>JADLZK010009140.1:0-580353 GCA_015847255.1 Hyparrhenia diplandra
TAATCTAAGTAGCATGTATATATGGTGGTAGGAGGTTCACACTCTTGTCACATAAGAACTTATCATGTGCACTTTTCAATTTTCAAAATATAAATCTCCGTAAATCTTGTGTCACTAGGAGTAAGATCAAATAGCAAATGTAATATCATATATCATATCCGGCCAATTACCTAGACTTTAGAGCAAGCATTTGCATCACATAGGTTTAGTGCTTAGAGTAATTATTTTGCAAATGGAGCTCAAGAGAAATTAAGCTTGAAAGCTAGGTACTAGAAAAAGTATAACAATAGAGCAACTATTCATCATCTCCATGTTGGCAAATTTGGGGTTTATTTTAGTTGAGCAAAGTAAACTTTTTAGTGTGCACTCTCTTTTCGATCTTTTTATTCACACTCTAACAAAAAGATTATTTAAACATCTAGACTCTATAAAACAAACTAGACTCTTAACAAACGTTCTAGCAAACAAAGTATTAACTAATAATATATATATATATATATATATATATATATATATATATATATATATATATATATATATATATATATATATATATATATATATATATATATATATATATATATATATATATATATATATATATAGTAGGATACTTATTCTGGATGATCTGGGGTTGCACTCCCCCAAGCTAGATTAGAGTGTAATCTTCAATGATGTAGAGGTTGAGGTAGTTGGCATCGTGAATGGCGCCTAACATATTTCTCCTCTTGGAATCAGAATCTCAAATAGACAAAGAGCTAGTGGAACTTGATTAAGCATTATAGAGGTTAGCCACATTGCTTTTAGTTACCAGGGATTATTTTATTTTTATTTTTGTATGCAAGAAAAAGATAGATTACTTACGATCTTTATTTTATTTTTTATGCCACCACAAAGAAATAGCCTAGAGGTGTTAGCCTCGGGGATATTAGCATGGGGCTTAAAGGTTTTCACAAAACAAAAGATAAACAGAAAATATTTTTGTTGTTTTTCAAATGCATATATAAAATAACTGAAAAGATAAACATGATATGGAAATAGTAAATATGCAATGCGAGGATTTTATTGATAACTTACCAACTTACCTTGCGGCGAGGATTCGGTGTTTTGAGTCCTCCGAACAAGACTTCAAATTCTGCTCTTTACTCCCATGGTATATCAGCTTATCACAATTGGTGGTAATCGATGATTCTATAGTATCTTCGATGATGTTTCGGGAGATGTCTTCTTCTTCCTCCACCTTTTGGATGATGTACTCTTCTCGAGTAGTTGATTACGTCTTCTCTATAGATGTATTAGGTGTAATGGAATTGATTTCTTCACATACCTTTTAAGCCTTCTAGATTCTTGATCCATTGTCTATTATGGCGACGAGCTGTCTGCTTTTCCCACAGGATTTGTATATTCATTATAACTATTAAAGTAAACATGTACCTTCTCCTTAGGAAATTGAAAATGTATCTCTCTGTATGGATGTAGATGATTGCATGAGTAGTGTTGAGGAACGGTCTCCCAAGCACTATTGAGTGGTCTTCTTCCTTTCCCATGTCCATGACTACAAAGTCGGTGAGAACATAGTGGTCCATGATCTTGACCGGCACGCGTCTTTGGCAATTCCTCGCAGAACTCAGAAGATTGGTGCGCCATCTCGGCAAATGCCGCACATACGTTGGTTGCAACGGCAATTTTTGAATAGTAATTCATATGTTACCTTTGACATTAGATTAATACCAGATCCAAAGTATCACAAAATGTATTATAGAAAGTTAAGCATTTAATAGAACATGCGATGGTAGGCGTCGACTGGATCATCTTGTTGACGTAAGCATTGAGACTCGCAATAAATGGTCATTATAAGATTTGATTTTATTAACTACCATTACCTTTGTAGGCTGTGCCATCTTGTTCTGTCCTGATTCTTCCTTCTCGTTCTTGTTTTAAACTTCCATCTTTGGTTCTAGAATATAACGATTGGCATTCTGGGAATAAATAAGAGAGTTGTGTACCTTGTTCTTGAAAGTGAATTTCTCCTTCTTCCCTTTGATATTGAAACATATCTTTTTGCACTCGCTCAGTAGTAGATGATAGCTTTAGCCGAGCATAAGAATGGTCTTCCAAGTATGATTGTTGCTCTTTCATTTCTTCCGGTGTCTACCACTCGCGAAGTCTACTGGTACATAAGAACCTCTCGATTCACACACACGTCTTCAAGAATCCCCTCGGGATAAGGGTAATGATTGATCGCAAGCTGCAAGCACATATTCGTTTTCCACAATGGTTCACTATAAATCTTCTCATAAATTACCTTGGGTAGTATGTTGACGCTTTTGAGCCAAAATCACATAGAGCATTATCAAATGTGTATGTCACAATCTTGATTGTAATGACCGGCCTCCCAGGGGATCTTTCTTTTTAGGTGGCATCGAGTCATCTAGCTAACAGCTTCCCGAGGTCTCTATAGTAACGACCTGCATTATAGATATCGACAAGGTTTGCAGTTTCTAATTTTTCGGCTGCCCCGAATCTTTCCCCGGAGTGGTTAGTGGAAATGTATAATCGAGAAATCTGTGATTCTATCATCTTATTAAAAACTGTCTTTGATTCTTAATAGCTGAAGAAAAGCTTTCCATACGAGTATTGATAAGTTCAAGAGCTTTATCATTAGTTGCTATTTTTCTTGATAGATTCTCCATGGTTCTACCTTGGTTAATAACAAGATCTCTCAAAGAAGGTTGATAAGTATTAAAATTATTACCTAAATTGTTACCTTGGTAGTTGCCTTGATAATTGCTTTGATAATTGGGCCTCTGTTGGTTCCAACCTTGATTCTGTTGAGGACGGAAATTATTGTTGTTGTTATTGATGAAATTGATGTCCTCCATGATCTCTGAACAATTCCTGCCAGTGTGGCCTGTGTTTCCACATTCTTCACACGTCATGTGTGAGTCTTGGATTTGCATAACTGCTTTGGGTTGAGGATCTCTATCCTCTAGCTTCTTCATGATAAGGTCCATTTTAGCACATAGCGTATCTACTTCTTTCAATTTGGTGCATTCCCCTCTTACGAGATTGACGCTCTTCACTCCAACCTTGGTTGGAAGCCATCTTCTCCACAAGTTCTATGGCATTTGATATTGTAAGTGATAAGAAAGCACCACCAAACCGCAAAGATCCATAGTTTCACGAGCACTGGGAACAAGCCCATGATAGAAAGTTTGCATCAACAGCCACTTCTCCATCCCATGGTGTGGACATTCCGAAATGTATTCTTGGAAACATTCCCACGCTTTTGGGGACTGATTCGGTCATGCCGTTGTTGAAAATTGGATATTTTCCCCTTAAGGCATTTGTCTTGCCTATAGGAAAGAACTTAGCAAGAAGGTTGTGGAACATATATCCCATGTTGTATTTTTTATCTTTTCGTAGCATAGAACCATTGCTTAGCTCTTCCCAACAAAGTGAGAATGGAAAGAGACGAAGCAAGATTGCATCCTTGGATACATCCTTCATAGTGAATGTGCCGTAGATCTCCGTAAAAGTGTTGGAGATGAGCACTAGCATCTTCATGTGCCTTTCCACAAAACCGACTTGATTGCACCATATTGATGAGCCCGGGCTTAAGCTCAAAGCCATTGTCTCTAACCTCTACCTTCGGACCGGTGAGAATGTTGTCCGTGGTAGGAGCTCGAAAATTCACGAAGTGTCTTGGTTGCCATAGCTTCGAATACAGATGTCAAGTCTCTAGTAACTTGATTAACTTTCGGATCAAGAGACCTTGGTGTCTCAGATGATGATGATGTAGGTGCTGGAGTTTGTGCGAGATTTGCTCTTGCCTCGCCTTTGATTAATTTCTCGGGATCTTCAATAAAATTCTCTCGGAAGGTTTCTATTCATACAATTCCTCTGCATAAGATAAAAACAAAATAGAAAACTGGGTTGAACCTGTTTGAGTATGTGATAATAGGTTCTCAATGCATTAGGTGATGTAAGGGATGTCTCTTGTTTCCTTATGTGATGTGTTTATAGGATTTTTGGCTAGCACCCTTTCTAACTAGTAAAAGTCAGAAACAGTACGAACTTAATTAGGAATAACTCTATCTAAGTCTTGGCTAATACCCTCCCAAACTAGGAAAGCTTGAAAGAAGCACTAGAAAAACTTATAAAGTTAGAAAACATCTTTTCAAAAATTTTAAAAGATTGACTATGCTCTTCCAAACTAGGAAAGTTTTGAAAAAAAAAGTCAAGAAAAAAAAATATTTTTTCTGGATAGACTACACCTTCCCGGCAACGGCACTAGAAATGCTTGTTGATATTTCTAACACGATCCTCATTAGGAAGGCGAGAGAAATATATATGAGATATCTATCTAATCATGTTAGCTTGGATATGGGATTAACCTCATGATCCAACAAAGCGAAGTTAGGCGGTGTTAGTAGTGGGATGTAAACTTAGCACCATTATCCATAGTGGAGTTAATCTCACCGGGATATGAACTCAAGGTATACCACTCATTTCTAGGCATTACCTATACACTAGTCTGTCACCCTAGCAATAACGCTCAAAGAAATGCGGGCATGGTATTCATTGATAGGCCTTGATAAAAGAATGAACATGATATACGCAGTTTACAAATAGAAATACCAATTGTAGCACTTCATCGGGAGTAATCTAGGTATCGTATTTATATTTTTTACCATAGGGAAGGTAAGTCTAAGGAAGAGTAGAGAGAAAAAGGATATCTAATGATTTATGAAGTGATTTATTTATTTATGAGATCATCCACTTACGGTAGTATAATGCAGAATAGCCATATGCATCTAACAATATTCAACAGGATAAGTCACAAAATAAAGATAATTATATAAATGATAAATACCCATGTCTAAGATCATCATATGCCACTAGTATCATACGAAAGTAAATTAGCATGATATAGAAAGAATAGCAAAGAATATTCCTAAGATACTCCTAATCATATGTCAATGAATACTATAATTAGTGCAATACATCTAGCTATCATGGCAAGGTTGGATTACTTCTACACATGGCAAGCATTACCAATAACAACCAAAGACGAAACTTGATCATTAAGGTAATTAAAAGCTCGACAAGTCCTACATTCGAGGGTGGATTCCAAAGGACTCAACGGGGCTGTCACTCCCGCGATCTACCACATGGCCGGGAATATAGGGTGCAATTGCAGATAAACGTTGTATAAACACCACGTTTACACATTGCTTATCACCCACATAGTGATCATCTATATGGATGCTATATGTTGATATTTCTAACACGATCCTCATTAAGAAGGCGAGAGAAATATATATGGGATATCTATCTAATCATGTTAGCTTGGATATGGGATTAACCTCATGATCCAACAAAGCGGAGTTAGGCGGTGTTAGTAGTGGGATGTAAACTTAGCATCATTATCCATAGTGGAGTTAATCTCACCAGGATATGTACTCAAGGTATACCACTCATTTCTAGGCATTACCTATACACTAGTCTATCACCCTAGCAATAACGCTCAAAAGAAATGCGGAGCATGGTACTCTTTGATTGGCCTTGATAAAAGAATGAACATGATATCCGCAAGTTTACGAGATAGAAATACCAATTGTAGCACTTCACCGGGAGTAATCCAGGTATCGTATTTATATTTTACCACAGGGAAGGGAGTCTATGGAAAGGTAGAGAGAAAAGGATATCTAATGATTTATATTGAGATTTATTTATGAGATCATCCACTTTATAGTTGTGTAATGCAGAGTAGTGTTGGCGGTCATTATCGAGTATATTATACCGCCAACCTTTATTCATTTCATGAGAAAGGAGCAAACTTATGTTACATATACCTTTACTTCTAACCTAGTTCCACTTGTATTAGTAGAAATTATGTTTTGCAGGTATAAGAGTGGAAACAGGTACAAAGTCGCCAAATAAATTAGAAAGCGTATTGAATAAAAAGACGCCAAGGAGTGGATCAATCAAGAGGACCAAACCCCGACACAATTTGGCCCATGCACCACCATAGGCCCAACATGTGAATAACAAAACGCGACGGAGAGAGAAGGCGGGGGCCGAGAGGCCCAAGGGGGCGGCCGCCCATCGCGGCGGTCGGGCGATTATTTCGGCCAAAGTTCCCGCCCTTTCTCGGGCGGTTTGGAGCTTATCTTCAAGCGGGCGGTTGCATGCGGTGCAAAGTTTTGTTCCCGCCAAGAATAGCTCGAAGCAAGGAGAGCCCTCCATTCCCTCCTCCTCTCCACTATATAAAGAGAGGCACTCCTCACTTGTAACACACACAACACACTACACATCACATTGTTACATTCTCACCTTGAGCACCACTCTCTCCCCTTCATTAGTTTAGTGTTAGTATTTGAGTTAGGCGGAGCTTCAAGGAGGGCTTGTCTCCTTGGAAGGATCTTTTGGTAATTTTACTATGAAGTTCTTTCCTTTATTCAAGTCCTATTATTTATATCGCAATGCATACGAACTAGAGTATAGTTATCCTCATGTTATATTCATATTGTGCCAACTAGAGTATAGTTAGTATAATGTGGTAATTAACATGACTAACTTTAGGCTAATTGAATCATATTTTATTCTTGGAACGTAGTAGAACTAAGTTCAAGTGATGGTCCAGTGTACCTTCGGGTTTTACCTTTACTCTTTCCCCTGTCGATCCGTAGGGTCGGGGTACCGCTGAGGAGTTTAGGTAGTTCTCTATAAACGTAAGCAGGTGCTTAGGTCTATAGAGAATCATGGGAAATGCCGGCATCCCACGATAGTGAGGTAGGCGCAGAGGGTGACAACTTTGTTCGCCCTTCGCACTCCTCCACGTCAGGGTGTTGGGTTGGAGTCCTATCAAGTGTCACCGGCCGGGCATATACCAGCCGCGGGCATCTCCTCATCACTTTAGCCCATTTCTCGCTATGAACCATGAATGACATATGTAGACTATAGTCCGACGCATTGGCGATATTAGAATAAGCCAACTCAACATAGATTTTCCCTTTAAATGTTATTTCCTATTTATTCCTTCTAGTGCTCAAGAAGTGTGTGTGTCACCACTATCTCCAATATTATCGTCACTTACCCCTACATATGATTAGTGGCTATCCATACATACATTGTGGGCTATCATCATCATATTAAAACTAAACCTGCCTTCCCATGGGAAAATATAAATGAACGATACCCGAATACTCCCGGGTGAAATGCTACAATGATAGATCCGTGCGCTTGCGGGTTGACCCTTGCAATATTCAATTATCTATCACCCGACGCTTTCTTGACGTTATCATTAAGGATAATATTTATTCTTAGTGATCGCGCTAAGAAACGCCAACAAAAATTATTTCTAGGCGCAACAAGCATTTTGGCGCCGTTCGGGAAGGCAAGGTTAAAAAAAAAAAAAAAATATTAATAAAGATGATCATAACCACATGTATGGATGATAGCCCTAATCTTTGCAGGCTAACTCTTTTTGTTTTCTTCCTGTTGTGGATGAAAACAGGGATAGTGTATGACTGGTCGCAACCTGCCGAATAACTTCGTCGACGATCCAGAGAGGCTGCTCAGAAGGAGTCGGGCTCAGGCCACTCTTCCTGTCATCACTCCCGAGGAGGTTGCACCTGTCATCCAAGTACCATCTTCATCAACACTCATGGCCACCAAGACACTCCGTGACTACTCTGTCCCCCATCGTGGGCAATGTCCCAGTTGGCCCTCGTGTCAACTTGGGCGACAAGAACTTTGAGTTAAGGACTGGCCTCATCACGATGGTACAAGCAAGTCCATTCTGTGGACTGCCAAGCGAGGACGCAAATGCTCATCTCCAGAACTTCTTGGAGCTGTGCGACACAATCGTCATCAAGGACGTTGAGCCAGATGCAATCAGGCTCCGCTTGTTTCCCTTCTCCCTTGTGGGGAAGGCGAAGCAATGGTTCTACAAGGACAAGGAGGCTGTCAGCACTTGGAGTAAATGCTCCACCGCATTCCTCGCAAGGTTCTTCCCAATGGGCAAAACCAATGCCTGCGCGGGCAAGAATTTCCAATTTTTTCGCCAGACAAACAATGGAACCCATACCAGAGGCGTGGGAGAGGCTGCAAGAGTACATCCTCGCCTGCCCGCACCATGGCATGGAGAAGTGGCTCGTCCTTCAGAACTTCTACAATGGTCTTACGACCATGTCGAAGGGCCACATAGATGCTGCTGCTGGAGGGGCGTTCTTATCCCTCACTGTTGAGAAAGCAGAAGCACTCATCGAGAAGATGATCGAGAACCAAGGCTGGGGAGAAGAACGGGCCCCTCAGAAAACACAAAAAGGTATGCACACAGTAAAGGAGACAGATCTGCTTGCTGCAAAGATCGATCTCCTGATGAGAAGACTGGACGACCAAGCTCCGTCAAGCAGTGCTACACTCCCCATGGACTCACATATGACATGTGAAGTCTGTGGAGAGGTTGGACATTCGGGAAGTTCTTGTCCCGAAACTCGAGAAGAAGTAGCCTACATCAACAACGGATTTCGTCCAGGTAATAACAATGGGTGGAACAATCAAGAATCGCCCACAAGGAGGTAACATTTACAATTCAGTTTACAATTCCAATTTCAATTCCAATCAACCCTCCTTGAAAGATTTAGTTTATGGTCAAGCTAAAATTAATGAAAGTCTAAACAAGAAATTATCTTTCTAATGATAAAATGCTTGAAAATGTGAACACAAAATTAGAAACCCTATCTTCTCGTAGTAAAGAATCAATTGAGCTTTAATAAAATGATAGAAACCCAAATAGCTCAATTAACTGCTGCAGTTGCACCCAACATGGGAAAGGACTCAGCCGAAGCTGAGGGCCCCATTGAATCCGTTAACATGGTAACAATAAACAACCACACCTGTAAACGGGTTATACTTGGGATGTTGTTGTGGACTCACCTTTTGCGAGAAAAAGGAGGATCCGTGGAGCCCAACAATCACCGCTCAATAGGCCCATACACGTTCGCAACGCCTATTGTGATTTAGGGGCAAGTGTCAACATCATGTCAAAGAAGGCCAATGACACACTCCTACACTTCCCATTATCCCACACCAAGACCAAACTCGTAATGGTAGATCAAACAGTAATAAAGCCGGAAGGGATTCTTCGAGACATTTCGTAAGGGTGAAGGATAGCTACGTCCCCCACGAGACTTCATCGCCGTCGACATGGGAGAAGAAGATCACGTAGCATTGTTGTTGGGGAGACCATTCCTCAACACAACAAACGCTACTATCCATGTTGGCAAGGGAAGGGTCGACTTCGAATTCAAGGACAGTGGTCCAATGCCTATTCAATGGATACAACCGGAAGAAATCCGAGAAAAAGAAAAAAGATTGAACCCCAAGTAAAGACAACAGTCAAGGCAAAAGGACCCCCGTGAACAGACGACGAGACAAAACCAAAGAGGAAGTCATACCTGTTCCTGCCAAGAAGGAGGAAGAACGTACCCCTGCAACCCCCGAAAAGGTTCAAGAAGAAATAAAGTCGCCATCGCCTACCACGTCACCATCCAAAAATACAAAGAAGGCATGGCGTGTGAAGTGTGCCTAAAGGTAAGTTTCACTAAAGGTAAGAAATAAATATTTTCCTTCTATAAATTTATTTTCCTCATATTAAAATTATTTTTAATATTTGAATTCAAAACCTCTTTAATTAATTAATTTCCTTTTTATTACCATATTCTTTAATATTAAAAAGAATTCCTTTTCATATTTTAATCCCATTGCCATATTTCCCATTAAAATATAAAAATAATAATATAAATAAAATATATATATTGATAAGATTTTATAAATAAAACTTTATTCCAAAAAAAAAATCTTAAACATTTATAAAATGAGAGAAAATGAAAAAACAAAGTTTCGGGTCGAACCCGACCGTTGACCGTTTTGCACCACCGCACACAACGGTCGGATTCGACCATTTGAAACACACCGCCAAAGCAGGGCTTTGGGAGGGGGCCCGGGATGGGGGGCGGCCGCGATTGGGCCGGCCGCCCCCGGCGGCGCCTCATCACGGGCCAAACGGTCACGAGCACTAGCCGTTGCCCTCGTCCGAGTGTCGGGGTGCATCGTGCTATAAATTCGCGAGGTGGCCGGGGAGAGCTCTCCACCCCTCTCATTCTCACTCCCTCACTCTCTCATTTTGCTACTTGCTCACTTCTTGCACTCCACAAAGCATTCCCAAGCTCTAGTGCAAGAACACAAAGACACTCTCTCTCACAAGCTCTCTCTCCCAAGTTCTCTCCAAGAGTAAGCACTTGTTTCCATTCCGTTCGCTTTTTTGTTCGCTAACATGTTTCGGGAAAGCGGCAAGCGCGATCAAGAAGGGCGTGAGAAGAAGCGCGAGGCTCTCCCAAGGAAGTTCGGGTGCACACTTCGACAATGCCGAAGCATATGAAGAAGATGCACCCTCGCAAGAGCAAGAGCAAGAACAAGCACCCACGGGGATGACGATCGAGGAAGCCGATGCACCGCACCTCGACTGGAAGGAGAACGGGAGATGCAAGCCTACAACATCCTCAAGAATCGAGACTTCGCTCCCGCTCCTCGTTTCCCCAACGACGCCCCTCGAAAAACTAGGTATGGATATCGAATTCCCCATCATTTGGAAAGCTGTCGGATGGTCCGGGATTGCTCCCCTGGATGAGCCAGGCTCTCGCCTCCTCACCATCCAATTTCTAGGATCTTTGGAAGTTCATGATCAAGGTGTTAGTTTCAGACTTTTTAGTAAATACTACTATTACACTTGGCAAGAACTGGCTAGGCACATAGGCTTTGATGCTAAGAAATGTTGCACAAACTTAGTTGTTGCTTTACCGCAGATTTTAATCGTGCCGCCTTTTTTTCATTGAGATCTCCACCATAGTTCCTACAGATCCTAGGTTTCGTCCTTCAAATGCCAACATACATCATCCAACATTGAAATTTATGCAAAAATGGATTGCCATAACTTTGTTTCCTAGGCATGAATTTCACCGTCTTTTAGATGTTGAGATGCAATGCCTCTATGCCATAGTTCACAAGAGAAAAATTGCCCTGTAAAAGAAATCATAAAATGCATGCTTAGCAATTTTAAACAATCCACACTGTTTATTGTACCTCTCTTGTGACAAGGATTGCTAGTAACATTGGTGCATTGGAAGGCGAGAATGTCACATACCTAGATACTCCACCTCTGGAAATTTCATTATCACACCTGATACAAGGGCACATAATAAAATTTGATGAGAATGACCACGAGAAGATTATTTATTATTTTTCGGGATATATAAATGAGATTCCGCTCCCTAACCCGGAACTCTCATTATATAAATCCCCATCACTCACCTTCGCTCTAGTTGAGCTAGACGAAGCACGCGCAGAGTTTCGTGTCTCGCAGGTCATCACGAAGGAGAGCTACGGGCGAGGCTAGTGGTTCCACAGATGCCACAACCTACACCCCGTACTAGTGCCCACACGCCCGGGTTCTTTACACCAACGCTAAACCCCGGGCTCACACCGACCTTCCAGTATGAGGGGATGTTCACACCTCATCCAGACCAAGCAGGAGGGTCAACATGGCATGAGACACACACAGTGTCCTCCGACTCCGAAGGGATGCCACCACCACGTCACTCTACGGTGGACCCCAGAGCGCTCCAAGAGATCAACATCCGACTTCGGGGATGTGGAACTCCCGCGCAGGTGAGATTGCGCGATCACTCACCGGTTTTGTGCAGGTTTCCGATCAACGCCATCAGCAGCGGTACCGCAACACCAAGCGAGGAGGCGGAACGGAGACGGCGGGAGCACGAGGCACGATTGGCGTTACGGGCGCCACATGGGGTACTACCCCTAACCCATAGGCCATCGGCTAGCTTGGGGAGGACCCCCACGGAGGTAAGTACCTACCTCCCCTATCATTTTATTTTATCTCTTAGTTTTTCATTTTCATTTCCTTTTTTAAAAAAAAATAAAAAAAAAAAAGAACAAAAATATGATTCCACTTCAATATGTAGTATAAGGATGCTTAATTTCTCTAAAGTTGAAATGATGAATAGTTGCTCGTCTATAATTCAATTTGCACCTAGTTCATAACATTGTATTCCCTAATGTTTAAGTTTATTGGCTTAACTTGTCATGCCCTAAAACTTAATGATTTGTGGGTTTGCAAACACATGATTCTTCTCTAAGCTATTGCCGGGTATGATATGGTAAAAATAGAATCTACTATGATTTTGTTCTAAGAGAGATTCATCATTCGGAGAATAATTTCCAAAAAAAAATTCCTTAATGATCAAAATTCTCATGATAGCCTATGTGAGACACCTGTCATACGCTTTTGATCAAGATTCACATTGCCAAAAATAGGTTATGGGCTAAGCTAGAAAAAATGGACGTGTGTCCGAAAAAGAAAATAAAACAATGGGTACTTCGATACCCGCCTCTAAAAAAAAGAGAAAAAGAAAAAGAAAAGAAAGAGAAGAATAATGGACAAGTGTCCGAGGGTGAGTAGAGCCCACTTCTCTAAAAAGAAATAAGAGCTAGCCCATACCTTATCAAAAAAGAAATAAAATTTCACTTGCACATCTTGATCAAGGCTTATGACTTGTTTCTCCTTATGGTTTGCACACCTGAGATGATTTAAGGAATCATTACAAAAATCTCCGCATGAATGATCAATCAAAGAATGAATGACTAGTGTTTCTATGAAAACCGTTCTATCTTGCAATAACCCAAGAGTTTGGAGAATGTTATAAGCCCCATATGATTTAAGTAAACAAGGATAGATAAAAATGCCAATTTATTTAAACAACGAAAGAATACTTTATTATGAGCATGGTACATTTTGAAATATATCGGCATTGTAGCAACTCCTGATCAACAACCAAACACTTAGCTATTTGCTCGGGACGAGCAAAGGTTAAGCTTGGGGGACTTGTTGGCGGTCATTATTGAGTATATTATACCGCCAACCTTTATCCAATTCATGAGAAAGGGCAAACTTATGTTACATATACCTTTACTTCTAACCTAGTTCCACTTGTATTCGTAGAAATTATGTTTTGCAGGTATAAGAGTGGAAACAGGTACAAAGTCGCCAAATAAATTAGAAAGCGTATTGAATAAAAGACGCCAAGGAGTGGATCAATCAAGAGGACCAAACCCCGCGCACAATTTGGCCCATGCACCACCATAGGCCCAACATGTGAATGACAAAACGCGACGGGAGAAGGCCGGGGCCGGGAGGCCCAGCCCAGGGGGCGGCCGGCCCACTGCGGCGGCCGGCGCATTATTTCGGCCAAAGTTCCCGCCCTTTCTCTGGCGGTTTGGAGCGATCTTCAAGCGGCGGTTGCATGCGGTGCAAAGTTTCGTTCCCGCCAAGAATAGCTCGAAGCAAGGAGAGCCCTCCACTCCCTCCTCCTCTCCACTATATAAAGAGAGGCACTCCTCACTTGTAACACACACACAACACACACTACACATCACATTGTTACATTCTCACCTTGAGCACCACTCTCCCCCTTCATTAGTTTAGTGTTAGTATTTGAGTTAGGCGGAGCTTCAAGGAGGGCTTGTCTCCTTGGAAGGATCTTTTGGTAATTTTACTATGAAGTTCTTTCCTTTATTCAAGTCCTATTATTTATATCGCAATGCATACGAACTAGAGTATAGTTATCCTCATGTTATATTCATATTGTGCCAACTAGAGTATAGTTAGTATAATGTGGTAATTAACATGACTAACTTTAGGCTAATTGAATCATATTTTATTCTTGGAACGTAGTAGAACTAAGTTCAAGTGATGGTCTGGTGTACCTTCGGGTTTACCTTTACTCTTTCCTGTCGATCCGTAGGGTCGGGGTACCGCGGGGAGTTTAGGTAGTTCTCTATAAACGTAAGCGAGGTGCTTAGGTCTATAGAGAATCATCCGGGAAATGCCCGGCATCCCACGGTAGTGAGGTAGGCGGCAGAGGGTGACAACTCGTTCGTCCTTTCGCACTCCTCCACGTCCGGGTGTTGGGTTGGAGTCCTATCAAGTGTCACCGGCCGGCATATACGGGCCGCGGGCATCTCCTCATCACTTTAGCCCATTTCTCGCTATGAACCATGAATGACATATGTAGACTATAGTCGACGCATTGGCGATATTAGAATAGCCAACTCAACATAGATTTTCCCTTTAAATGTTATTTTCTATTTATTCCTTCTAGTGCTCAAGAAGTGTGTGTGTCACCACTATCTCCAATATTATTGTCACTTACCCCTGTACATGATTAGTGGCTATCCATACATACATTGTGGGCTATCATCATCATATTAAAACTAAACCTGCCTTCCCATGGGAAAATATAAATGAACGATACCCGAATACTCCGGGTGAAATGCTACAATGATAGATCCGTGCGCTTGCGGGTTGACCCTTGCAATATTCCATTATCTATCACCGACACTTTCTTGACGTTATCATTAAGGATAATATTTATTCTTAGTGATTGCGTTAGAAATGTCAACAAAACGCCAACAAGCATTGGGTTCTAAATCTATTCATAGGCGTTAAGAAACGCCAACAAAGGCAAGGTTAAAAAAAATATTAATAAAGATGATCATAACCACATGTATGGATGATAGCCCTAATCTTTGCAAGGCTAACTCTTTTTGTTTTCTTCTGTTGTGGATGAAAACGAGGGGATAGTGTATGACTGGTCGCAACCTACCGAATAACTTCGTCGACAATCCGAGAGAGGTCGCTCGGAAGGAGTCGGGCTCAGGCCACTCTTCTGTCATCACTCCCAAGGAGGTTGCACCTGTCATCCAAGTACCATCTTCATCAACACTCATGGCCACCAAGACACTCGTGACTACTCTGTCCCCATCGTGGGCAATGTCCCCGATTGCCCCTCGTGTCAACTTGGGCGACAAGAACTTTGAGTTAAGGACTGGCCTCATCACGATGGTACAAGCAAGTCCATTCGTGGACTGCCAAGCGAGGACGCAAATGCTCATCTCGAACTTCTTGGAGTTGTGCGACACAATCGTCATCAGGACGTTGAGCCGATGCAATCGGGCTCGTTTGTTTCCCTTCTCCCTTGTGGGGAAGGCGAAGCAATGGTTCTACAAGGACAAGGAGGTCATCGGCACTTGGAGTAAATGCTCCACCGCATTCCTCGCAAGGTTCTTCCCAATGGGCAAAACCAATGCCCCGCTGGGCAAGAATTTCCAATTTTTTTCGCCAGACGACAATGGAACCCATACGAGGCGTGGGAGAGGCTGCAAGAGTACATCCTCGCCTGCCCGCACCATGGCATGGAGAAGTGGCTCGTCCTTCGAGAACTTCTACAATGGTCTTACGACCATGTCGAAGGGCCACATAGATCTTCTTCTGCTTTGGAGGGGCGTTCTTATCCCTCACTTTGTTGAGAAAGCGAAGCACTCATCGAGAAGATGATCGAGAACCAAATTTGGGGAGAAGAACGGGCCCCTTAGAAAACACAAAAAGGTATGCACACAGTAAAGGAGACAGATCTGCTTGCTGCAAAGATCGATCTCCTGATGAAAAGACTGGACGACCAAGCTCCGTCAAGCAGTGCTACACTCCCCATGGACTCACATATGACATGTGAAGTCTGTGGAGAGGTTGGACATTCGGGAAGTTCTTGTCCCGAAACTCGAGAAGAAGTAGCCTACATCAACAACGGATTTCGTCCAGGTAATAACAATGGGTGGAACAATCAGAATCGCCCACAAGGAGGTAACATTTACATTTCGTTTACAATTCCAATTTCAATTCCAATCAACCCTCCTTGAAAGATCTAGTTTATGGTCAAGCTAAAATTAATGAAAGTCTAAACAAGAAATTATCATCTAATGATAAAATGCTTGAAAATGTGAACACAAAATTAGAAACCCTATCTTCTGTAGTAAAGAATCAATTGATCTTTAATAAAATGATAGAAACCCAAATAGCTCAATTAACTGCTGCAGTTGCACCCAACATGGGAAAGGACTCAGCCGAAACTGAGGGCCCCATTGAATCCGTTAACATGGTAACAATAAACAACCACACCTGTAAAGCGGGTTATATACGGATGTTGTTGTGGACTCACCTTTTGCGAAAAAAAGGAGGATCCGGGGAGCCCAACAATCACTGCTCAATAGGCCCATACGTTCGGCAACGCCCTCTTTTGTGATTTAGGGGCAAGTGTCAACATCATGTCAAAGAAGGCCAATGACACACTCCTACACTTCCCATTATCCCGCACCAAGACCAAACTCGAATGGTAGATCAAACGGTAATAAAGCCGGAAGGGATTCTTCGAGACATTCTCGTAAGGGTGAAGGATAGCTACGTCCCCACCGGACTTCATCGTCGTCGATATGGGAGAAGAAGATCACGTAGCATTGTTGTTGGGGAGACCATTCCTCAACACAACAAACGCTACTATCCATGTTGGCAAGGGAAGGGTCGACTTCGAATTCAGGGACAGGTGGTCCAATGCCTATTCAATGGATACAAGGAAGAAATCCCGAGAAAAAAAAAAAAAGATTGAACCCCAAGTAAAGACAACAAGTCAAGGCAAAAGGACCCGAGGAAAGACGGACAGACAAAACCAAAGAGGAAGTCATACCTATTTTCGCCAAGAAGGAGGAAGAACGTACCCCCTGCAACCCCTAAAAAAGATTCAAGAAGAAATAAAGTCGCCATCGCCTACCACGTCACCATCCAAAAATACAAAGAAGGCATGGCGTGTGAAGCGTGCCTAAAGGTAAGTTTCACTAAAGGTAAGAAATAAATATTTTCCTTCTATAAATTTATTTTCCTCATATTAAAATTATTTTTAATATTTGAATTCAAAACCTCTTTAATTAATTAATTTCCTTTTTATTACCATATTCTTTAATATTAAAAGAATTCCTTTTCATATTTTTAATCCCATTGCCATATTTCCCATTAAAATATAAAAATAATAATATAAATAAAATATATATATTGATAAGATTTTATAAACTGAATAAAACTTTATTCCAAAAAAAAATCTTAAACATTTATAAAATGAGAGAAAATGAAAAAACAAAAGTTTCGGTCGAACCCGACCGTTGCGATGACCGCCGTTGCACAACGGTCGGATTCGACCGTTTGAACACACCGCCAAAGCGGGCGACGAGAGGGCCCGGGATGGGGCCGGCCGCGCGATTGGGCGGCCGCCCCCACGGCGGCGCCTCTGTCACGGGCCAAACGGTCACGAGCACTAGCCGTTGCCCTCGTCCGAGTGTCGGGGTGCATCGTGCTATAAATTCGCGAGGTGGCGGGAGAGCTCTCCACCCCTCTCATTCTCACTCCCTCACTCTCTCATTTTGCTACTTGCTCACTTCTTGCACTCCACAAAGCATTCCCAAGCTCTAGTGCAAGAACACACAAAGACACTCTCTCTCACAAGCTCTCTCTCCCAAGTTCTCTCCAAGAGTAAGCACTTGTTTCCATTCCGTTCGTTTTTTGTTCGCTAACATGTTTAGGAAAGCGGCAAGCGCGATCAAGAAGGGCGTGAGAAGAAGCGCGAGGCTCTCCCAAGGAAGTTCGGGTACACACTTCGACAATGCCGAAGCATACGAAGAAGACATACCCTCGCAAGAGCAAGAGCAAGAACAAGCACCCACGGGGATGACGATCGAGGAAGCCGATGCACCGCACCTCGACTGGAAGGAGAACGGGAGATGCAAGCCTACAACATCCTCAAGAATCGAGACTTCGCCCCGCTCCTCGTTTCCCCAACGACGCCCCTCGAAAAACTAGGTATGGATATCGAATTCCCCATCATTTGGAAAACTATCGGATGGTCCGGGATTGCTCCCCTGGATGAGCCAGGCTCTCGCCTCCTCACCATCCAATTTTTAGGATCTTTGGAAGTTCATGATCAGGGTGTTAGTTTCAGACTTTTTAGTAAATACTACTATTACACTTGGCAAGAACTGGCTAGGCACATAGGCTTTGATGCTAAGAAATGTTGCACAAACTTAGCTGTTGCTCTACCAGATTTTAATCGTGCCGCCTTTTTCACTGAGATCTCCACCATAGTTCCTACAGATCCTAGGTTTCGTCCTTCAAATGCCAACATACATCATCCAACATTGAAATTCATGCAAAAATGGATTGCCATAACTTTGTTTCCTAGGCATGAATTTCACCGTCTCTTAGATGTTGAGATGCAATGCCTCTATGCCATAGTTCACAAGAAAAAAATTGCCCCTGTAAAAGAAATCATAAAATGCATGCTTAGCAATTTTAAACAATCCACACCTGTTTATTGTACCTCTCTTGTGACAAGGATTGCTAGTAACATTGGTGCATTGGAAGGCGAGAATGTCACATACCTAGATACTCCACCTCTGGAAATTTCATTATCACACCTGATACAAGGGCACATAATAAAATTTGATGAGAATGACCACGAGAAGATTATTTATTATTTTTCGGGATATATAAATGAGATTCCGCTCCCTAACCCGGAACTCTCATTATATAAATCCCCATCACTCACCTTCGCTCTAGTTGAGCTAGACGAAGCACGCAGGAGTTCTGTGTCTTGCAGGTCATCACGAAGGAGAGCTACGGGCGAGGCTAGTGGTTCACAGATGCCGCAGCCTACACCCGTACTAGTGCCCACACCCGGGTTCTTTACACCAACGCTGAACCCCGGGCTCACACCCACCTTCCAGTATGAGGGGATGTTCACACCTCATCCAGACCAAGCAGGAGGGTCAGCATGGCATGAGACACGTACAGTGTCCTCCGACTCTGAAGGGATGCCACCACCACGTCACTCTACGGTGGATCCCCGAGCACTCAAGAGATCAACATCCGACTCGGGGATGTGGAACTCCGCCACAGGTGAGATTGCGTGATCACTCACTTTGGTTTTGTGCAGGTTTCCGATCAACGCCATAAGCGTACACGCAACACCAGCGAGGAGGAGGCGGAAACGGAGGCGGCGAGGAGCACGAGGCACGTTGGCGTTCTGGCGCCACATGGGGTACTACCCCCTAACCCATAGGCCATCGGCTAGCTTGGGGAGGACCCCCACGGAGGTAAGTACCTACCTCCCCTATCATTTTATTTTATCTCTTAGTTTTTCATTTTCATTTCCTTTTAAAAAAATAAAAAAAAAAAGAACAAAAATATGATTCCACTTCAATATGTAGTATAAGGATGCTTAATTTCTCTCGAAGTTGAAATGATGAATAGTTGCTCTGTCTATAGTTCAATTTGCACCTAGTTCATAACATTGTATTCCCTAATGTTTAAGTTTATTGGCTTAACTTGTCTTGTCCTAAAACTTAATGATTTGTAGGTATGCAAACACATGATTCTTCTCTAAGCTATTGCCGGATATGATATGGTAAAAATAGAATCTACTATGATTTTGTTCTAAGAGAGATTCATCATTCGGAGAATAATTTCCAAAATTCCTTAATGATCAAAATTCTCATGATAGCCTATGTGAGACACCTGTCATACGCTTTTGATCAAGATTCACATTGCCAAAAATAGGTTATGGGCTAAGCTAGAAAAAATGGACGTGTGTCAGAAAAAAAAAAATAAAACAATGGGTACTGCCGATACCCGCCTCTAAAAAAAAAAAAAAAAAAAGAAAAGAAAGAGAAGAATAATGGACAAGTGTCCGAGGGGTGAGTAGAGCCCACTTCTCTAAAAAAGAAATAAGAGCTAGCCCATACCTTATCAAAAGAAATAAAATTTCACTTGCACATCTTGATCAAGGCTTATGACTTGTTTCTCCTTATGGTTTGCACACCCGAGATGATTTAAGGAATCATTACAAAAATCTCTCGCATGAATGATCAATCAAAGAATGAATGACTAGTGTTTCTATGAAAACCGTTCTATCTTGCAATAACCCAAGAGTTTGGAGAATGTTATAAGCCCCATATGATTTAAGTAAACAAGGATAGATAAAAATGCCAATTTATTTAAACAACGGAAGAATACTTTATTATGAGCATGGTACATTTTGAAATATATCGGCATTGTAGCAACTCCTGATCAACAACCAAACACTTAGCTATTTGCTCGGGGACGAGCAAAGGTTAAGTTTGGGGACTTGTTGGCGGTCATTATTGAGTATATTATACCGCCAACCTTTATCCAATTCATGAGAAAGGGGCAAACTTATGTTACATATACCTTTACTTCTAACCTAGTTCCACTTGTATTCGTAGAAATTATGTTTTGCAGGTATAAGAGTGGAAACAGTACAAAGTCGCCAAATAAATTAGAAAGCGTATTGAATAAAAAGACGCCAAGGAGTGGATCAATCAAGAGGACCAAACCCCCAGCACAATTTGGCCCATGCACCACCATAGGCCCAACATGTGAATGACAAAACGCGACGGGGAAGGCCGGGGCTGGAGAGAGCCCCGGGGCGGCCGGCCCCCTTGCGGCGGCCGGCATTATTTCGGCCAAAGTTCCCGCCCTTTCTCTGGCGGTTTGGAGCTATCTTCAAGCGGCGGTTGCATGCGGTGCAAAGTTTCGTTCCCGCCAAGAATAGCTCGAAGCAAGGAGAGCCCTCCATTCCCTCCTCCTCTCCACTATATAAAGAGAGGCACTCCTCACTTGTAACACACACAACACACTACACATCACATTGTTACATTCTCACCTTGAGCACCACTCTCTCCCCTTCATTAGTTTAGTGTTAGTATTTGAGTTAGGCGGAGCTTCAAGGAGGGCTTGTCTCCTTGGAAGGATCTTTTGGTAATTTTACTATGAAGTTCTTTCCTTTATTCAAGTCTCATTATTTATATCGCAATGCATATGAACTAGAGTATAGTTATCCTCATGTTATATTCATATTGTGCCAACTAGAGTATAGTTAGTATAATGTGATAATTAACATGACTAACTTTAGGCTAATTGAATCATATTTTATTCTTGGAACGTAGTAGAACTAAGTTCAAGTGATGGTCTGGTGTACCTTCGGGTTTACCTTTACTCTTTCCTGTCGATCCGTAGGGTCGGGGTACCGCGGGGAGTTTAGGTAGTTCTCTATAAACGTAAGCGAGGTGCTTAGGTCTATAGAGAATCATCTGGGAAATGCCGGCATCCCACGGTAGTGAGGTAGGCGGCAGAGGGTGACAACTCTGTTCGTCCTTCGCACTCCTCCACGTCCGGGTGTTGGGTTGGAGTCCTATCAAGTGTCACCGGCTGGCATATACCAGCCGCGGGCATCTCCTCATCACTTTAGCCCATCTCTGCTATGAACCATGAATGACATATGTAGACTATAGTCTGACGCATTGGCGATATTAGAATAAGCCAACTCAACATAGATTTTCCCTTTAAATGTTATTTCCTATTTATTCCTTCTAGTGCTCAAGAAGTGTGTGTGTCACCACTATCTCCAATATTATCGTCACTTACCCCTCGTACATGATTAGTGGCTATCCATACACATACATTGTGGGCTATCATCATCATATTAAAACTAAACCTGCCTTCCCATGGGAAAATATAAATGAACGATACCCGAATACTCCCGGGTGAAATGCTACAATGATAGATCCGTGCGCTTGCGGGTTGACCCTTGCAATATTCAATTTATCTATCACCGACGCTTTCTTGACGTTATCATTAAGGATAATATTTATTCTTAGTGATTGCGTAAGAAATGTCAAGAAAACGCCAACAAGTTCTAAAATCTATTCTAGTAATTCGGCGCAACAAGCATTTTCGGGAAGGGGAAGGCAAAAAAAAAAAAAAAAAAATTAATAAAGATGATCATAACCACATGTATGGATGATAGCCCTAATCTTTGCGGGGCTAACTCTTTTGTTTTCTTCCTGTTGTGGATGAAAACAGGGATAGTGTATGACTGGTCGCAAACCTCACCGAATAACTTCGTCGACAATCCGGAGAGGCCGCTCGGAAGGAGTCGGGCTCAGCCACTCTTCCTGTCATCACTCCCAGGAGGTTGCACTTTTGTCATCCAAGTACCATCTTCATCAACACTCATGGCCACCAAGACACTCCGTGACTACTCGTCCCCATCGTGGGCAATGTCCCGATTGGCCCTCGTGTCAACTTGGGCGACAAGAACTTTGAGTTAAGGACTGGCCTCATCACGATGGTACAAGCAAGTCCATTCGTGGACCGCCAGCGAGGACGCAAATGCTCATCTCCGAACTTCTTGGAGTTGTGCGACACAATCGTCATCAGGACGTTGAGCGGATGCAATCAGGCTCGTTTGTTTCCCTTCTCCCTTGTGGGGAAAGCGAAGCAATGGTTCTACAAGGACAAGGAGGTGTCAAGCACTTGGAGTAAATGCTCCACCGCATTCCTCGCAAGGTTCTTCCCAATGGGCAAAACCAATGCCCTCAAGGGCAAGAATTTCCAATTTTCAGCAGACAAACAATGGAACCCATACTAGAGGCGTGGGAGAGGCTGCAAGAGTACATCCTCGCTTTGCCCGCACCATGGCATGGAGAAGTGGCTCGTCCTTCGAGAACTTCTACAATGGTCTTACGACCATGTCGAAGGGCCACATAGATCTTCTTCTTTGGAGGGGCGTTCTTATCCCTCACTTTGTTGAGAAAGCGTAAGCACTCATCGAGAAGATGATCGAGAACCAAGGCTGGGGAGAAGAACGGGCCCCTAGAAAACACAAAAAGGTATGCACACGGTCAAGGAGACGGACCGCTTGCTGCAAAGATCGATCTCGATGAAAAGACTGGGCGACCAAGCTCCGTCAAGCGGTGCTACACTCCCCATGGACTCACATATGACATGTGAAGTCGTGGAGAGGTTGGACATTCGGGAAGTTCTTGTCCCGAAACTCGAGAAGAAGTAGCCTACATCAACAACGGATTTCATCCGGTAATAACAATGGGTGGAACAATCGAGAATCGCCCACAAGGAGGTAACATTTACAATTCTGGTTACAATTCCAATTTCAATTCCAATCAACCCTCCTTGAAAGATCTAGTTTATGGTCAAGCTAAAATTAATGAAAGTCTAAACAAGAAATTATCATCTAATGATAAAATGCTTGAAAATGTGAACACAAAATTAGAAACCCTATCTTACGTAGTAAAGAATCAATTGAGCTTTAATAAAATGATAGAAACCCAAATAGCTCAATTAAGCTGCTGTGCAGTTGCACCCAACATGGGAAAGGACTCAGCCGAAAGCCGAGGGCCCCATTGAATCCGTTAACATGGTAACAATAAACAACCACACTGTAAGCGGGTTATACGGATGTTGTTGTGGACTCACCTTTTGCGAGAGAAAAGGAGGATCCGGGAGCCCAACAATCACTGCTCAATAGGCCCATACACGTTCGCAACGCCTTTGTGATTTAGGGGCAAGTGTCAACATCATGTCAAAGAAGGCCAATGACACACTCCTACACTTCCCATTATCCGCACCAAGACCAAACTCGAATGGTAGATCAAACAAGTAATAAAGCCGGAAGGGATTCTTCGAGACATTTTGGTAAGGGTGAAGGATAGCTACGTCCCCACAGACTTCATCGTCGTCGATATGGGAGAAGAAGATCACGTAGCATTGTTGTTGGGGAGACCATTCCTCAACACAACAAACGCTACTATCCATGTTGGCAAGGGAAGGGTCGACTTCGAATTCAAGGACAGGTGGTCCAATGCCTATTCAATGGATACAACCGGAAGAAATCCCAGAAAAAGAAAAAGATTGAACCCCAAGCAAAGACAACAGTCAAGGCAACAGGACCCCGAGAAGCAGACGACGAGACAAAACCAAAGAGGAAGTCATACCATTTCTGCCAAGAAGGAGGAAGAACGTACCCCGCAACCCCGAAAAGATTCAAGAAGAAATAAAGTCGCCATCGCCTACCACGTCACCATCCAAAAATACAAAAGAAGGCATGGCGTGTGAAGCGAGGCTAAAGGTAAGTTTCACTAAAGGTAAGAAATAAATATTTTCCTTCTATAAATTTATTTTCCTCATATTAAAATTATTTTTAATATTTGAATTCAAAACCTCTTTAATTAATTAATTTCCTTTTTATTACCATATTCTTTAATATTAAAAAGAATTCCTTTTCATATTTTAATCCCATTGCCATATTTCCCATTAAAATATAAAAATAATAATATAAATAAAATATATATATTGATAAGATTTTTTTATAAACAAAACTTTATCCAAAAAAAAAAAATCTTAAACATTTATAAAATGAGAGAAAATGAAAAAAAACAAAGTTTCGGGTCGAACCCGACCGTTGCACCATTGCACAACGGTCGGATTCGACCATTTGAACACACCGCCAAAGCGGGCGACGAGAGGGCCCGGGATGGGGCGGCGGCCGCGTGGGCGGCCGCCCCCAGCGGCGCCTCTGTCCACGGGCCAAACGGTCACGAGCACTAGCCGTTGCCCTCGTCTGAGTGTCGGGGGTGCATCGTGCTATAAATTCGCGAGGTGGCCGGGAGAGCTCTCCACCCCTCTCATTCTCACTCCCTCACTCTCTCATTTTGCTACTTGCTCACTTCTTGCACTCCACAAAGCATTCCCAAGCTCTAGTGCAAGAACACCAGCACACTCTCTCTCACAAGCTCTCTCTCCCAAGTTCTCTCCAAGAGTAAGCACTTGTTTCCATTCCGTTTGCTTTTTGTTCGCTAACATGTTTAGGAAAGCGGCAAGCGCGATCAAGAAGGGCGTGAGAAGAAGCGCGAGGCTCTCCCAAGGAAGTTCGGGTGCACACTTCGACAACGCCGAAGCATACGAAGAAGACATACCCTCGCAAGAGCAAGAGCAAGAACAAGCACCCACGGGGATGACGATCGAGGAAGCCGATGCACCGCACCTCGACCTGGAAGGAGAACGGGAGATGCAAGCCTACAACATCCTCAAGAATCGAGACTTCGCTCCCGCTCCTCGTTTCCCCAACGACGTCCTCGAAAAACTAGGTATGGATATCGAATTCCCCATCATTTGGAAAACTATCGGATGGTCCGGGATTGCTCCCCTGGATGAGCCAGGCTCTCGCCTCCTCACCATCCAATTTTTAGGATCTTTGGAAGTTCATGATCAGGGTGTTAGTTTCAGACTTTTTAGTAAATACTACTATTACACTTGGCAAGAACTGGCTAGGCACATAGGCTTTGATGCTAAGAAATGTTGCACAAACTTAGCATGTTGCTCTACCATATTTTAATCGTGCCGCCTTTTTTCACCGAGATCTCCACCCTAGTTCCTACAGATCCTAGGTTTCGTCCTTCAAATGCCAACATACATCATCCAACATTGAAATTCATGCAAAAATGGATTGCCATAACTTTGTTTCCTAGGCATGAATTTCACCGTCTCTTTTAGATGTTGAGATGCAATGCCTCTATGCCATAGTTCACAAGAAAAAAATTGCCCCCTGTAAAAGAAATCATAAAATGCATGCTTAGCAATTTTAAACAATCCACACCTGTTTATTGTACCTCTCTTGTGACAAGGATTGCTAGTAACATTGGTGCATTGGAAGGCGAGAATGTCACATACCTAGATACTCCACCTCTCGGAAATTTCATTATCACACGATACAAGGGCACATAATAAAATTTGATGAGAATGACCATGAGAAGATTATTTATTATTTTTGGGATATATAAATGAGATTCCGCTCCCTAACCCGGAACTCTCATTATATAAATCCCCATCACTCACCTTCGCTCTAGTTGAGCTAGACGAAGCACGCAGGGAGTTACGTTGTCTTGCGGGTCATCACGAAGGAGAGCTACGGGCGAGGCTAGTGGTTCACGGATGCCACAACCTACACCCATACTAGTGCCCACACCCGGGTTCTTTACACCAACGCTGAACCCCGGGCTCACACCGACCTTCCAGTATGAGGGGATGTTCACACCTCATCCGGACCAAGCGGGAGGGTCAACATGGCATGAGACACACACGGTGTCCTCCGACTCGAAGGGATGCCACCACCACGTCACTCTACGGTGGATCCCGAGCACTCCAAGAGATCAACATCCGACTCGGGGATGTGGAACTCCGCCACAGGTGAGATTGCGCTGATCACTCACTTTGGTTTTGTGCGGGTTTCCGATCAACGCCATCGGCGCAGCACGCAACACCAAGCGAGAGGAGGCGAAACGGAGACGGCGGGAGCACGAGGCACAGATGGCATTCTGGCGCCACATGGGGTACTACCCCCCTAACCCATAGGCCATCAGCTAGCTTGGGGGAGGACCCCCACGGAGGTAAGTACCTACCTCCCTATCATTTTATTTTATCTCTTAGTTTTTCATTTTCATTTCCTTTTTAAAAAAAAAAAAAAAAAAGAACAAAAATATGATTCCACTTCAATATGTAGTATAAGGATGCTTAATTTCTCTGAAGTTGAAATGATGAATAGTTGCTCTGTCTATAGTTCAATTTGCACCTAGTTCATAACATTGTATTCCCTAATGTTTAAGTTTATTGGCTTAACTTGTCTTGTCCTAAAACTTAATGATTTGTGGGTATGCAAACACATGATTCTTCTCTAAGCTATTGCTGGATATGATATGGTAAAAATAGAATCTACTATGATCTTGTTCTAAGAGAGATTCATCATTCGGAGAATAATTTCAAAAAAATTCCTTAATGATCAAAATTCTCATGATAGCCTATGTGAGACACTGTCATACGCTTTTGATCAAGATTCACATTGCCAAAAATAGGTTATGGGCTAAGCTAGAAAAAAAATGGACGTGTGTCCGAAAAAAAAAAATAAAACAATGGGTACTTCGATACCCGCCTCTAAAAAAAAAAAAAAAAAAAAAAAAAAAAAGAAAGAGAAGAATAATGGACAAGTGTCCGAGGGTGAGTAGAGCCCACTTCTCTAAAAAGAAATAAGAGCTAGCCCATACCTTATCAAAAAGAAATAAAATTTCACTTGCACATCTTGATCAAGGCTTATGACTTGTTTCTCCTTATGGTTTGCACACCGAGATGATTTAAGGAATCATTACAAAAATCTCCGCATGAATGATCAATCAAAGAATGAATGACTAGTGTTTCTATGAAAACCGTTCTATCTTGCAATAACCCAAGAGTTTGGAGAATGTTATAAGCCCCATATGATTTAAGTAAACAAGGATAGATAAAAATGCCAATTTATTTAAACAACGAAAGAATACTTTATTATGAGCATGGTACATTTTGAAATATATCGGCATTGTAGCAACTCCCCGATCAACAACCAAACACTTAGCTATTTGCTCGGGACGAGCAAAGGTTAAGCAGGGGACTTGTTGGCGGTCATTATTGAGTATATTATACCGCCAACCTTTATCCAATTCATGAGAAAGGAGCAAACTTATGTTACATATACCTTTACTTCTAACCTAGTTCCACTTGTATTCGTAGAAATTATGTTTTTGCGGGTATAAGAGTGGAAAGCAGTACAAAGTCGCCAAATAAATTAGAAAGCGTATTGAATAAAAGACGCCAAGGAGTGGATCAATCAAGAGGACCAAACCCAGCGCACAATTTGGCCCATGCACCACCATAGGCCCAACATGTGAATAACAAAAACGCGACGGGGAGAAGGCGGGGCCGGAGGCCAAGCCCAGGGGGCGGCCGCCCACTGCGGCGGCCGGCGCATTATTTCGGCCAAAGTTCCGCCCTTTCTCGGCGGTTTGGAGCGATCTTCAAGCGGCGGTTGCATGCGGTGCAAAGTTTCGTTCCGCCAAGAATAGCTCGAAGCAAGGAGAGCCCTCCATTCCCTCCTCCTCTCCACTATATAAAAGAGAGGCACTCCTCACTTGTAACACACACACAACACACTACACATCACATTGTTACATTCTCACCTTGAGCACCACTCTCTCCCCTTCATTAGTTTAGTGTTAGTATTTGAGTTTAGGTGGAGCTTCAAGGAGGGCTTGTCTCCTTGGAAGGATCTTTTGGTAATTTTACTATGAAGTTCTTTCCTTTATTCAAGTCCTATTATTTATATCGCAATGCATACGAACTAGAGTATAGTTATCCTCATGTTATATTCATATTGTGCCAACTAGAGTATAGTTAGTATAATGTGGTAATTAACATGACTAACTTTAGGCTAATTGAATCATATTTTATTCTTGGAACGTAGTAGAACTAAGTTCAAGTGATGGTCTGGTGTACCTTCGGGTTTACCTTTACTCTTTCCCTGTCGATCCGTAGGGTTGGGGGTACCGAGGGAGTTTAGGTAGTTCTCTATAAACGTAAGCGTGGTGCTTAGGTCTATAGAGAATCATCCGGGAAATCTTAGGCATCCCACGGTAGTGAGGTAGGCGGCGGAGGGTGACAACTCTGTTCGTCCTTCGCACTCCTCCACGTCCGGGTGTTGGGTTGGAGTCCTATCAAGTGTCACCGGCTGGCATATACCAGCCGCGGGCATCTCCTCATCACTTTAGCCCATTTCTGCTATGAACCATGAATGACATATGTAGACTATAGTCTGACGCATTGGCGATATTAGAATAAGCCAACTCAACATAGATTTTCCCTTTAAATGTTATTTCCTATTTATTCCTTCTAGTGCTCAAGAAGTGTGTGTGTCACCACTATCTCCAATATTATCGTCACTTACCCCCTGTACATGATTAGTGGCTATCCATACATACATTGTGGGCTATCATCATCATATTAAAACTAAACCTGCCTTCCCATGAGAAAATATAAATGAGCGATACCCGAATACTCATGGGTGAAATGCTACAATAATAGATCCGTGCGCTTGCGGGTTGACCCTTGCAATATTCCATTATCTATCACTGACGCTTTCTTGACGTTATCATTAAGGATAATATTTATTCTTAGTGATCGCTAAGAAACGCCAACAAGTAGCCATATGCATCTAACATAACTCAACGGGGATAAGTCACGGGATAAAGATAATTATAATAATGATAAATACCCAAGTCTAAGATCATCATGCCAATAGTATCATACAAGCTAATTAACATGTTATAAATTAGAATAGAATGAATATTCCTAAGATACTCTTAATCATATATGTCAATGAATACTACAATTAGTGCAATACATCTAGCTATCATGGCAAGGTTGGATTACTTCTACACATGGCAAGCATTACCAATGACAAGCAAGGACGAAAAACTTGTTTATCACCGTAATTATAGGCTCGACGTGTCCTACATTCGGAGGGTGGATTCCAAAGGACTCAACGGGACTGTCACTCCCCGTGATCTACCACACGCCCGTAATGTAGGGTGCAATTGCGTATAAACGTTGTATAAACACCACGTTTACACATTGCTTATCACCCACATAGTGATCATCTATATGGATGCTATACAATTCCATGCATAAAATATAAAGCAATCTTACTAAACTAAACATATAATCATAGCAAGCATAAACACATATCAATAAGAATATAATAATTATATAGATCAAAGCCATAACAATTGTATTCTAGATATAAGAGTACTTACTGATTGAATACAAGAGAGAAGTCTCAAGAACTATGATCCTTGCTACTTCTTGACTATCAGGAACACAAGATGAACTTGATCTTCAACTAGAACTAGCTATGTAGCTAATTGCTTCTAGTATGAACTAAGGCTTATGTCTAGACTTATTTGGACTTGATGGGTATGAGTTGATAATGAAATTGTTATGAGCCTCGTGGTCACCTGGTCTTCTTATATAGTACTTGGCGATGAACATCAACCCTTGGATCAAACCGACCTTCAACAATGGCGTAGATACAACCTCAATGTCGGTGGTAAATGTTGACACATCTTATAGTATATTTTACACTCTTTTTAAAACTTAAATAAGGGTATAAATGCATATTTATGTAGAACTAGGGGCTTTACTAACAATTTCCATGAGTTTTGGTGAATTATATATTTTTCGAGGGATTAATAGGAAAAAGCCCGAGTTTGTGCTCCATACGATGAAGAGTTTGTACCGATACGATGAAGGGACGTGACCGTGAAACAACCCAACTTGAAACCCACGTAAGAATACACTAGAAGGTTCGGAAGCGGCCGGGACCAGGGCTGGGCCCACCTATCGAGGAGCCGCGGCCGCCCCGGGCCACGGCCGCGGCCGCCCAATGGGGCCCCTGTTAGCCTCTGTTCTATGTCGGTTCATTACCGCCATTGAGGATCAATCGATCCATCAATCAAGGTCGGTTTCATCCAATGGCTACGGTTCATCGCCCAGGCTATATAAGCATGCCCCCGGCCCTGCCCGTGTGCAATGATGGTTCATTAGTTCATTACTCCATCAGCTCGGCTGATCGGCCTATGCCCTAGCTTCTAATTAGAAGAGCTCTAGATCTAGTTGAGAGAGAAGATTATCAAGTTGAGAGACTAGTTCATAGCTCCCTGCGAGAGTAGCTAAATCTAGTCTTGTTCGAAAGATAGATATTGAGTGGAAGGAGAAGTTAAGGGGAAGCTCTGGATCTGTCGGTGTCTCCTCTTAGCTTGTACCTCGGGATCAAGTCTCCTTTGGGGCTTGCTCCTAAGACAACTACGGTGGATCAACTTCTTATTTGAGTAAGTTTACTTGCTTATATATTCTTGTGGTTTGCGACTCTTTTAGAGTACTTCAATTCTTGTCGCTCTTGAATTGCGGTTGCTACCCCTAGTGTGAGTGTGGTGCTTAGACTAGATAGCTCGTAGATGCACCTTACCTTCCGAACTGTGGTAACTAACGTAGGTGACTTATAGCTGCGTTAACTCTTTGTAGTCCACATCCCGTTGGATAGGCCTCGGTAGAACCTTTTTGCTAGGTGATTGCACTCTCTGCTAGTGTCTTTCTCCCTAGGTAATGTTCCCATAAGATATATTCATAAGCCTTACAAAGATATCAATTAGGCAACCATAGCCGTCTTCTTAAAAGATTTATCAACTTTCTTCCTTGTTGAGATTCTCTGGCCTTAGTTATATCTTCACTATTCGTTAACCTTTCTCCTTGTGGATACGATATTTGAAACCCATCTCGGGTGAAGTGCTCACCGGTATCCGTGTAAACTGGATTATACAAATCATAAATATTTCGTGGGCTTAACTTTTACCAACAAGCATTTTGGCGCCGTTCGGGAGAACGGTTGTTTAAGAAAACGTGAGTATAACTAAGTCTTGTAAAACTATCGTAGTGTAGAATTTATCTTTTTTCTTTTTATATTTTATCTTTTTTCACTTGTCCAAATGGATACCATCCCTCTCTACAAATACATGGCACCCACGGAACACTCTCGTAGCCCTTTGCCATCATCTAAACCAATCACTACTGATGACTACGAGTTGCATCCTAGGTTAATAGAGATGGTCCAAAATCATATGTTCTCGGGTACAATAGGCGAAAACCCTTATCACCATCTCCGGACCTTCGAAGAAACATGTGACTGCCATCACATTAAAGGCATGTCCAATGAAACCATCCATTGGAAACTCTTTCCATTCTCTTTGAAAGGGAAGGCTCGCCCGATTGGTACGACTCGAACAAGGAGAAGATGGAAGGCGGGGGAAGTTACTAGTTGAATTTTGCCTAGATTTTTACCCCATGTCCAAAGTAGTCAACTTTTAGGCTCTCGATCCTATCCTCTACACAGCAGGATAATGAATCTTTGAGTGCCTTCGGGAGCATCTTGAACTTCTTTCCAAATCCGGACCAGACTTAGCCATGCCGGACCGTTTTTACTTCAACATTTTTACGTTGATCCGAGCGTAAAATCTAGAAAAGAATTGAATACCTCAAGCAAATGGATCTTTTATCCATCTCCCACTGTGCAAGCTAGAAAACTTTTGACCATAATTGCGGAGAATAACAAAGATCCTATTGCCGAGAACTCTTTAAAAGAAGAAGAAGAAAAGATAGGATTAGTTGAGGACGATTTCGTACCAAATTCTTTGCAATCCTTAGCCAATCCACCAACTAATCGAGCCATCGGAATCATCGAAACGGAGGACACTCCGATATCGATTTCCTACTTGATATCGAGGATGATTTATTTTCGAATATGGAGATACCTCGAAATACAAAAACTGAAAAGTTATTTCGTAAGGCTAAACATTCATTTGTAGATCTTTTTCGACAAAACACTTTTACGAAGGACCACTAAAGAGCTTATTTCCATCATAAGCAACGAATGGTTAGAAGAATCAGAGCTTTCCTCTGATGTAATCCGTTTGGATTCACCTTCTATACCTATTCATTACCAAATTCATAAAGACTCTTTCGACGCCCTTTATAATCCAGTTGTGGGGATAAACATCATGTCATTATCTTTTGCTAATGATCTTCTCTTAAGCATACCATTGAGCCCCACAAATAAATTATTACAAAGCCCATCAGGACAGATTGTCCAAAGTTCAGGAATTCTTTATGTCCTACCAATCCATGTTAAGGGTACCATGGTACACTTAAGCTTTCATATCTTTGATATCATGGAGTTTGATGTGTTGATAGGACAACCTATTGAAAGGCTTATTTCAGAAGGACAAACAGGAGAATTATGTATACACCTAGGTAAAGGATTAAAATCCTCATTACCTATTGCCCAAGCCATCAATTCGAAAACAGAATCTTGTCCAGAACCAGATCCTATGGAAGAAGTTAAGGAGGCATCGGTAGAACATTTTGTAGAATCAGGTTACGAGGATTATACTGAATTCTTCGTTGAAGAAGAAGATGAAAATCCCACCACAACAGAACCTTTGAATGAATTTGAAAATCCTCCTAGACCACCAATAGAGCTTAAACCTCTACCACCTGGTCTTACTTATGCTTTCCTCCATAGTGATCCAGAGTCCCCTATGATTATAAGTGATAAACTCACTCGCAGGAGAATTTTAGATTGATAAGCGTCTTAGAACATCATCAATCGGTTTTTGGCTATTCACTTTCGAAGACCTCAAGGGTATTAACCCTACTCTCTGCACTCATCGCATCCCAACAGATCCAGATATTCCACCTTCTAGAGAACCCCAACGTAGACTTAACAATGCGATGAAAGAAGTAGTCAAGAAAGAGGTGCTGAAGTTATTACACGCTGGGATTATTTATCCTGTGCCACATAGCGAGTGGGTAAGCCCTATGCAAGTTGTGCCTAAGAAGGGAGGCATGACAGTTGTTAAAAATGATAAGAATGAATTAATCCCTCAAAGAACAGTCATGGGATGGCGTATGTGCATAGATTATAGAAAGTTAAATAAAAGCCACAAGAAAAGATCACTTTCCGTTACCTTTCATTGATGAAATGTTAGAGCGATTGGCAAACCACTCTTTCTTTTGCTTTCTTGATGGTTATTCAGGATACCACCAAATTCCAATCCATCCCGGTGATCAAAGCAAAACCACTTTTACATGCCCTTATGGAACTTATGCCTATAGAAGAATGTCTTTTGGGTTATGTAATGCTCCAGCTTCTTTTCAGAGATGTATGATGTCTATATTCTCTTATATGATTGAAGAAATTGTGGAAGTTCTTATGGATGATTTCTCTGTATATGGAAAAACTTTTAATGATTGTCTTAAAAACTTGGATAGGGTTTTGCAAAGATGTGAAGAGAAGCACTTAGTTCTCAATTGGGAGAAATGTCACTTTATGGTTAGAGAAGGAATAGTGCTCGGACACCTAGTGTCGAAAGGGGAATAGAGGTAGATAAAGCCAAACTAGAAGTGATAGAACAATTGCCTCCCCCTATAAATGTCAAAGGGATTAGAAGTTTTCTTGGTCATCTTTGGTTTTTTTGTAGATTTATAAAAGATTTTTCACATATTGCTAGACCACTCACCAGCTTGTTAGCCAAGGATGTCCCTTTTGAGTTTGATGATGCTTGCTTGAAAGCTTTTGAAACTTTGAAAAAAAGCCCTCATTTCTGCACCTATCATTCAACCCCCTGATTGGTCTTTACCTTTTGAAATCATGTGTGATGCCAGCGATTATGTTGTGGGGGCTGTGTTAGGGCAAACTAAAGATAGGAAGCATCATGCCATAGCATATGCCAGCAAAACTTTGACTGGACCACAACTTAATTATGCTACTCTTGAAAAAGAATTGTAGCCATTGTTTATGCCATTGACAAGTTTAGATCTTACTTGGTAGGAGCTAAAGTGATTGTTTATCTTGATCATCTTTGCTTTAAAATACTTGCTCACCAAGAAAGATGCTAAACCTCATTTAATCAGATGGATTTTGTTACTCCAAGAATTTGATTTAGAAATAAAAGATAAAAAAGGAGTAGAAAATTCTGTTGCCGATCATTTATCTAGAATGCATTTTGAGAAACCCAATGAATTGCCCATTAATGACTCACTCAGGGATGATACTCTTTATCGGATAACCCGTACCGATCCCTGGTACGCAGATATTGTTAATTTTATGGTTGCAGGTTATGTACCACCAGGGGTTGATAAGAAGAAGCTTATTTATGATAGTCGTTATCACCTTTGGGATGAACCATACCTCTTCAGGGTTTGCTCAGATGGGCTACTCGGAAGATGTGTGCCTACGGAAGAAGGATTACGGATCATTGAAAGATGTCACTCATCACCGTACGGAGGACATTATGGGGCATTCAGAACACACGCGAAGATTTGGCAAGCAGGATTCTTCTGGCCAACCATGTATGAAGACACCAAAGATTTTATCCAAAGATGTGGAGCCTGTCAAAGGCATGGAAATATCAATGCAAGAGATGCCATGCCTCTCACAACTAACCTCCAAATAGAGCTCTTTGATGTCCGGGAATTGATTACATGGGACCATTTCCAAAATCCAAAAATTATGAACACATACTAGTGGCGTTGACTATGTGTCAAAATGGGTGGAAGCTATGCCATGCAGATCTGCAGATAATATAAGCTCGATAAAGATGTTCGAAGAAATAATATTTCCAAGGTTTGGAGTGCCAAGGATGGTAATTAGTGACGGAGGATCCCACTTCATTGATAGCAGATTCAAAAGATATTTAGAGAAGCATGGAGTTTGTCACAATGTCGCTACACCTTATCACCCTCAAACAAGTGGACAAGCAGAAACATCAAATAAGCAAATCAAGAATATCTTGCAGAAAACAGTAGAACAGATGGGAACAAAGTGGAAGGATAGACTTCCAGAAGCATTATGGGCGTGCGGGACAGCCCTACGAAACACCGATTAGAATGTCACCATACCAGCTTGTTTATGGCAAAACCTGTCACTTTTGTTGAGCTAGAGTTCAAGGCTCTTTGGGCAATCAAAAGATGGAATATGGATCTAGAAGCCACGGGAATAAAAAAAGGAAGATGCAATTATCGAACTCGATGAATGGCGAGAGAAAGCTTATCACAATGCCAAGATCTACAAAGAAAGAACAAAAAGATGGCATGATAAAAGAATTAAAAAGAAGAACTTCACTCCGAGGCGTCGGTATTACTTTTTAATTCGAGGATTAAATTATTCGGGCATAGAAAACTTCGGAGTAAATGGGAAGGACCCTTCAAGGTAGTGAATTCATCATCACATGGGGCAAATCACTCTCCAAGATAACGAAGGTAAGTTATTCAAGGTAAATGGCCAACGTCTTAAAATCTTTTATGAGCCCAATAAAGAACCACGAGGAATTAGATGTTTTAAATTTCTTTATTTTACCTAATCATTAGGCCTTGATCGCGTAGTGTTAGTTTTTTTCGGCCCAAAAGTACGAGTATTAGACTAGGATCAACTTTAGAAGACCGCGTGAGGCGAAAAGGCGGGCCGTGGACCTGTGGGGCCCACGCGCCGCCGCCCACGTGGCCGCCACGCGTCCGCATCTTCCCACGGATCTTCCTAGAATATCCTACCGAATATCGAACCTTTTGGTGCGATTCTCGCGTCGGCGACGCCCCGATAACCGGTCATCTTGACTCCTTTCCAAGTCTTTCCCGATATATAAACCGACCCATTCTACCTTGAACCTATTCCCATCTATCTCACCAAAGACCGACGACCCAAGACCTTCATCGCTGCCATGGCCAACCCCCGAGATGAGAATGGTGGGTGTGCGATCCCACTAGGATCACCACGCCCGCCACCTCAACGTCATCACCATCAACGGCCCTCGTCGTCATTACCTCCAACACCTACACCCCTCGCCCGTCATTCCACCACCTCGGCCACCATCACCATCACCGTCCCCGCTGTCCTCATGGCAAGGGCGATCTGAGCAACCGCCCTTAGCGATGCCATGAAGAAGTTCCTAGTGCTTGGGAGGGCACTAGATTGTTGCCACCTCGTCAAGCGAGGCGCTCACGGGCGTCAAGCGGGACAGGTTCGACAACATCCGTCGGCTCAACTACACACAACCTCGCGTCTCCATTGATGGAGTGCGCGGCGCTACGCCCGGCACAAGTGAAGTTCATCCCGCCAAAGGAGGCTGGCCGAACGCCGCTTGAGCGTCGTTTTGGCAAGTGCACGATTCTTGACCTCAGCGAAGAAGTCGCGGATTGGAGAAGCTTCACCCGATGCAGCACCGTGAATCGAGTGCCACGGACGAGGAGCATGGGCGCTCTAGATAGGCGTGTAGAAGACGCTAGAAAAGAGATCGCAACGTTAATCAATAGAATTGAATCTCTTGAGAACGGCCAAATAAGAACTAGGGAAGGAGCCCTAGTAATAATTAGAGTGTTCCAATTAGCTAGTTTAAATTAGTTTGCTTAGTTAGTTCGGTTAGAAATTTGCTAGATCGTTTGCTTAGATTAAATTATTATTATGTAATATTTGCTAGAATAAATAAAGGAGCACTCTATCATTTTTCTGAAGTTGATCTTACCTTTTTATTATTTATTTTCGTGCAAAGATTTTGTTGTCTCCACCATGTTGTGAATAAAAGGTAACAAAGAAAAAGTGTGGGGAGACAAAGACGAACGTCGAAAAGCTTAACGGAATGAACACGAAAATACCAAGAAACCGAAAGATACACAGCAAAAGATCACGCCGACGACGAGGATCGCCAGGTGAGCCTTCAATAGGACACGCGGCCGCTGGCAGGCGGCCGCGGTCGCCGTGGCCACGTCACCCCTCGGTCTCCCCTTCGTCCCACGTGTCGGTTTGTTCTCACGATCTTTTTAATCTCGTAATTTTTGTTTTTCCGTTTCGCAAAATACCGAAAGCTCTCTCGATATCTAATAAATAAATAAAGAAAAAGATTGATATACTTAGTTTAAGTTGGACTCACATAATTCTTTTTCATGGTCTAACTAAATTGTTAAGAGCTAAAAGCAATATAAATACCCCAAGATATTTAAGTTGTTGTAGAACATGATATAGAAGATTGGTGAGAATCGACTCTTGATATCTTGTTTCTTGGAGAATTTATTTCGAAAATATTAAAAATTGATAGTTACACCTCCTCTTTGTGGTAATTATCCTACCAAAGCCATGCTTGCTAAAAAAAAGACTAGCCAAAAAGCTACTTGTTTTGCATTGAGCTTTGTCAAGTCCTCGTGATCCACGTCGAGAGACTAACTATCAAGAACACGTATACTTACATATATATGTTGTTATATGCTCTAAGTTTTGATCTCTCCATTTTAAAAGTGTTGATACAAAAGCGAGACAAGGCATGGGTTATGCAAAAGTAAAAAAAAAACGAGAAGGAAAAATAAGAGATGAAGAATGGACAAGTGTCCAAGGGTGAGTAGAACCCACATCTCTTAAGAGAGGAAATAATAGACAAAAGTCTAGGGCGAGCAGAGCCCACCTCTCCAAAAAAAAAAATATAGAAAAAAATATAATAAATAAAGATAGCCCATGACCTTACTTGCATAGTATCCAGCTTTCAAAGAGAGAGAGCATAAAAGAATTTATGAAAAACAATTGCACATCTTGATCAAAGGGAATGTCTCTCCTCGGATCCGGCTTTGACATTGTAGATATATGCAAGATAAGTATGCCACATCGTTACCCCGGGAAACTCCGAGATAAAGCTTTATTAGAGTAGGATGTTCTTAAAGGCATTGACTATAAGTGCCTTGTGAGGATCCAAAAATACCACATATAAATTTATTGAGTGATTGAGAGTACCACAAAGAAGGATGGTAAGCTATGTTCTTTTCAAAAATCATTGCAAAATCTCCAATAAACTTCGATTGAAAGAAAAAGGTACTCTATTTCAATTGTTACGTTCTCCAACTCCCCAAAATTCTTGGTAAGATACAATGAATCCTCGCAAATATAAGACCATGAGATTGTTTTATGTTTGATGTCTTAACTTACAGACTTTGCTATATCCATCCTTTTCTCGAGACGCAGTAAAAGCCTAAGTGTGGGGAGTTTGTTGACACATCTTATAGTATATTTTACTGACTCTTTTTAAAACTTAAATAAAGGGTATAAATGCATATTTATGTAGAACTAGGGGCTTTACTAACAATTTCCACGAGTTTTGGTGAATTATATATTTTTCGAGGGATTAATAGGAAAAAGCCCGAGTTTGTACTCCATACGATGAAGAGTTTGTACCCCATACGATGAAGGGCGTGGACCGTGAAACAACCCAACTTGAAACCCACGTAAGAATACACTAGAAGGTTCGAGCCAGCGGCAGGACTGTGGCTGGGCCCACTGTCGAGAGAGGTAGGCCGTGGCCATACAGGCCACGCCGCGGCCGCCCCGTGGGCCCCCTCGTCGCCTCCTATTCTATGTCGGTTCATTACCGCCATTGAGGATCAATCGATCCATCAATCAAGGTCGGTTTCATCCAATGGCTACGGTTCATCGCCCCGGAAGGCTATATAAGCATGCCCCCTAGCCCCTGCCCGTGGCAATGATGGTTCATTAGTTCATTACTCCATCGGCTCGGCTGATCAACGGCCTATGCCCTAGCTTCTAATTAGAAGAGCTCTAGATCTAGTTGAGAGAGAAGATTATCAAGTTGAGAGACTAGTTCATAGCTCCCTGCGAGAGTAGCTAAATCTAGTCTTTTTCGAAAGATAGATATTGAGTGGAAGGAGAAGTTAAGGGAAGCTCCGGACCGTCGGTGTCTCCTCTTCGCTTGTACCTCAGGGATCAAGTCTCCTTTGGGGCTTGCTCCTAAGACAACTACGTAGATCAACTTCTTATTTGAGTAAGTTTACTTGCTTATATATTCTTGTGGTTTGCGACTCTTTTTAGAGTACTTCAATTCTTGTCGCTCTTGAATTGCGGTTGCTACCCCTAGTGTGGCGTGGTGCTTAGACTAGATAGCTCGTAGATGCACCCTACCTTCCGGACTGTGGTAACTAACGTAGGTGACTTATAGCTGCGTTAACTCTTTGTAGTCCACATCCCGTTGGATAGGCCTCGGTAGAACCTTTTTGCTAGGTGATTGCACTCTCTACTAGTGTCTTTCTCCCTAGGTAATGTTCCCATAAGATATATTCACAAGCCTTACAAAGATATCAATTAGGCAACCATAGCCGTCTTCTTAAAAGATTTATCAACTTCCTTCCTTGTTGAGATTCTCTGGCCTTAGTTATATCTTCTTCACTATTCGTTAACCTTTCTCCTTGTGGATATGATATTTGAAACCCATCTCGGGTGAAGTGCGGTATCCGCGGCGCTATGATTATACAAATCATAAATATTTACGTGGGCTTAACTTTTACCAACGAAGAAACCGACCTAGAAAGGAGAGATTTGATGGGGGACCCCAACCTGGCGGCCGGCCAAGTTGGCATCTTGGCGGCGCCCGAGGGGTGGCATGCCACCTCGGCTTCCCGTCTTTTTTTACGGTGTCCTCTGGTATCTTCTAGATTGTTTTAGTCCACTTTTCAGATTGAGTTGCTTCACGGTTAAGTTTGGTCTTCCGTGCCTTGTATATTCGAGAACTTTCTCCAATATTCTACGCAATTATCTATCAAGTCCCTGAAAAGTCATAGAATACCAAAAACTCGTAGAATTATGTTAGTTAGACCCCTAAACTTATGTTTGGTCTTTGACTTGAGCCCTTATTTCATGTTATTTATCTTATAATTTTATGCTATAACAGGTGTCAACAAGCTCCCCAAGCTTACCTCTTGCTAGTCTCTTAGCAAGACACAAAACAAAACAAAACAAAATATCATATTCAAAATTTTACTTGGATCGAGGGAGTTGCAAACGCTATCACACCTTAAGAGTACACATGCTTTCAAACAAAATTTCTCTCTAGATAAAGATAGACTTGCTTTACAAATTTTAACTTATTCAATTACCTCTTACCTTTTGGAATTTATATCTTTTCTTCAATCTTGGGTAATTGAAAGATAGAATTGTCAAGTCAAGCACTAAATCTCAAACTCTTTTGACCAACTATCCTTCTAGAGTTTTTGCTGATTTTCAAAATAAAACTCAAAGTTCTCAAGTGTGATTCTCTCTAGTCTCTCATTTGTGGTATTTGTGGATCCTCTCTTAGGCAATAAAATAGTGTTGCCCTTCTCTCATAATATGTAGTATTTTTGGCTAAAGGCAAAGTAGCACACTATGGCTTTTTCTCTCTCTCACCCTATATTTAAAGCTTATATGTGGAGCTCATAGGTAGGAGAAAACTAAACTTACTTACTAAGCATATATTGTAAATTCAAACAATGGATCCAAAGATACAAATCACACCTTGATCAAATGGTGCATGTGTATGGTGGATAGAATATATACATGATAAAGAATATAGTATAATGGATAGAATAGATGAGGAATATCTTACTTATGCTCCTTAAAGGATTATCTCTCTTTTTGAAATTTTTTTGTAGAGAATCTGGGTTGTATCTTTTTCTTTCTTTCTTTTTTTTTTTAGAGAGGTGAGCTCTGCTGGCCCTAGACTTTTGTCTTTTATTTCCTCTCTTTAAAGATGTGGGTTCTACTCACCCTCGGACACTTGTCCATTTTTCATCTTTATTTTAAAGATGTGGGCTCTACTAAGCCCTCGAACACTTGTTCATTTTTTCATCTCTATTTTCTCTTTTTTTTTTTTCTTTAGGGAGGTAGGCTCTTCTCACTCTGTAGGACTTTTGTCCATTTTTCATCTCCCTTCTCTTCTCTTGTTTTTTTATAAGATTTACAACCCAAATCTCTTTTGCAATATTTTTGAGAGATAAATAAATATAATGGAGCTTTTGTAAGATATTGGCTAGCAATGAATGAGTGGATGGATATAGGAAATATTTTTGGTTGCTCTCTCCTGGATAGGAGGAGAACATTTTTGTTGGCTAGAGTGAAGTGATAGTGATATATATATGGTGGTTATAAGTAGAGTAGAATGTAGTGGAGTGGAGTGGAGTGGAGTGGAGTGGACATGATCAGCATGATAAGTTTCTAAGGGTCAACAAAGTTTGAACAAACTCAATGCAAAGCAAGCAGCCTATATATATGAAAAAGGTTTTTCTAATCTAAGTAGCATGTATATATGGCTGTGGTAGGATGTTCACACTCTTGTCACATAAGAACTTATCATGTGCACTTTTCAATTTTTGAAATATAAATCTCCAGAAATCTAGTGTCACTAGGAGTAAGATCAAATAGCAGCTCAGGACTATCATATATCATATCCGTCAATTACCTAGACTTTAGAGCAAGCATTTGCAACTCATAAGGTTCAGATTTAAGGTTTTATTTTGCAAATGGAGCTCGAGAGAAATTAAGCTTGAAAGCTAGGTACTAGAAAAGTATAGCAACGGAGCAACTATTCATCATCTCCAAGTTGGTAGATTTTAAGGTTCCTTTTAGTTGAGCAAAAGTAAACTTTAGTGTACACTCTCTTTCTCAATCTTTTTTATTTACACTCTAACAAAAGATTATTTAAACATCTAAACTTTATTTAAACAAACTAAACTCTTAACAAACTTTCTAGCAAACAAAATATTTAATTAATAATAATATATATTTAGATAGATAAGATACTTATCGGATAACTGGGGGTTGCACTCCCCAAGCTAGATTGGAGTGTAATCTTCAATGATATAGAGGTTGAGGTAGTTGGCAACAAGTGGCTTTTTAACATATCTCCTCTTCTCTGAAATCTGTAAATCTCAAATAGACAACAAAGCTAGTGGAACTTGATTAAGTATTAGGGGTTAGCCACATTGCTTTAGGTTGTCTGGGAAATATTTTTGTATTTTTATTATTCAAATTTTTATTTTATTTTTATATGCAAGAAAAGATAAAAGCTTGTGCATAAATAAACTATCTTTATTTTATTTTTATGCCACCACAGCAAATAGCTTAGAGGTATTAGCCTCGGAGATATTAGCATGGGGCTTAAAGGTTTTCACAAAGCTCAAAATATTTTTATTATTTTTCAAATGCATATATATAAAATACTAGAAAGATAAATATGATATGGAAAGAATAAAATATGCAATGCAGAAATTTAAATATGTATAACTTACCTTCTTACCTTGCGGTGAGGATTCAGTGTTTAAAGTCCTCCGAACAAGAATTCATATTCTACTCTTTACTCCCATGGTATATCAGTGGTCACAATAGGTGTCACTGATGATTCTATAGTCTCTCTTCGATGTTCTCGAGAAATACCTTCTTCTTCCTCCATCTTTTGGATGATATATTCTTCTTTTAGGAGTAGTTGATTCTTCTTTCTCCGTAGATGTATTTGGTGTAGGAGCTTCAGTCTCTTCACTCACCTTATCTTCTCCTAAATTCTTGATCCATCGTCTATTATGGCGGCGACGAGCTACTCTGCTTTTCCCCTAGGATTTGTATACTCATTATAGCTATTAAAGTAAACACGTACCTTCTCTTTAGGAAATTGGAAATGAATCTCTCCTGTATGGATGTAGATGATTCGCACGCGTAGTGTTGAGGAATGGTCTCCCAAGCACTATTGGAGGGTCTTCTTCCTTTTCCATGTCCATGACTACAAAGTCGGTGAGGACATAGTGATCCATGATCTTGACTGGCACATCTTTAGCAATTCCTTCGGGGAACTCTATAGGATTGGTACGCCATCTGCATTTTTGCACATATGTTGGTTGCAACGGCAATTTTCCAAATAATAATTCATATGTATCCTTTGCCATTAGATTAATTCGGATCCAGTATCGCAATATGTATTATAGAAGGTTAAGCATTGGATAGAACATGCAATGGTAGGAGTACCTAGATCATCTTCTTGACGAAGCATTGGAGACTCAATAAATGTTTATAAGATTTGATTTTATTTACTACCATTACCTTTGTAGGTCTGTGCCATCTTGTTCTTGTTCGATTGTGACTTTCCATCTTCGGTTCTAGAATATAACGATGAGCATTTTGGGAATAAGTAAGAGAGTTGTGTACCTTTTCCTTGAAAATGAATTTCTCCCTCTTCCCTTTAATATCGAAAACAATCTTCGCACTATCTGCGTAGATGGCACTTTTGGTGAGCATAAGAATGGTCTTAGAGTATAATCGGTGCTATTTCATTTCTTCTAGTGTCTACAAGCTGCGAAGTCTGGCGGGTGCGTAGGAACCTCTCGATTCCACACACCGTCTTCAACAATCCCTCGGGATAACAAAATGATTGATCGCAAGCAAGCTGCAAACACATATTTATTTTCAAAAGTGATTCACCATATATCTTCTCATGAATTACCTTAGGTAGTATGTTGACGCTTTTTGAGCCAAAATCACGAGAGAGCATTATTGAATGTGAGGTGTCCAATTTTGATTGTAATGACCGGCCTTCTTAGATCTTCCTTTTTAGGTGGCATTGAGTCATCCAACCAACGACTTCCTATGGTCTCTCTATAGTAACGACACGCATTATAAATATCGACAAGGTTTGCAGTTTCTAATTCTTCGGCTGCCCCGGAATCTATCTGGTGTGGTTAGTGGAGCAGATAATTGAGAAATCTAGGATTCTATCATCCGATTAAAGCTGTGTCTTTGATTCTTAATAGTGAAGAAAAGCTTTCTAAACGAGTATTGATAAGTTTAAGAGCTTTATCATTAGCTGCTATTTTTCTTGACAGATTCTCCATAGTTTTACCTTGGTTAACAACAAGATCTCTTAAAAAAGGTTGATAAGTATTAAAATTGTTACTGGATTGTTACCTTGGTAGTTGCCTTGATAATTGCTTTGATAGTTGGGCCTCTGTTGGTTCCAACCTTGATTCTGTTAAGGACGGAAATTATTATTATTGTTCTTGATAAATGTTGGGGAGGGCGACCCTCGCCAGCCCCGGCAGCCCCGCAGGCCTCACTACGGGGGGCCAAGAGCCAATTTTCTCTTAACAGATTTTGAGTCTTGCAGGGTCGGCGAGCGGAGGACCCTCCGCAAACACGTGACCAGCAAGGCCAAGAATCGATCTTCGCTTAACAAAGTTGTGAGGTTTTCGCGGGATCGGCATGCGAAGAACCCCTCGCAAAAGCATGAATGGCGAGGGCTCGCCCCTCCGATGAAGACGGCCTCCTCGGCCGACGATCAAGGCTGGGGCGAGACGGCCCTTCGCGCAACGGGGGACTTTAGCGAAGGGGGCTCCCCGAGCCGCACGAACCCCAGGCTGCAGGAGGCCAGCGGAGGGGGCCCTCCGGAACCGCCCTCTCAGTAGCGAGGAAGGGGGGCGGCGGCCGAGGAAGGGGAAACCCTATGCCACCCGGTGGGAGGGAATCGAGAGGTGTATTTCCCGTACTAGCCTTGGTTGAATAGTTACTAGCCTACCCCCTGTAGGGGCCCTCACATAAGCGTGTGTTCTCCTACCTACCATGTACCAAATTGTAAATCAGCCCCTCGCCCCTGGTATTCCTATAAATACCGAGATGCGGGCACCAGGAAATGGATGGATTGTTGGTCGGTTTAAGTGCCATTTACTCCTTTTTGCCATGTCGGTCGACCCGCCTCGTTTGCTCTTTCGAAGCCGCGGGTGTCCTCCGATCCCCTTAGGCCTTCGGCAATTCCAGCGAAGGACGGGGAGCCTGGAGGCCCTCTGGCGCTCTCTCGAGTCACAGTCTCATCTGTGGGAAGCCCTCGCCCCTTCTCCCGCCTCCTCCGGGAGCGAAGGCTAGGAGGGGCAGGAGTGATCCCCACAGTTGGCGCCGTCCGTGGGGATCGACACAGAAAGCCCGAAGCCATGCCAGTCACTCGCCGAACCAAAACCCTCCGCCGTAGCGGGGCTTCGCCACCCCCCGATGGGCACCTCGCAGGATCAAATCCAGCCAGGCAGTCAACACGCGATCGCCTCCCACCCCAGCAACTCGCCCGGGGCTGCGGGATCACAGGGGACCTGTCATCTCGGATCCCCGATCGTCCCGGTGTCGGAGGTCACGGGGGGAAGAGGACCCTCCCGCACCACAGGGCGGTGCCCCGCAGGGTCGAGGGGCGGTGGTCCAGCAACCGGTGACTCAGGGGTCCCCCACCCGAGCCAACCCCGTCGACCCGCTCGAAGGGCTCCTCGAGAGCGCGACGGAGGATGAGGAAGAAGAAACCGAGCAAGGGGAGCAAGCCCTGGGAGCCTTGCAGGCCCAAATCGTAGAGAAGAGAAGGATGCTGCAAGCTCTGGACCGGAGGCAGCGCCTAAGATCGCTCGGGGAGCGGGCCGAGGCCGCCAGCCGAGCCGGCGGCATGGATCAACCAACGGCTCATAGCAGTGCTGGGAAGTCGGTGGCGAGGGCAGCCACCGCCCTCCGATCACCCGCGGACCCTCCGCTGCTGGGGCAAGCCCCGCCACCACCAACCCCACCACCACCTCCGCGGAACCAACAGCCGGCCACCGCAGAATCCATGACACTCAACCCTCCGCATAGATCAGCTTTACCCCGGGAGTCACATCGAAGGTGCAAACCGACGCCCTGCCCAGGCGCAGACCCCGCAGAACCACCACTACGACCCAAAGTCCCCACTCGCCTATGCACTTCAAATCGCGGAGTGGCCTCCGTCCTGATCACGGCACACCGCCAAGATACGCAGGGATCAACGACCCCGCAGCGGGTTCATCATGAGCTACGAGGCGGGGAGTGGAGTGGAAAGCGAGGGGAGATCACTCAACAATGGCCAAGTCCTTCGTAATCATAGCAAGAGGAGTAGCACGGTCGTGGTATTGCACCCTCCCCTCGAACTCCGTCCGAAGGGCGGGTCCGATTTGCGGGCAGCCCTCCGGACAAACTTCAAAGGCGTTGACACCGAGAGCTAGTCAATAGCACGGAACTCCTCAACGTGGTGAAGAAGCCAAGCGAACCCCCTTCGGGAATGGTGGTGAAGGTTCACGCAAACCAAGGCGGAACCGAGGGCGTCTCCGACCAGTGTCATTATGGCGGCGGTTCTTTGCATTCACCCGGGCCCTTGTCACTCGAAGATCGGCGGAGGCAACCAAAAACTCTTGCGGAGCTGCACGAGATAATGTCGACAAGTGCTGGCAGAGCCGACAACAGCCACAAAGCAAAACTAGAAGCCTTTTGACCTCCGCCAAACCAATTTCAACCACCGCGTCGCCCCGCGGAGACACTTACCCAAGAGCAGACGCCACGAGAGTCGGCGCCATCGCCAGCAACCCTCCGCCGGAGCCGAAAACCAACCAACCCCCTCCAAAACAAAACTACCCGGCAAGAAACCCCGGACCCAACTCGGACACCGGCATGAGACCTCCGCGAAACAACCCCTACCGCCACTCTTGCGGAGAGGGCAAAGGCCACTACACCAAACAATGCCCATACTTCACCAAGGGAAAAGAGGCTATGGAGAGAGAGAGGCCGCAAAAACACCAAGAAGCGAGATCAACCACACAAGGAAACCCACCTACAACCACTACACATTCACTCCCTTCGACTACAAAGCCCCAGTACACCCAGGTTTCCACTACCCGGCTTTCCACACGAACACCTTCACCCAACACCAACCACGCCACTATCGGCAAGGCTACACCGTATCACATCCTCGGAACCTCGCGAGCCAAACTACCTAACCAAGCCCTACCCCCCCCGCCTCCGCTACGGCACCTCCCCCAACCCCACACCGGCCAGTCAAACAAGAGATCCAGACAATCGTCAACAACCCAAACTCTTCCTACGGAGTCATCCTCGCAATCACAGGGGGCTCCAACGAAGACCATGGCAACAAGCGGCGGCGAAAAGGAACACTATCGGAGGGTTCATCACGTAGGCATGGAGGGGCCGCACAGAAACAGCCGGTGGTCGCACATCCCAATCACCTTCAACTCCAACGACATAAAGCTCAGAGACTACCACCACACCGATGCGATGGTCATCCATACCAACATCGGAGGGTGGACGGTTACCAGGATTCTTGTAGACACTGGCAGCTCCGCAGACATCCTGTTCGCCTCAACTTTCGACAAAATGGGCCTCGACAGGAGCTTGCTACAGCCGGCTGGGAACCCGCTCTTCGGTTTCGGGGGACAGCAAGTAGGAACCATCGGAAAGATCACTCTGCCGGTCTCCTTCGGAAAGGCACCCATCCACGAATCGAGAGAACATCACCTTCGGCGTAGTGGACATGTACTACAACTACAACGCCATCTTCTGGTCGTGGCGTCACCAACGCCGCCGATGCGGTCCTTCACCCGAGCTATCTATGTATGAAAATGCCCTCCGCGGCGGCATAATTGCCGTCTTCGGAGACCAAGACGCTACAAGAAATGTAGAAGGTCTTTGTGGCTGCAGGGGCAACACAACGCGTCCACAACCTCGAACAAGGGCCAGAAAGGCAACATGACCAGCCCGGAGAAAGATACGGAACCCCCTCCGCGTGCTCTACCGGCGGAGGAAACAAAGAAGGTCAAGTTGTTCGACCGACCCCAACGAGAGAAGTGATCATATCTGCGGCTCCTAGACCAGGCCTGCGGCGAGAACCCGCGGTGCCTCGCGAGAACTCGATGTATTCGCGATGGTCTCCACCGCGGCCGACCTACGAGGGGGCGTCGGCCGTGACCTCATTGAACATCACCTCAACATAAAGCCGAGGCAACCCTCGTGAAGCGAAGCTCCACAAGATGTCGGATGAAAGAAGAACCACGGCCGGCGGAGGGTAAACCGCCTCTTAGATGCGGAGGTCATTCGCCCGATCAAATACCCCACTGGTTATCCAACGCGTGGTCATGGTGAAGAAGGCAAGTCTCAGCAAAGACAAAGCGGAGCCCACCAAATGGAGAATGTGTGTGGATTTCACCGGCCTCAACAAAGCATGCCCCAAAGACGACTTCCCACTTCCCCGGATCGGCTCCTTGGTCGACGCAGCATTTGCGAGGGTGCGAAAGACTGTCACTCCTAGATGTTTCTCGGGGTACCACCAAATCTGGATGAACCAGGCGGGACGAGGAGAAGACCAACTTCAAAAACCCCCTTCGAACCTACTGTTTTTGAAGAATGGCGAAGGCCTCCGCAACACGGGCTCGTCCTTCACGCCAGCGATGACAGCGGAGGTATTCGAGGGGATGACACGCCCGATATCGGCCTACGTTGGCGATCCGGTAGTTCAAAGCAAGCTAAAGAAGACCACATCACGGACCTCCGAGAGAACCTTCGTTAAGGCTGCGTGAAGCCGGGCTTAAACTCAACCCCCGCCAAGTGTGTGTTGAGTAAGCAAAGGCAAGTTGCCGGGATGCCTCGTCTCCGTCAAAGGCATCGAAGCCAACCCCACAAAGATAACAGCAATCACCACGATGGAGCCTCCGAAAAACAGAAAGTCAGTACAAAGGCTCGCTTGGGACGTCTCGCTGCCCTAAGCGGGTTCATATCCAGATCGGCCCGAACGCGGGCTACCATTCTTCCGAGGCACGCTAAAGGGCACGGAGCTGTTCAGGCGGGGCCCTCCGCAAAGAAGAAGCCTTCGAAGACCTCAAGCGGTACCTCGCAAATCTCACCACCTAGCCACCCCGAAACCCGGCGAAGGACTTCTCCTCTATGTCGCCTCCCCTCTCTCCGCACGCCGGTAGCGGTACTTGTCAAGGAAATGGACGGCGCAGGCACCGGTCAAGCAAGTCCCCATCTACTATGTTTTCGAAACCCTCAAAGGACCCAAGCTAAACTACACAGAGCTCGAAAAGGTGGCATACGGTGGTGATGGCAGCCCGAGAAAACTCAAGCACTACTTCCAAGCACATGAGATTACTATACCTTGAGCTTTCCCTCGACAACATATTCAGAAACCCTGTAACACCCTGGTGTTATATCACTAAAACTGGCCATGTCATCATATGCATTGCAAAGCATCCATTGTGAGAATCATGTCATGCATTCACTAAAATGAGTTTACTTCAATGCCATGTGTGTTAAATGATTGGAAATGAAGTTTGAATAATGAATTGTTTGATATTTTATGTGAAAACCCTATGCTTTCCAAAACCCCATTTTACCCCCCTTTTCAATTACTCCAAATTTAGGCAAAATTTGAGAAAACTTTCAACATCAACCTTGTAGATCTTTTTGAGATGAACAATGTTAGTGTTTTGATTTTTTCAAGTTTAGTTCAAATTTTTGGAGTAATTTCAAATCCCAATTTGAATTTCAAATCTGACTTTTCGAAAAGTCTAACTTAGAGGCCGAATTAGGAAATCTTCCAATTATGAAATGTGTAGATCTCGAAAAGTTATGCAAAAGTCGTTTTTGGAGATTTTTTGAGTGTAGTTCAATTTTTTAGAGTAATTTGGAAAGTTTGATGTTAGGGTTTTGAAATCGAAATTAGAAGGGGGGGGTGCGGGGCAAGAGTCGCCACGCATTTCGCTTGCCGCCGATGGCCGATCTCGCTGTCCCCCGCCGCCCCGCCGTGTCGTCAATCTTGCTTAGGGACGTGTCGAGAGGTCGCCAACGTGTCCGCCATCGTGTCGTGGCCATAGCTCATCCCTATCCGGCGCCACCGACGAGGAGCAGGCTAGCAAGCAGACTGCCGCCGTCGTGGCAGCCTCGCCGTTTTCCGGCCGCCCGTGGATGCCACCTCCTGCTTGATGTGTCGAACGAGTCCGCCTTCGTGTCCTCGCCTCGCTCCCCCTCTATCCGGCAGCGGCGGGAGGGCCCCGACGACGGCGTTTTCAACTTGAGCTTCTTCCGACACCGCCGACCGGCGCATCGTCTTCTATAAATTGAAGCCACATGATCCATCTCTCGTCCTCCGCATTTCCAGCTCCATCGCATTTCCATTGCGAACCCCGAACCAAAACCACGACCCAATGTCGTCGCCAGATTCGCGACCCGACGCCGTCGTCCCCAACTCCGTGGGAGCTCGCCACGGTCGGGTTGCCGCGTCGTCCGTCCGTTTCGGCGAGCTTAAGAACAAACCGTCTCGCGTTCATGATCCACTTGGATGATCTAGTCATGGTGTGCTCACTCTTTGCCACAGCCGAAGTCCCGTCGCACCGGAACGCCGTCGTGACCACCGGAGTTCCCCGCCGAAGCCGCTGTCACCGTCGCCGACCAAGCTCCGAACCCTCGTCGACCAAACCATCGTGAGCACCGTGTTTCCCGTACCCTAGCGCAGCTGTAGGGACTCTTTGATTTGAAGCTTAGCACGTTGAGGTCGTCGGAACGCCATTGCCGGGCGAGGAATCGCCCGGTCGGCGCCCCGGCCACCGCCGCGATCGCGCCGGCAGCGACTTGGGCCGGCCACTGCCTTTCTTTGGGGCCATGCGGCGTCGTGCCCGATGCGAGGCCAAGTTGGGCGGATTGGCCCAACGCCGGTTTTGATTTAAAATCGTTTTTTGTTTTTATTATTTCGATGAATAGTGCAGATTCTTTTCCAATTTCATAGGAATTTATTCAGAGCTTAGAAAATTATGAAAAATTTTTGTGAGTGCTGTTCAAGATGTCTAGAATGTAGGAAAATTTTGAAATCTGAATTTTAAACTGTTTTGTTATGTTTTAAAATTAGCAGCTTTAATTCAAAAAGTGGATCTTTGGTGAATTTTATAAAATAATCTAGATTTCCAAAATTCATGAAATTTTATTCTATGTTGTTTTATGATAGGACCTATTTGTAGAAAAAGTTTGGGGGTCAGTTTGAGTTAGTTAAATTATTTTCTATTTTATGCTTTGTTTTATTTAGAGAAATTAAGTGTTAGTTGATGAGTGATTTAGGGTTGTTTGATGAGAAAGGATCATACCATGGTCAGATGGTCCTTGAGAACTCCTTAGGCAATGGTGATGATATCTTGTAGAGTAGTTCAACAAGTTGGTTTTGTTGGGTTGCAACTTTATCGTGAAGGAAAGTTGTACTCAAGTTAATGTTTATTTCCATGCACTTCTAAGCATCATGTTTATCATTATGGCATCATATTGAAGCATGCATTTTACTTCGTGTAGAGAATGATAGTGTGGGTTTCAAAGTTGAGGAAGTTTCGAGGAGGTTCGGTGTCCCGTGGAGGTTGGATTTGATATCACGTGGAACGGATCCCGAGCCCGAGTGCTACTTTGAAGGCAAGCCCCGGATGCATTTAAACCTTTCCTTGTTATTTTACAAAGCTTTATATCACTTATGTTGAGGATATGATGCATTAGGTGAATAGGAGTTGAGTGATAACCTATTTCTTTGCATGACCAACCTTGTTATTGAAACATCATCCTTAATAACCTGTTTTATTTGAAAATGCGTAGATGTATGCCTTGCTTAAAGTTAGCTTGCTTTTAAAATGTTTTACATGCTTTTGAAATGGTGATTCACACTTAGAATATGGAAGATAAGTTAATTTGAGACCCGGTCGGGTAACTTGCATTGAGAAGGGAGTCTCTTTGTAGTGTTTCCGGCTTGTCGGTTAAGGACCTATCCGTTGATCGGATTGAGTCTATCGGGATCGTTGAACGCATCTGCGCGCCGAGACCGTTGGGTCAAAGGCACGATTATCCGGTTATCACCCCGGATAAGTCGAAGCAAGTACCAACCACATACTTTGGGTAAGCCTGATCTCGGGGGTGTGTCAAATCGGGAATGGCAACCACGCACTGGGAGTGGAGAGATGGCGGGAGTACAAGATACCCTCAGTGGGTTAAAGTCCCAGGATGGAGGCGTATTGTATTCTCGGGTGGCGTAGGCCTCGTTTCCGTTTTGAACGAATGGGGAGATGGTTGATATATGCAAGCCGGTGCTACATATATCGTGTGGAAGGGAATCCCACCGGGTGTTGAATCGATTCGCGGATCGCCGTTGCTTCTCGGTGAAGGAGACCCGATACTCTGTCTCTTTCTTCGTAGTTAAGAAGAGAAACTAATGAGTAAGAAAGAGGAATGGTTGAGAAGTGTTTGTATTAGTATATGATCACTTAGAAGAGAGGTTTCACTAAATTTGAAATAAAACTTGAAAGTAAGGATCTACCTTTAGTAAGCTTTTATGCAAAATGAGTCCTTGATCTTGCTAAAACCTTACCTTGATTCCTATAACCAGCATTCCTGAGTCTTCGCCTCTTTTCTTTAGTCGGTTAAGTCTTGTTGAGTACTCCCGTACTCAGGGTTCTTTAACCCTTGTTGCGGGTGAGAGTCGGGGTCAAATGTGTGTTGGCCCTTGTTGCATGACGGTATTCCGGTGGATGCGAGGAGGAGTAGATGTGACCCTTGGGCGGGGTCTAATGCTTTTGTTTTAGTTGTTACTCTACTATGGTTTGTAATAAGATACTTAAGTTTAAGTTTGAACAAGGTTTGTAAAATTATGTTTTGTAATCCTTCCGCTTTTTATTTCGATGTATATTGAATAAAGTGTTGTAATCTTTGCAATGACTCGTTAATGATGAGATCCTAAGGAGAATCAATAGTGCTTCCTAGATCATTCGGTACACATGCATTCTATCAGAGGTCTTTGGGACAATGATATATGTATGTGGGCCCTATAATCTAGAAGGTACTGTTACAGCTGGTATCAGAGCAATGATCAATAACAAGTTACTGTAGCATTACTTTTTCAAAAACTTCAAAATGATTTAAGTCAAAGTAATTTACTCTCTTATTTGGTCCAAATTGCTTATTACTCATCCTAATCCGTATTTAAGTTCTTTCCTTCACTTCAAAAGGTAGTGGTGGAGTAACTTATATATTGCCCTATGTATAGATTTAATTATGTTTCTCGTAAGTTCGAATCATGCATCATGCTTAATTAACCATGTTGATAAACTTTTCCCTTTATTGTGGCTTGGGTTAAGAATAACAATCCTATTCTTGCTAAACTCTAGGTTTCTTTAGCCTAATCTCCAATCTTGCCCTCTACAGGATGGCCCTTACCAGGCAGACGGCAAGGAAGAGGACCGGACCCCGTGGTGTTCCTCGTCACCAGCTTTGCTCAAGGGGCAATGGTGGTGGCAAAGCAAGATGCCGATAGCGGCGGCGGTAGCGACGCGCCGCGGCGGTGGAAGCCGCGGCGGCGGCAAAGTAGCAAAGTGGGAATAGCAACAACAGTGGTGGCAACATCGACCCTCAGCAGATGATTTGACAGCTAACTCAGGAGTTGGTTGAAGCCCGCCAAGATAGGGAGGACGCTATCATCCACATTGGTAATCTCCAGGGAGAGCTGGAGCGTCGCGAGCTTGAAGCGCAGGAGACTCAGCATGAACGGGAGCTGGAGATGCGGGATCGACCAATGTGATGTGGCAGGTCTATGATTTAGATTTGTCCAAGTTGCTGATCTGCAGGCCTACAACAACAATCTTTATGCAGCTTTCCATGCACAGTATCCTTATGGAAATGTGGAGAACATGGATATCCCTGCCAATGAAGCCCCTGGACCTGAAGTCATCGTCATCAGTGATGATGAAGAAGAGGAAGAGGTGGAGCCTGTGATCGTGGAGGTGTACTCCAGTGATGATGAAGCTTGAGTAGTGAAGTGGAAGTGAAGCCGGTGTAAAATAGGAGGCTTGTAGTATAAATAAACCTTAGTGGGAAGGATGGTCTGCCTGCGTGCAGACTTGTGTGTGAGTTGTTATGTGAACCAGTAGTTTGTTTGGCTTGTATGTTTGAAGCTTATGGTACTTGTAGACTTGTTCAGTGTTTAGTTTAATAAAATCTAAGACTAGTTGTTTGTTAACAGATGCCTGTTACTCGTTCTGCTGATCGTGCCGGACCTTCCCAGGGAGGAGATAACATGCCCAATCCACCACCAATCCCTCCTACCCTGACTGATGCCATAGCGGCATTAGTTAATGCTACTACTGAAAACACTAGGTTCATGAGAGAAATGGCCCAGAACAACCAGCAGTATAACCAGAATCACCAGAATAATGGACAAGAGAACCTATACCATAAATTCACTGAAACACATCCTCCAGTTTTCCGTAAGGCGGAAGAACCTCTGGAAGCTGATGATTGGCTCCGCACAATGGAGCTGAAATTCGAGCTTGTTGAAGGATGCACAGTTATCATAAACCAAACTTTCTTTGCTTTCTCGGCTCGGGGTGGTGGTGCTAGTGCATGGTGGGCAAACTTCTTAGCTATGCAGCTAGCCGGTCATCGTGTGACATGGGAGGAGTTCTGTCAGGCATTCCGTGCCCACTATATCCCTGAAGGAGTAATGGCCAAGAAGTTAACTGAGTTCATAGAATTGAAGCGAGGATGATCGGGTAATGTCGACGTCGGTCGCTTCAATCACCGCCCCAAGTATGCCTCCGCACATGTGGACACAGATGCGAAAAAGAAGGAGTGGAGCCGCGAGGTGCGAATCCTAAGCTCGGACCATGATGACAATCCGCCCGCGCGAGATACTTATCATGAGGTAGTTGACATAGCATTGAATGCTGAAGAAAAGTATCGTAACTATAAGGAGATGAAGGGAAAGAAGAAGAATGTGTCTTACGGTTTTTCCTGGGCGGCAACATGAAACGTCGAGAAGGTAGTCTATCACCACGTGAACCATTCTCGCCCTTTCTTTTCGTCCACCACGTTTCGAGCCCGGCGGCGGCCATTTGTCGCCCGGCTGCGGCTCTAACCTACCCACGTTAGCCGAATGCCCCCTGTCATTCGAAATCCTGCTCCCCAAGGCCAAGGTGGTCCTATTTGTTTTAACTGTGGCAAGCCTGGTCACTATTCCCGAGAATGCCCCAATCCTCGGAGGTACAATCCTAACTATCAGGCAGCACCGGGAGGTCGCGGCCGCGAGTAACAAGAACAACAATGGCGAGAATGCTCGGAAGGGCAAAATGGAGAAGAAAAGCGGCCGGGTGTTCTATACGAATTTGAAGAAATACCGCAGAGAGCCAATAATGATGGGTATGTTTCTGTTACCAATCACCCCCGCATTTACATTATTTGATTCGTGCATCCCATACATTCATCAATAGAATATTTGTGGTCAAGCTTGAAATACCTATTGGGGAAACAAAAGAAAATTTTTTATACTGATCTCACGGGGGCGTCTCGTGTACTCGGGGAAATGGTACATCAGGTACCTATAAAGTTAGGTCGGCATGATTTTCCCACCGGTATGATAGTTCTTAAGGATCAGGATATAGATGTGATCCTGGGGATGAATTGGATGTATCAGCATGGGGCTGTCATCGACACTTTGAATAGGACTATCAAAGTAAACATCCCTGATAGCAATTCTCAACTTCTTATTCAACTTCCAATTCCTAAGAGAACAGTTGAGAGAGTTTGTGCTACTTCGATTAAGGAGATAAAGAATATCCGGTGAGTCCGTGAGTTCCCGGATGTATTTCGGATGATTTGCACGGTTTACCACCCGGATAGAGATGTTTAGTTCAAGTATAGAGTTGAAACCGGGACTCGCACCGATATCTAGACGAGCTTATAGAATGCCACCTAAAGAATTAGCAGAGTTGAAGACTCAATTGCAAGAATTGCTTGATAAAGGTTTCATCCCTAGTTCTTTACCCCAGGGGATGTCCTGCAATATTTGTGAAGAAGAAGGATCAAACCCTGAGATTAGGTGTAGATTATCGTCCACTAAATGAAGTAACAATTAAGAACAAGTAGCCTTTGCCCAGAATTAATCTGTTGTTTGATCAACTTGCTGGAGCCAAAGTATTTTCCAAGATTGACTTGAGATCAGGGTATCATCAAATCAAGATCAAACCTGAGGATGTACCGAAGACAGCTTTCACCACTAGATATGGTTTATACGAATACTTGGTGATGTCTTTCGGGTTAACCAATGCCCCAGCTCACTTTATGTATTTAATGAACACAGTCTTTATGCCCGAGCTTGACAAGTTCGTAGTGGTGTTCATAGATGACATATTGATATATTCCAAGAACAAAGAAGAACATGCCGAGCATCTTGGATTGTTACGAAACGTCCCGAGAGACCATCAGCTATATGCAAATTCAGCAAATGTGAATTCTGGTTAGAAGAAGTGCAATTCTTAGGGCATGTATTGTCCGTGATGGAGTTTCTGTGGATCCAAGCAAAGTCAAGGATATTACGGCGCGGAAGCCGCCTACCACTTTGTTCATGAAGTCCCAGTTTCTTGGGAATGGCGGGTTATTACCGTCGGTTTATTCACGACTTCTCTAAAGTGGCCAAGCCTATTACCGAGTTTGCTGAAAATTTAAACTAAGTTTGACTGGTCACCCGAATGTGAGAAAGCTTTCGGATCTTGAAGAAGTCACTCACCACTGCACCAATCTTAGCATGCCCGATATTGAGAAGCCGTTTGATGTTTATTGTGATGCTTCGGTATTGGAATTGGGTGTGTCTTTGATGCAAGAAGGCAGAGTTATTGCCTATGCTTCTAGGCAACTCAAGCGTCATGAAGAGCATTATCCAACTCATGATTTAGAGCTAAAATAGATTGTCCATGCCTTAAAGATTTGGCGACATTATCCGTTAGGCAATACTGTCATATCTATACAGACCATAAGAGTTTGAAGTATATATTCACTCCGTCGATTGAATATCGACAAAGAAGATGGCTAGAATTGATTAAAGATTATGATCTTGAGGTGCATTACCATCTGGTAAGGCAAATGTAGTTGCCGATGCACTTTCCGCAAAAGGTTCATTGCAATTGTTTGACAATAAGTTTGAGAGACAGAACTTTATGTCAAGAGTTAGAAAAGTTCAATATAGAAATTGTTGAACAAGGGATCGTATCTAGTCTCACGGTTCAGTCAACCCTGAGAGATCGATTATTGCAGCCGTAAAGAAAGCAAGGGAGTAGCTTGTATCAAGGAGAAAGTTAGAAGCGGGAAGCCTACTTGTTTCGAATTGATGAAGCGATGTGTTATGGTTCCAAGATCGGTTAGTAGTACCAAAAGTCCCCCGAAGTTACGTCGACGGATCCTTGATGAAGCACACTTGACTAGATACTGTTCATCCAGAAGTACCAAGATGTATCGGGACTTTGAAGAGTAGATTACGGTGGACCAAGATGAAAATTGAAATAGCCCGGTATGTAGCCGGATGTGATAACGTGTCGCCGAAAGTGAAAGTCGTGCACATGAAGCCTCGTAGGATTGCTAAACCCTTTGCCTTCCTTCTTGGAAGTGGGAGGAAATTAGCATGGACTTTGTTGTCGGCCTACCCGGAACTACAAAAGGATATGATTCAATTTGGGTTATTGTTGATCGTCTTACCAAGATAGCCCATTTCTTACCAATTAAGAAGCTGTACACAGCACTTGACTGTGCCAAGTTATATGTAGAAAGGATTTTCAGTCTTCACGGTGCACCAAAAGTTATTGTGTCTGATAGAGGTTCTGTGTTTATGGATAAATTCTGGAAGCAGTTGCAAGAGTCTTTGGGTACTCAACTTACTCATAGCACCGCGTATCACCCACATACTGGAGGACAAACAGAAAGAGTTAATCAGATACTAGAGGATATGTTGAGGGCTTGTGTTCTTACTTATCCTGCTAAGTGGGATGAATGCTTGCCTTTGGCAGAATTCTCTTACAATAACAGTTATCAAGAGAGCATCAAAATGGCACCTTTTGAAGCTTTATATGGTCGAAGATGTAGAACTCCTTTGAATTGGTCGAAATCGGTGAAAGATGGTTCTTTGGGGTGGATTTAGTAAAGGATGCGAAGAGAAGTTGAATTATACGAGCCAATATGAAGGCGGCCCCGATCCCAAACGAGAAGAGTTATGGCGATAAAAGACGTCACCTTTGAAGTTTGCGAACGATTATGTCTATCTGAAAGTATCACCAATGAAGGGTGTGAAACGCTTTGGGGTTAAAGGGAAATTAGCACCCCGTTATATTGGACCATTTCAGATCACGAAACGATGTGGGAAAGTGGCATATCGTTTGAGGCTACCCGAACAGACTTTCGCCAGCATTACACAATGTGTTTCATGTGTCGCAGATTAAAGAAATGTCTTCGAGTGCGGATCAAGTAGTTGACTTTGAAGGAGTTGAGCTGGAGCCCGATTTGACCTATTGAGAATATCCTGTTAGAATCACGGATCAAAAAGATCGTGTTACTCGAAGAAAAAAACAACCGTGTGGTATAAAGTTCGTGGAATCGGCGATTCGAAGAGGAAGCTACCGGGAGTCGAAGAGTTTTTGCAAGAACACTTTCCGAGTTCTATGCTTCTATCTAGCTTGTAGTTCCTTTTTAAGAGTAGTAGCTTATTTCTTTTGGGTTTTAGCGAGTGAGTTTTGTAAACCTCTAGTTGCTTTGTGAACAAGTTTAAGGGGTGTCTTTCTGACACATTTCCTTTGCCGTTATGATTGTTTAAGTGTTCCTAAATCTCGGACGAGATTTCTTTAAGGGGGAAAGAGTTGTAACACCCGGTGTTATATCACTAAAACTGGCCATGTCATCATATGCATTGCAAAGCATCCATTGTGAGAATCATGTCATGCATTCACTAAAATGAGTTTACTTCAATGCCATGTGTGTTAAATGATTGGAAATGAAGTTTGAATAATGAATTGTTTGATATTTTATGTGAAAACCCTATGCTTTCCAAAACCCCATTTTACCCCTTTTCAATTACTCCAAATTTAGGCAAAATTTGAGAAAACTTTCAACATCAACCTTGTAGATCTTTTTGAGATGAACAATGTTGGTGTTTTGAGTTTTTCAAGTTTAGTTCAAATTTTTGGAGTAATTTCAAATCCCAATTTGAATTTCAAATCTGACTTTTCGAAAAGTCTAACTTAGAGGCCGAATTAGGAAATCTTCCAATTATGAAATGTGTAGATCTCGAAAAGTTATGCAAAAGTCGTTTTTGGAGATTTTTGAGTGTAGTTCAATTTTGAGAGTAATTCGAAAGTTTGACGTTAGGGTTTTGAAATCGAGAAATTAGAAGGGAGGGGGGACAGGCGCAGGGCAAGAGCCGCCACGCAGCCGCTTGCCGCCGATATTGCCTCTCGCCGTCCCCGTCCGTCCCGCCGCGCCGCAGCCGCTTAGGACGTGTCGAGGTCGCCAACGTGTCCGCCATCGTGTCGCGGGCCATAGCTCATCCCTATCCCGCGCCACCGACGAGGAGCAAAGGCTAGCAAGCATCGCCCGCCGCCGGCGCCCCCCGTTTTTCCGGCCGCCCGTGGATGCCACCTCCCGCTTGATGTGTCGAACGAGTCCGCCGTGTCCCTCACCTCGCCCCTATCCTATCCGCAGGGAGGGCCCCGACGACGACATTTTCAACTTGAGCTTCTTCCGACACCGCCGACCGACGCCATCGCCTTCTATAAATTGAAGCCACATGATCCATCTCGCCCTCCGCGTTTCCGGCTCCATCGCATTTCCATTGCGAACCCAACGAACCCAAAACCACACCCAATCGCCGCCAGATTCGCCAACCCGACGCGTCGTCCCCAACTCCGGCCGGAGCTCCGCCACAGTCGGGTTGCCGCCGTCCGTCCGTTCGGTGAGCTTCGTAGCAAACCATCTCGCGTTCATGATCCACTTGGATGATCTAGTCATGGTGCGCTCGCTCTTTGCCACAGCCCGAGAAGTCCCGCCGCACCGGAACGCCATGACCACCGGAGTTCCCGCCCGGCCGCCGTCACCGCCGCCGACCAAGCTCGAACCCTCGTCGACCAAACCATCGTGAGCACCGTGTTTCCCCGTACCCTAGCGCAGCCGTAGGACTCTTTGATTTGAAACTTAGCACGTTGAGGTCGTCGTAACGCCGTTGCCGGTGAGTTCCGCCCGTGCCACGCGCCGCCGCGCATGGTCACGCCTTCTTTAAACCGTCTTAGGTCCATTTAATTGGGGGCTCGGGTTCGCCCGATGGTCTTTGAGTAGCCGGTGCCCCTCGTCTTGGCCGTAGCTAGCTCCGCGAGCCTCGCCCGTGGCTTGCAGCGCGCCGCCGGGCCGCCATCGTCGCCCGGTGGGGGTCCCGTGACCGTTTTCCACCGCGGATCGGTCCCTAGATCGGCGCCGTGTCATGGGGATCATGTAGGATCGATCCGCGTCGCCCGGCAAGGCCGCCGCCGGGCGAGGAATCGCCCGGTCGCCGCCGGCCACCACCCGATCGGCGCCGGCGTGCGACTTGGGCCGGCCTGCCTTTGTCGGGGCGAGCGCGCGCGTGCGCCGATGCCAGGCCAAGTTGGGCCAGATTCGCCCAACGGCGTTTTTTGATTTAAAATCATTTTCTGTTTTTATTATTTCAATGAATAGGCTGATTCTTTCCAATTTCATAGGAATTTATTCAGAGCTTTGAAAATTATGAAAATTTTTGTGAGTGCTGTTCAAGATGTCTAGAATGTAGGAAAATTTTGAAATCTGAATTTTAAACTGTTTTGTTATATTTTAAAATTAGCAGCTTTAATTCAAAAGTGGATCTTTGGTTAATTTTATAAAATAATCTAGATTTCCAAAATTCATGAAATTTTATTCTATGCTATTTTATGATAGGACCTATTTGTAGAAAAAAGTTTGGGGTCAGTTTGAGTTAGTTAAATTATTTTCTATTTTATGCTTTGTTTTATTTAGAGAAATTAAGTGTTAGTTGATGAGTGATTTAGGGTTGTTTGATGAGAAAGGATCATACCATGGTCGATGGTCCTTGAAAACTCCTTAGACAATGGTGATGATATCTTGTAGAGTAGTTCAACAAGTTGGTTTTGTTGGGTTGCAACTTTATCGTGAAGGAAAGTTGTACTCAAGTTAATGTTTATTTCCATGCACTTCTAAGCATCATGTTTATCATTATGGCATCATATTGAAGCATGCATTTTACTTCGTGTAGAGAACGATAGTGTGGGTTTCAAAGTTGAGGAAGTTTCCAAGGAGGTTCAGTGTCCCGTGGAGGTTGGATTTGATATCTGTGGAACGGATCCCGAGCCCGAGTGCTACTTATTTGAAGGCAAGCCCCGGATGCATTTAAACCTTTCCTTGTTATTTTACAAAGCTTTATATCACTTATGTTGAGGATATGATGCATTAGGTGAACAGGAGTTGAGTGATAACCTATTTGCCTGCATGACCAACCTTGTTATTGAAACATCATCCTTAATAACCTATTTTATTTGAAAATACATAGATGTATGCCTTGCTTAAAGTTAGCTTGCTTTTAAAATGTTTTACATGCTTTTGAAATGGTGATTCACACTTAGAATATGGAAGATAAGTTAATTTGAGACCGGTCGGGTAACTTGCATTGAGAAGGGAGTCTCTTTGTAGTGTTTCCGGCTTGTCGGTTAAGGACCGTCCGTTGATCGGATTGAGTCTATCGGGACTGTTGAACGCATGCTGCGCCGGAGACCGTTGGGTCAAAGGCACGATTATCTGGTTATCACCCCAGATAAGTCGAAGCAAGTACCAACCACATACTTTGGGTAAGCCCGATCTCGGGGGTGTGTCAAATCGGAAATGGCAACCACGCTTTGGGACCGAGAGATGGCGGGAGTACAAGATACCCTCAGTGGGTTAAAGTCCCAGGATGGAGGCGTACTGTATTCTCGGGTGGCGTAGGCCTCATTCCCGTTTTGAACAAACTGGGAGATGGTTGATATATGCAAGCTTCGGTGCTACATATATCGTGTGGAACGGAATCCCCATTTGGGTGTTGAATCGATTCGCGGATCGCCGTTGCTTCTCGGTGAAGGAGACCCGATACTCTGTCTCTTTCTTCGTAGTTAAGAAGAGAAACTAATGAGTAAGAAAGAGGAATGGTTGAGAAGTGTTTGTATTAGTATATGATCACTTAGAAGAGAGGTTTCACTAAATTTGAAATAAAACTTGAAAGTAAGGATCTACCTTTAGTAAGCTTTTATGCAAAATGAGTCCTTGATCTTGCTAAAACCTTACCTTGATTCCTATAACCAGCATTCCCGAAGTCTTCGCCTCTTTTCTTTAGTCGGTTAAGTCTTGTTGAGTACTCCGTACTCGGGGTTCTTTAACCCTTGTTGCGGATGAGAGTCAGGGTCAAATGTGCGTTGGCCCTTGTTGCATGACGGTATTCCAGGTGGATGCCGAGGAGGAGTAGATGTGACCCTTGGGCAGGGTCTAATGCTTTTGTTTTAGTTGTTACTCTACTATGGTTTGTAATAAGATACTTAAGTTTAAGTTTGAACAAGGTTTGTAAAATTATGTTATGTAATCCTTCCGCTTTTACTCTGATGTATATTGAATAAAGTGTTGTAATGCTGCAATGACTCGTTAATGATGAGATCCTGAGGAGAATCAATAGTGCTTCCTAGATCATTCGGTACACATGCATTCTATCAGAGGTCTTTGGGACAATGATATATGTATGTGGGCCCTATAATCTAGAAGGTAAATGTTACAAACCCCGAGTCGGTGGGCAGAATAGCGAAGTGGGCAAGCGAAATCGGAGACCACGCAATCAGATTTGTCGGCAGAACAACCATCAAATCCCAGGCCCTCACAGATTTCTGGCAGACTGGACCCAGATACGTTGAACCAAGCAGCAAACTTGGACCCGATATGGGACGGCACACACCGACAAAGCCTCGGGGCGCGTGGAGCGTGCATCGCGGTATCATCACTTCCCCCTCCCGAGTCAAGGCCGAGATACGCCGCCGGGCTAGAGTTTCGGTGCACAAACTACACGGCAGAATACGAGGCTGTGCTCCCGGCCCCTGAACAAGCTCCGGCCACGCCCGCGCGAAGGGCCATCATCAAAACCGACTGAGGTGGTCTCGGCAAGGCCAAGAAGGACAGCAAAGCTAAGCACCCGAGCTGCAGAAATAAATACCTGGCGCGGCTAAGGAAGACGGAGGCTTTCTTTCTCGGTATCACGACCAAGACTATATCAGGCCGGGACAACGGCGAAGCCGACGAGCTGGCGAAGGCCGCGGCCCGGGCAGAGCCGCTACCACAAGACGTCTTCTTCGAAGTGTTACACAGCCCAGCGGTCCAAGAAAACGACCCTCCCCCGAAATCAGTCAGTGCAATCCACAGCGAAGACTGGAGAGCCCCGATCATAGCATTCATCAAAGGCTACTTCGAGCCACAGTCCAAGGAGGAGCAAAGGAGAGTCGAACAAAAGTTCCGAGGCTACCGTCTCGTGGACAACAAGCTATACAAGGCCTCCGTAACCGCCCCGTGGCTCAAATGCATATCTACCGGCGAAGGCCGCGCCATTCTAGCGGAGGTACACGAAGGCATTTGTGGCTCGCACAACGGCCCCAGAGCACTAGTAGGGAAGGTGTTCAGACAGGGATTCTACTGGCCCACTACGTTGAACGACGCAACAGACCTGGTCAAACACCGCGAAGGGTGTCGTCGTTAAAGACATCACTCCAATAGGCCGGGGGCTCCGACAACCCTCATTTGTCCCACTTGGCCTCTTCAACGATGGGCAATCGACCTCATTGGACCGATGCCGCGGGCCCCGGGAACCTCCGCTATGCGGTAGTAGCAGTCGAATACTTCACCAAATGGATCGAAGCCCGCCCCCTCGCAAGCATAACCTCCCACTCAGTACAAAAATTCTTCTGGCAACAGATTGTCTGTCGCTTCGGAACACCCCGCAGCATAACGGTAGACAACGGCACACGCGATTCGACAAATAAGGCTTCAAGCGTTTCGCCATCAAATAGGCACCAAGATACACTCGCCTCCGTAAGACACCCCAATCTAACGGGCTCGTGGAAAGAGCCAACGGCATAATCTTGCAGGGTATCAGCGCGAAGGTCCATGCAAAGCCAAGAGGAAAATGGGCGGAGGAGCTCAATCCGGTGGTGTGGTCGCACAACACCTCCGAGAGCCGAGCAACCAAATTCATGCCCTTCAAGCTCTTGTTCGGAGAGGAGGCCGTCCTCCCGGAAGAGAACTGAAGCACGCCGCCAAGAGTCACTGTGAAGCCAACCCCGAAGAGGAGGCGTCGCGAAGGACCTACTCGAAGAGACAAGAAACCCGCCATCCTCAACCTCCGCAAATACCGTGAAGAGACCACAAGGTGGAGGAACAAGAAGCTCAACCTCCGCACAATCTCCGTCGGAGACTTCGTCCTGATTAGGAAGCAAAACGCGAAGATGGCGGGCAAGTTCATCGCCAAGTGGACAGGCCCGTACCTCGTCACGAAGACCGCAAGACTCGGCTCCTTCCACCTACAAGACCTCGAAGGCCACGACCTGCCCTACACTTGGAACATCGGCGACCTTCGCAAGTACTACCCATAGTGGTGCACTATACGTGCACTCGCGAGTTGTAAGGGCTCCGCTCGTTTTACCATTTCATTTTCTCTTTGCAAAACCAGGATGACGAACAATACGGGCTGCACTCTTTTTCCTTGCGAAGGGGCGCAAGGTTTATTAACGAGGCAGCTCTATTATCTAATATATGCAGGATAGTTCCCCCACATCGAAAAAAAGTCGCGACACAAACATTGCATCAAAGGGGCCGGGTGGCGTCATCCGCCCCCGCCGCTGGGGTACTTCGGGATTGCTATTTCGGGATTGCTGGCGCGAACCGCACCTTCGGCTGGGTCAAACCAACAAAACTCTTTCAAATTTATGTCAAGCGGGCGCCCCGGGCACCTCCGCCGGGGGCTTCGCAATGAAGACGTCCAGCGCCCTCAGTTTGAGTCGCCAGGCGACTAAAAGCCGGCGCCCGGCACCTCGCCCGAGGGCTTGCAATGAAGACGCCCAGCGCTCCGAGTATGAGTCGCGTGAGGCGCAAAAAGCCGGCGCCCGCACCTCCGCCCGGGGGCTCGCAATGAAAACGCCCGCGCTCTCCGAGTATGAGTCGCGCTGAGACGCAAAGCCGGGCGCCCGGCACCTCCGCCAGGCTCGCAATGAAGACCCCCGCGCTCTCCGAGTATGACCTCCGCGCGGAGGTGCACAAAGCCGGCACCCGAAAGCACCCCCGCCAGGGCTCACGGCGCGGACAACCAACTCTCCCCGAAGCACCAAATAGTGCGAAGCCATAACAAAGGACAGAACCAAGAACCTCCGCCGAGAAACACCGCCCCCATCACCACCACCCACCAAGGACGAGACCCCCGTCGTACAGCCATAACTCTCGCCACCGCTTCAACACATTCACACACCAAGGACCGGACCTCCTCCCGTGCAGCCATAACTTGATCCATTCTTCAAGCACATTCACCCACCAAGGACGAGACCTCCGCCGTACAAGCCATAACTCGATCCATTCTTCAAACACATTCACCTACCAAGGACGAGACCTCCGCACAGCCATAACACCCGGCACCACTTCAGGCACTTCTACCCACCAAGGACGAGACCTCCGCCGTACAGCCATGACCCCCACCATCGCTTTAAGCAACCACCTACCAAGGACACCCCCCCCTCCGTACAAGACTTAACCACACCAAACACTTATGATGTCCACCTAACCCCAAGCCCCCCCTTTTCCCCGAGCACTATAAAAGCAACACCGCCCTCCTCCCACAAATCCCACATTAGGAAGAGTATAGCCATCGTCCACGCTCACCACCATGCCAACACCCCGAGCCAACCCCCGTTCCTACAAAGCAGATGTTAGGATACCTCCGAAGCCCACAATACCATAACCCAGCGAAGGCACCACAATGAAAAATGTAAACCAGCCCAGACCCCCCAAGGTAGCCTCCGAAGCGCAATGAAGAGCAACAGCGCTACAGGTGCCTCCGAGGCCACAAAACATCCAAATCCCCCGCAAACCAACAAAGACCAAATGCCGACAAAACCGGAGCATTTCGTCCTCCCGGAACCACCCCGCCCGGCCCGCCGGGAACACCTTGCACAAAGCGGCCACCCGCAACAGGGAATCCTACGAAGGAGATACCACAATGGAGAATGTAACATCCTCCCGTGGGCAACTCCACCAAAGGAATCAAAGTTCCGAAGGGGGGAAGGGCGCAGCCCTGAGCACGAACGCGAAAAGGTGGCACGATCGCGACAACCCGCGTGACCACGACCAACAAGGATGGCCCCGCAGATCGAAGCAACCCCCGCAAGAATTCCAATTCGCGCCAAAAACCTTGACGGCCCAAGTCTCTGGGCAATGAGTCGTGGGTCCGCACGAATTCAGGAGGCTCACCTCTGCAATAGCAACAAGCTTCAACAGGGAACCCTGGGACCTAACAAGGACCCCCGGCAGCAGCTCGCACTTTGTAATAAAAAAACATTTAAAGCAATAAACACGGTTGATCGGGCTACCTTCGCGGGAGACGCAGCGAGTCTCGCACTAAAAGAAAATTAGGGACGCCACGTTTTTACGCGGGCTACCTTCACAAGGAGTCGAAGTCTCGCACTAAAAGAAAATAGGGAACGCCACCGCTTTACTGCGGCTACCTTCACAAAAAGTCACGCGAGTCTCGCACTAAAAGAAAATAGGGGGCATGGTTGTTTTTACGCGACTACCTTTTGCAAGAGATGCGGGGATCTGCACTAAAAGAAAAAATAGGGAACGCCTGCATTTTACACCGGCTACCTTCGCCAAAAGTCGCGAGTCTCGCACTAAAAAAGAAAATAGGGGACGCCCCGTTTCTGCGGCTACCGCAAGGATGCACGAGTCTCGCACTAAAAGAAAATAGGACGCCGCCGGCTTTGCCGCGGCCACCTTCCATGAGTCGCGAGTCTCGCACTAAAAGAAAATAGGAACACCGCTGTTTTACACGGCTTCGCAAACCGCAAAGTCGCGCGAGTCTCGCACTAAAAGAAAATAGGGGACGCCGCCACGGCTACCTTCGCAGGCAAGGAGATGCATGAGTCTCGCACTAAAAGAAAATAGGGGCCGCTGTTTTACGCTGACTACCTTCATAAAAGTCGCGCGAGTCTCGCACTAAAAGAAAATAGGGGACGCCGCTGTTTTACGCGGCTACCTTCGCAAGGAGATGCGCGAGTCTCGCACTAAAAGAAAATAGGGAACGCCGCTGTTTTACGCGGCTACCTTAGCAAAAGTCGCGCGAGTCTCGCACTAAAAGAAAATAGGGGACGCCGCTGTTTCTCGCGGCTACCTTCGCAAAAGACGCGCGAGCCTCGCACTAAAAGAAAACAGGGGACGCCGCTGTTTTACGCGGCTACCTTCGCAAGGAGACGCGCGAGTCTCGCACTAAAAGAAAATAGGGGACTGTTGGCATTTGTTAAGTGCTAAAAGAATATTAAGGATTCTGCAAGCGCACAGAACACCTACCATTGTAGCTTTTCCCTAGGATGAGTATTCTAGAGTATCGTATCCACAGGGAAGCTTTGGCTAGAGATTCTAATAAGTCACAATCATGCATCTACTAACTTAGCAAACCACTAAACTATAGTGAGGGGGTAAATGTTAAAGGATAAGTAATATAAAACAATAATAAACTACCTAAGATGCTAAGGAATAACTAAACTAATCAAGAGGTCAAAGAGAGTTCAAGGTTCCTATGTTCTTCTCTATTACTAAGGTTCTATGATAGCAATTACACTATTGCACTTTGGAGCAGCAAGTCCGTCCCAACTCTCGAAGAAGACGGGAAGAAAGTAGTTGGGAGAAGGTTGCCAAAAAGCTCTACGAAAACACCAACCCGAACGTGGTGGATTACACACAGCCTTACAGTGAGTCGTCACCCCCAGGGGGCTACCACAACTAACCGTGGGATTGGCGCATCTCGGGTAACCAATAGCCTAGACACCAAGTCTATTCTATTGATTACAACTCTAGCTACCGCGAATAACTAGAGCCCTCAATACGAGCGGAGATCCCATGCAATAACATAACAACTATGCTTAACCAAATATGAAAGGTATAGGATTAAATAGAGAAGGTAAATATATAAATCACAAGTCATTCAAAGATAAGATATGAAACATACCAAACTCGTAGACGTCTCGAGAACCAAAGTGTAGTTCAACTCTCCTTTAGTCTTGATTAGATCTAAGTTAGATCTAATCTACTTCTAATTACATGGCTAATCTAGTTCTAATTACATATCTAATCTACTTCTAATTCACTAATCCCGAGAGAGGTTATCCTTACATTGGGATACCTCTACAACCGAAAAGACTAATGATTAGAATGAGAATAGAATGAGTTAGGGTTTCACCACGGGGTCGTGGGGTCTTCTTTATATAGGCCTTGGCGATGAACGATGACCATTGGATCAAACCGACCTTGGCAACGGTGTAGATACAACCTCAATGTCGGTGGTAAACCGACATACAAAGCCGAGCCCGATTATCGTTTTTCGTGGCGCCGCCCACCAGTTTTAGGCCGACCGCCAGCCCCCGTGGCCCCCTCGGTCTCCCGCTTGTTCCGGTGTCTTCCGGCACCTTCTAGAGTGTTTTAGTCCACTTTTCGGGTCGAGTTGCTTCACGGTCAAGTTTGGTCTTCATATGCCTTGTATAATCTGAACTTTCTCCATTCTTCTCAAGATTTATCCGTTAAGTCCCTAAAAGATATAAATCACCAAAGCTCATGGAATTATGTTAGTAATACCCCTAGTCTATGTTGATATTCATTTTATGCCCTTATTTCATATTTAGTTGACTATTAATATTATGCTATAATAGGTGTCAACTAGTTCCCAAAAGCTTACCCTTTGCTAGTCCCTAGCAAAGCTAAACTTAGCAATGGATCAGAGTTGCTACAACGCTTTCACACCTCAAAAGTACACATGCTTTCAAACAATTTCTCTCCGTATAAATAAACTTTTCAAATCTTCAATTTACTCATATACCTCTTATCTTTTGGTGCTTATAACTTTTTCTTCAATCATGAGCAATTGAAAGATAGAACAATCAAGTCGAACACTATATTTCAAACTTCTTTTGATCAACTGGTCCTTCCGAGTTTTTGCTGATTTTCAAATAAAACTCAAAGTCCTCGCAGTGTGACACTTTCTAGTCTCTCATTTGTGGTATTTGTGGATTCTCTCTTAGGTAATAAAGTAATGTTACCCGTCTCTCATAAGATGTAATATTTTTGACTTAGGCAATAGCACTCTATACTTTCTTTTCCTCTCATCCTATATCTAAAGCTTATATATGGAGTTCATAGGAAGGAGAAAACTAAACTTACTTACTAAACATATATTGTAAATTCAAGCAATGGATCCGAGTTACAAATCACACCGATCAAGTGGTGCATGTGTATGGTGGATAGAATATAGAGAATATAACAGAGTAGAATAGATGAGGAATATCTTACTTATGCTCCTTAAGGAATTATCTCTCTTTTTTGAATTTTTTGTAGAGAATCCGGGCCGTAGCTTTTTTTTTCTTTATTTTAGAGAGGTGGACTCTGCCGGGTCCTAGAATTTTGTCTCATATTTCCTCTCTATAAAGATGTGGGTTCTACTCACCCTCGGACACTTGTCCATTTTTCATCTTTATTTTAGAGATGTGGGCTCTACTCGCCCTCTAACACTTGTTCATTTTTCATCTCTATTTTCTTTTTTTTTTTTTTTTTTTTTTTTAGGGAGGTAGGCTCTACTCGCCCGTAGGACTTTTTGTCCATTTTTCATCTCCCCTTTTTTTTTTATAAAGAATAGTCTACAACCCAAATCTCTTTTTGCAATATTTGTGAGAGATAAATAAATGCAATGGAGCTTTTGTAAGATATTAGCTAGCAATGAATGGGTAGGAAATATTTTTAGTTGCTCTCTCCGGAATAGGAATAGAACATTTTTTTGTTGGCTAGAGTGAAGTGATAGTGATATATATATGGTGGATAAGTAGAGTGGATATAGCGGAATAAAGTGGAGTGTACATGACCAAAGCATGATAAGTTTCTAAGGGTCAACAAAGATTGAATAAACTCAATGCAAAGCAAGCGACCTATATATGTCAAAAGGTTTTCTTAATTTAGGGAGCATGTATATATGGCTGTGGTAGGAGGTTCACACTCTTGTCACACAGGAACTTATCATGTGCACTTTTTAAATTTTCAAAATAAATCTCCGTAAATCTAGTATCACTAGGAGTAAGATAAATAGCGACTCGGACTCTCATATATCATATCCGTCAATTACCTAGACCTTAGAGCAAGCAATTTGCAACCCATAGGTTTCAGGTTCAAGGTAAATTAAGCTTGAAAGCTAGGTACCGAAAAAGGAATTACGGCGGAGCAACTATTCATCATCTCCATGCATGAAATTTATCTTCGTGAGATTATTTTATGTTGATAGAAAAGAAAAACTTCTTATACACTCTTATTTATTTATTTATTTATATTCACACTTTAAAGATCACACTCTACTAAAAACTCTTTAAACGATTTTATGAACTATACTCTTAGCAAACTAAGCAAACCAAAATATTAGCTAATAATAATAATAATATAAATATAGTAGTAGAGATACTTATCGTGATAACCGGGGTGCTCTCCCCAAGCTGGATTGAGTATCGGGTTTGTGGAAGTTGAGGTAGATAGTGACGATGAAGTCGGCCTATCATGTCTTTCTCCCTTTAAATCCTGCTGAACTCAAATAGACAACAAAGCTAGTGGAACTTGATTAAGCGTTAGTGGTTTGCCACATAGGCTTCATGTGTCTAAAGATTTTCAAGATGAATCATGATTATTCCATATAGAACTTCAAGAAGATTTTTCTTCTAATTATTTTTAGATTTTTATAATTTTGTATGTATGCAAAGAACTATGATGCAAATGCAACTAGATGAATGCATAATTATTCTTGTGCCACCACGGTGAATATCCTTATGGGTTGCATACGCCATAAGATTATTCACATGGGGCTTGAGAATTTTTCAATGCAATGCTAATGCAAAAATTTAAATATGCTAAAGGAAAATGATTATGCAATGTAAGGAAATAAATATGCTAATGCAAGATGCAAAAAGATAAAAATGATATGTAATTTAAGATGCAATGCTAATAATTAAATATGGATAACTACCGAAGTTACCTTTCGGCGAGGGTTCAAAGTTTTAGGTCCTCCGAACAAGACTTCTTACCTTGTTGTTTCCTTGAGCGAATCACACCGATCTTGACGGTTGTGCTCCATGAAATGGTGAAGGACAACGCCGCCCATGTTCATTGCCTTATGAGTTGAAGTGAAACATTAATGTAAGCAACGTCTTGTTTAGTGTGCATGCTTGTAAGACATTCACTTGTTGAATTTTGGAGAGACCGATAGGCTACTCCACCTTTTTTGCTCAAAGTGTGTCCCGCTTGCAAAATCATAGTAGAGATCAAGTGCATGGGCTCTGTTGGTGGGAAAACACCAACGTAACCAAAACTTAATTCATTCTTCTCTAACCATAGGCACATCAAACAAGATAGAGTTGATTTATTATACACTTTTCTTAAACCTAACTTGGGTGACAAGATCGAAGATTTGGCATGATTGTTTGTGATTAAAACATTTGACAGATCAAATCAAGCTCATTGACTCTTGGAGGATTTTCTTATCTAAACACCAATAGAGCATGATTATGATTATGTTCTTTCAAAACAAGGTAAGCAAAATTCTGGCTTTATAAGATTAAGACTATAAGATCAAGAGGGTGGTGGTAGGAACAACTAAAGAAACAAAACATGCTCGCCTAATAAAGCTAAATCAAGCAAGGTTGTTATTCCAACATGTTTAGTTCTTTCTTTATGAACAAGCCATAATTAAAGTAAAGCTTAATTAATGACAACTTACCTCAGATGTTACCTTATTATTGAAGTGTGACACGTAAGAACACCTTGTGGGGATCCTTTTCTTCTCGCCTCAAAGCTTTCCTTCTTTGGCCTCTTGTATATCCTGTTCTTCACTTATCTTCTTTATTGCATCGTCCCTTCTTTCTTGTCATTATATTGTGCTTAGTCCTTTTGCTCCTCTCATGATTTTATTCCTGTAATATTAGTTGACAACAAATACCCGAAGGAATACAAGTAATTGTAAACAAGGGTACAACCGTCATGGAGCTTAAGATTGCTTTTATGCCAAAAGAAGTTTTGATTGATATTTTATATGCTCACTATATCTTTCTCTCTAGTTGAAAATTTTATGAAATCTTAAGTTTGATTCTTATGCATGTCATTAATAACCAATCAAACTTAGAGAGATAAAGTAATTGTGAGTAAAGGGATTGCAAACCAACATGTCGAGTGGACGGGGAGCTTGAGTAGGGAAGGAGTGATGTTGGATGATCTTTAGAGGAGTCGATCTTCTTCCCCATGCTTGAGCCTTCCCCTTCTTCACTTAGCACTTCTAGTGTGAATCTTTGAACCGCCCCTAATCGTGTGTTGCAATCACCATGTCCTTAGACATTGTTCATCCTTCGTTTCGCAAGGTTAGTGACCAAAAATACCGAAGGGAACTTGTCCTAGGAACATGTTATTGTTGTTTTCTTTAGCATGAGCTTTCATCCGCTCAGATTTTTATTTTTATTTTTATTTTTATTTTAAAAGAGAACATAAGACAAACTATATACAAGTATGAGATTTATATTCACTTACCTGTCTTTGATGTTCTTATGACCCTCGTTGCTTTTGTCCATCCACTTCTTTTGAGTGAGAGCTTTTTCTTTTATATCATGTTGTGTGACACTCTTCTTCATTGAATAGACATAGCATAGATTCTTTCCTCGCAAAAATATTAGTGAACACATACCCAGGGAAAATACAACATGATTGAAGCAGGGGTTATTGTCCAAGGTTTATATGATTTTATCTATGCTAATAAAAGGTAGTTCTTTGCTTACTCTTAGCATAGATTTTATTTATCATGTCTTATAACCAATTTTTGTTTATGGCTACACTCTAGCATGTGGATCAAAGCAAAGATGACTTGTAGCAAAAGATAGAGTGAATGATATTTGATACTTACAATTATTCCGTGAATGCGCCCATGTCTTTTTGCACAAGGTTGGAGTTATCATATGCCTTGCTTCATCCCTAAGTTCCTCTCTTGACTTTACCCTCGAATTGGATTTGAAAGTTTTCTACTGGGGGTTAGTCCAACAAAATATCCAATGTCTACACAAGCAATTCTTAGTTCAATAACCAAACTAGACTCCATGTCTAATCTAATTAAGGAAGGCATTTTAACCTAAGCACCACGCTTAATTTAAAAGCCTTTGGAAGTACCCAATTGAAGCACTTCCAAACCAAAGCATACTATAGCAAACAAGGGTAGCATGAAAACACTCTAGAGATTTACTCATTTAGAGACAAAGAAGCATGATCATGGTGAGAGTTTTTTTTTTTTTTTTAGATGCAAACTACATGAATGTATGCAAGGAATTAAACATGCAATGGATCTACTTATGAGAAAACATAGACTAAGCGGAGTGAATGCATGAGTTGATCAAGTAAACATGCAATGCAAGAAATTGAATGATAACTACTTAGTTAATTTATAGTCAAGATTATCTCACCTTTTAATCATACTTACCATGGTGTGCAAAAAGCTTCTATGTACGTCACTTGAGATGTATGCATCAATTCTTGTGACGGGCGACTTCTTCTTCAATCTATACATGGTTAGAATAATATACATATAAATACGCACCTTTGAGATGGCGGGGGTTCCAACGGTGATGAATCTTGAATGTTCGGGCACCCTCGGGTTCTTCAATCTTTCTCTCATGTGGAATCTTGTCGGAAGGTCGCAACGACATCTTTTGTCCCGCTCTATTCCACAACTCAATGTAACAAGGATAATCCTACTAAAGTTAGTGATAAACTAAATTAGCGAACATCATGATCATTACTAGAATCTTTTAGGCCAATTGCTTTCCCAAGAACGGCGCCAAAAAAGCTTGTTGGCATTTGTTAAGTGCTAAAAGAATATTAAGGATTCTCGCAAGTTTACGTAACACCTACCATTGTAGCTTTTCCCTAGGATGAGTATTCTAGAGTATCGTATCCATAGGGAAGCTTTGGCTAGAGATTCTAATAAGTCACAATCATGCATCTACTAACTTAGCAAACCACTAAACTATAGTGAGGGGGTAAGTGTTAAAGGATAAGTAATATAAAACAATAATAAACTACCTAAGATGCTAAGGAATAACTAAACTAATCAAGAGGTTAAAGAGAGTTCAAGGTTCCTATGTTCTTCTCTATTACTAAGGTTCTATGATAGCAATTACACTATTGCACTTTGGAGCAGCAAGTCCGTCCCAACTCTCGAAGAAGACGGGAAGAAAGTAGTTGGGAGAAGGTTGCCAAAAGCTCTACGAAAAACACCAACCCGAACGTGGTGGATTACATGTGCCTTACAGAGTTGTCACCCCCGGGCTACCACAACTAACCGTGGGATTGGGCGCAATCTCGGGTAACCAATAGCCTAGACACCAAGTCTATTCTATTGATTACAACTCTAGCTACCGCGAATAACTAGAGCCCTCAATACGAGCGGAGATCCCATGCAATAACATAACAACTATGCTTAACCAAATATGAAAGGTATAGGATTAAATAGAGAAGGTAAATATATAAATCACAAGTCATTCAAAGATAAGATATGAAACATACCAAACTCAGAGACGTCTCCGTAACCAAAGTGTAGTTCAACTCTCCTTTAGTCTTGATTAGATCTAAGTTAGATCTAATCTACTTCTAATTACATGGCTAATCTAGTTCTAATTACATATCTAATCTACTTCTAATTCACTAATCCCAGAGAGAGGTTATCCTTACATTGGGATACCTCTACAACCGAAAAGACTAATGATTAGAATGAGAATAGAATGAGTTAGGGTTTCACCCTGGGGTTAGGGGTCTTCTTATATAGGCCTTGGCGATGAACGATGACCATTGGATCAAACCGACCTTGGCAACGGTGTAGATACAACCTCAATGTCGGTGGTAAACCGACATACAAAGCCGAGCCTCGATTGGCTATCTGTAGCTTTGGCGGCCGCTGCATCTCGTTTAGGCCGGCCGCCAGCCCCCCGCGGGCCTCTCGGTCTCCCGTTTGTTCCGGTGTCTTCTCGGTACCTTCTAGAGTGTTTTAGTCCACTTTTCGGGTCGAGTTGCTTCACGGTCAAGTTTGGTCTTCATATGTCTTGTATAATCTGGAACTTTCTCCATTCTTCTACGCATTTATCCGTTAAGTCCACGAAAAGATATAAATCACCAAAGCTCATGGAATTATGTTAGTAATACCCCTAGTCTATGTTGATATTCATTTTATGCCCTTATTTCATATTTAGTTGACTATTAATATTATGCTATAATAGGTGTCAACGAGGGGGCCTTGCTTGTTTTTACGTGGCTACCTTCAAGAAGGAGACGCATGCCGAGTCTCGCAGACTAAAAGAAAATAGGGGACACCGCTGTTTTACGCGGCTACCAAGAAAAAAGACGCGCGAAGTTTCGCACTAAAGAAGATAGGGGACGCCGCCCATTTGTTTCACGCGGCTACCTTTCGCAAAAAGATGCTCGAGCCTCGCACTAAAGAAGATAGGGGGCCATTTGTTTCACGCGCTACCAAGAGAAGGAGACGCCACTGAAGTCTCGCACCAAAGAAAATGGGGGACGCCGCTGTTTCTCGCGGCCACCTTCGCAAAAAGCGAGCGTAATAAACAAAAGGGGGGAACACAAAGAAGATCAAAAACGCCGCCCGCATTTAAGAAACATACATCGTACTTTTTATCACAAAGAAAAACTCAACCAAGTACGCTCCGCAGCTTAAGAAAGTTACATCATACATTTTGTTACAAAGGGAAACTCGGCCGGTGCAAGCGAAGCCCCATCTCCACAAACGCTCCGTTTAGGCAATACACACGGTACAAAAGCACTTCGCGACTAACAAAGCCCTCGAGCCTCAGCGCAAGAATGTCCTCGACCCACGGAGGTCACAACTCCGTCGTGATGGGCCGGACTAACACCTTCGCAACACGCCGACAAACAACTCTACATCCGCCACTTCCACCAAAGAACTCCCGTCCGATCCACAAGGCTCCGGCACCAATGGCTCCTAGGGGACAAGTGGAAGATCACCCCTCAACACTCGATGATGGTACACCCTCCGCATATCTCTCCACCGAAGCCCACGTCTTCTTGCTTCGAATCACAACCCGGCCTTCGCGGTCGACCCAACAAGCGGCATGCCCAAGCGCGATGGCCACGGCTTCATCATCTTCAATGTCGCCGCCGCGCCATCACCATGCTCGGCCGGCACCAAGAGGACGCGCTCCACTTGACGATCGGTCAAGTCATGAGAACGCCGTAAAGCCTCCGAAGCCCGATTGGCCACGCCGTACTTCGAACCCCCGCCCCACCAAAACCGCTCGAAGGGTAGCCCGGGGAACCGTTGCATGGCTTGAACCCAGGTCTCCCCCGAAATAAATACGTCTTGGCGATTCATCATTAGCGGAACCACATTAAGTACCCTCCGCACAGGCACCACTGGTACTACGCGGCAAACATTCAAAGTAAAGAGCACGGTCGGCCCCCGACAAATAACGAACCGCAATAGGTAAAACTCAAGTCACGTCCACAAAGCGAAGATAGCGAAACCAATTCATCATTTAGATAGTATAAAGGGCCCGAAGGCCAAGAGTTCAACAATGCGCGGACCATTCATTCAAAAGAAAAGCAAAAATCCTAGGGGGCCTAGACCACCTCGGCCGGAGGTCCGGCGTCGGTGACCGGAGGGGGTGACGAGGGCGCGGGGGTAGGCTCCGCCTCGAAGGGGGACAGCAGAGGCGAGAGGCATCGGCCGGAGTAGCCAAGGGCGCCGAGGGGGCGACTTCGGAGGCCGTGGAAGGCGGGCTCGACGACCAACCCTTCAGCCGCGGTGGAGGCACCGCAGTCGCCCACAAGCGGCCCGGCACCTCAACCCGCCCGGCGTCCGGACCAACGGCAGCTCCGGCCGTCCTCTCCGGTGGAAGGGCCGCAAGCAGCAAAGAACCTAAAGACCGCCCGAAGCAAAACATAAAAAAAAAACAAGCAACAACAGATAGAAAAAAACAAAGGAAAACCAGCGGACAGACAACCAACCTTTCGCGACACGCCCCTTCGCAAATGGAGGGCCGCCCCGCCCCGCCCCCCGAACCGAAAGCGCTTTGATGAACGCGGTCGTGAAGCGCTTCACGCCCCGCTCCTCCGCCGACGCCCCGGCCTCGCCCGGCTGGGAACCGAGCACTCGGGGCTTCGATAGCGGCTCCCGAGCGCCACGCCCAGCGGACGGAGGGCCCCTTGAAGGCCACAGCGGCCGTGGTGCTGGCCCCCGGTCGGGCAAAGATCGGGTCACCACCTTCGGCAGCCTCCCCCAACTCCCCGGCGCATCCAGCGCCAACAAGGGCAAAGATCCGGATTGGGCAACGCAGCGAAGGGGCGGCCCCAACCTCGCCCAAGAATGCGTCGAGGGCCGCCTTTGAGGCCTCCGCCGTTGTACCACGACAACTCCAGCTCATTGAGCTGGTCGCCGAGGAAGACACCTCCGCATCCCGGGCTTCGCGAGCCTCCCGCGCCTCCGTTGCGCGCGCTCATTCTCCGCCCGCAGGATCTTCGGCCCCCCTCTTTGAGGTCGTCCACCTCCTTGCGGAGGCGGGGGCCTCCTACGCCTCCGCAGCCTCTGCGCTTCCCGCCCGGCTCTCCCCGAGGTCGTCGGAGGCCTTCCTCGCGTGGCGTCCTGATGCTCGACGGTGTCCTAGCCCTCGCGGATGGCCGCCCCCGTGCAAGCACAAGCAGCTCCACCGTCTTCACCTTGATATCGTCGTGGATATCGCGGAGGGGGCAGTTCGCCACATGCATCTCCGCCTCCGGCAGTGCACTTCGGTCGAAGACACGACCAATGAGCCTCGCTCCGCTTCCGAGCTGGCGAACGGGTGTCGCGGAGGTCCTGCGCCTCGTATGCGGCTCGATGTCAACATCATCGACGCCGATGGTTTCGCAATATAGGGCAGCGTCCGAGACACCTCCACTCCCCCGGAGCGCTTGCCGCTGCCGGAGGGAGCCTCCGGTGGGTCGTCCCAAGATGGCGCCCTCCGACCACACGTAGCACCACCGATAAGGGCGGGGCACCCGCGTGCTCGTGCGAAGGGCCACGGGGGGATTCCCCGCGCCATGCCGGCAGCACCACCCCCGCCGGCCTCCTCCTCCCTCATCATCCGGAGGGCTCGCCCATCCGAACCCCTGGCCCCTCGGGCTCCTCATACTCGGAGCCGTCATCGGAGGCCTCCTCTGCTTCCACCTCCTCCTCGGCGGCCCCCCCGCATCCCCCGCCTCCCTCGTCGTCATCATTGGAGATGAGGAAGTAGGCTGAGGCCGCCGTCCGGGGACCCGCCGGCCCCGTAGACGAACCCGCCCTCATCCGAGGCGGCGGGTGGGGCGTGACGAACGCCCCTCTTCGCGGGCGCGAAGAGCGATCTTCGCGCCTATCCGCCTTGCGGACCCCCGCTTCCGCTTCCCGCATCCATCTCGTCGGCGTCGGCCTCCGTTGGCCGATCCTCGTATTTCGACGCCCGGCGGTCGAAGACCCGGTTCACTCGGCGGTGGTACGCAAGGCGGCGCGATCGGCGAATCTCCGCGAGACTCCAACTTCCTAATAAGAAAGTCGGAGCAACCGGTGGCCTCCGCCATAACCCGCCGCCCAAACTCCTCCTTGTCACCCCCACGCCGCCCGGCGGCTCAGGCGATCTTCTCCAAATCAAGCGTAGGGCCTTGGCCCCTTGGGCGCACTCGCCGAGTCGGCGACCACGGACGGTGGCACCCCGCCCACAGCACCTGCACCTTTGTCTTTGCGGCGATCTCCTCCACTAAGTCCAGCAGCGCAGACGTGGTGGGACATTGTGCGAGGGGGCGCCCGGCTCAGCGTCGCCTCCGCCGTCTTCTTGGGCTTCACCTTCTAACGGAGACAGACTCGGAGCGCCGTAAAGCCCCTCCCGCACCTTCCAATCGGTAATAAAACCGGTGCTCCGGCCCGATCGGCGCTCCACCGGTTTTCATGGGCCACGGCAGGGAGCCTCCACCCCGCTGCGGGATGAAGCCGCACACGCCATACCGGGCGTGGAACACCTCCTCCTCCGTCGTCTTGACGGTGCGCGGTACCGGTAATGCACGGCGTGGGCTCGATGAAACCATCCACCGTCGGCTCCGGCCGACGGAGCGGACGCCCGGGCGCACGTCACAAGGCACGGAAACACGACGCCGTAAGCCGGTGGAAGCGAAGGTTGAACCTCCGTAGCACGCCCACCACCAGCTCACACACGGGGAATCGGAGCCCCGCGTGGAAGAACTCTTCAAAGACGATGACCTCACCGGGCTTCGGGCAAGGCACGTTCTCACCCTCCGGAGCGCGAAAGCGCCTCTTGTGGAAGAACTCATGTGCCTTCTGGAACTTCTTCAGCGACTTGTTAGTGCACCTGCTCCGAGGAAAATCGAAGCACTCTACGACCGTCTTCGAAACCATGGTCCCGCGTGCGGGGCATCGCGTGGAACCCTCCGCAGCCAGGAGCGCCAGGGCGCGTGAGCTTGGCGGCGCGTGAGCGTGGGACGCAGCAGCGTAACGCGAGCAAGAGCGCCGAGAGCGAACGAGAGCACAAACCCTAACCCCCACCAACCGTACATATTTATAGGCGCGGGCGGGAGGGGGCGTCCACGGCGCGTGGACGCGAACCCCAGAAGATCACGGCCCGGATCCCAAAACACCGCCCAGCCCTCCGATCAACTCGCCTGCAACAAACGAACGGCATCCATACCCCCCAAACAAACACAAACAACCCCGATCCATGACTCCTCCAAAACAACCAATAGCGCCCGCCCAAGTGCAACCGAACCCCGGCATACTCAAGCAAGAAGGCCAAGGCCCACCTTCGCGAGGCCCACGAGCGGGGGGGGACGCCGCAGCAAGGGCCCATGGGGCTGCAAGCGAGCCGCCACCACGGGACCCTCCGGAATTTTTTTTTCACCGCCTCGGCCCCCGGAGGGAACCAGACCTTGGAGGGGCTGCTGTTGGGGAGGACGACCCTTGCCAGCCCCGGCAGCCCCGCAGGCCTCACTACGGGGGGCTAAGAGCCAATTTTCCCTGAACAGATTTCGAGTCTTGCAGGGTCGGCGAGCGGAGGACCCTCCGCAAACACGTGACCAGCAAGGCCAAGAATCGATCTTTGCTTAACAAAGTTGTGAGGTTTTCGCAGGATCAGCATGCGAAGAACCCCCGCAAAGCATGAATGGCGAGGGCTCGCCCCTCCCGACGAAGACCCGGCCCTCCCGGGCCAACGATCCAAGCTGGGGGCGAGACGGCCCTTCACGCAACGGAGGGGACTTTAGCGAAGGGGGCTTTAGCGAAGGGGGCTCCCCGAGCCGCACAACCTGTGTGCCGCGGGAGGCCGGCGGAGGGGGGCCCTCCGGAACCGCCCCTCCGCAGCAGCGCCGCACCCGGCGGCCGAGGAAGGGGAACCCCTACGCCTCCCGGTGGGAGGGAATCCGAGGTGTATTTCCCGTACTAGCCTTGGTTGAACAGTTACTAGCCTACCCCTGTAGGGGCCCGCCTGTAAGCGTGTGTTCTCCTACCTACCATGTACCAAATTGTAAATCAGCCCCTCTGCCCCCTGGTATTCCTATAAATACCCGGGTATGGGCACCAGGAAATGGATGGATTGTTGGCCGGTTTAAGTGCCATTTACTCCTTTTTGCCACGTCAGTCGACCCACCTCGTTTGCTCTTTCGAAGCCGCTGGTGTCCTCCGATCCCCTTCCGGCCTTTGGCAATTCCAGCGAAGGACGGGGTGCTCGGAGGCCCTCCGCTACTCTCTCGAGTCACAGTCTCATCCTATGGGAAGCCCTCGCCCCTTCTCCCGCCTCCTCCGGGAGCGAAGGCTAGGAGGGGCAGGAGTGATCCCCACAATAAAATTAATATCCTCCACGATCTCCGGACAATTCCACGCCGGTGTGGCCTAAGTTTCCACATTCTTCACATGTCATGCGGGAGTCTTGAATTTGCATAATCGCTCCGGGTTGAGAATCTCTATCCTCTAGCTTCTTCATAATAATAAGGTCCATTTTAGCGAGATAGCATATCTACTTCTTTAAGCTGGTGCATTCCCTCTTGCGAAGTTTGACGCTCTTCACTCCAACCTTGGTTGGAAGCCATCTTCTCCACAAGTTCTCGTAGCATTAGTAATTATAAGTGATAAGAAAGCACCACCACCGCAAGCATCCATAGTTTCACGAGCACGGGAACAAGCCCATGATAGAAAGTCCGCATCAACGACCACTTCTCCATCCCATGGTGTGGACATTCTGAAATATAATCTTGAAAACGCTCCCATGCTTCGAGGGACCGATTCATCATCTTTGTTGTTGAAAATTTGTTATCTTCTCTCTTAAGGCATTTGTCTTGCCTACGAGGAAAGAACTTAGCAAGAAAGGCTGTGAAACATATATCCCATGTTGTATTCTTATCTTTGGTAGCATAGAACCATTGCTTAGCTCTTCCCAATAGTGAGAATGAAAAGAAACGAAGCAATATTGCATCTGTAGGTACGTCCTTCATAGTAAATGTGCTGCAGATCTCTAGAAAGTGTTGGAGATGAGCACTAGCATCTTCATGTGCCTTTCCACAAAATTGACTAGCTTGCACCATATTGATGAGCCCTGGCTTAAGCTCAAAGCCTTTGTCTCCAACCTCTACCTTCGGTCCAACAAGAATATTGTCCGTGGTAGGAGCTGAGAATTCACGAAGTGTCTTGGTTGCCATAGCTTCAAATTCAGATGTCAAGTCTCTAGTAACTTGATTAACCTCCGATTCAGTAGGTCTTGGTGTTGACACCTATTATAGCATAATATTAATAGTCAACTAAACATGAAATAAGGACATAAAATTAATATCAACATAAGTCTAGGGGTTTTACTGACATAATTCCACGAGTTTTGGTATTCTGTGATTTTCCAGGGACTTAACAGATAAATGCAGAGAAGAATGGAGAAAGTTCCAGAATATACAAGACATATGATGACAAGACTTGACCATGAAGTAACTCAATCCGAAAAGTGAACTAAAACATTCTAGAAAGTACCGAGAGAACACCAGGAAGGAACCAGAGGCCGAGAGGAGATGTGCCACCGGCGGCCGCCGATCACATTTTGGCCGGCCGCCGGGTGTGGGTCCCACCTGTCAGCCTCATCTTCCTAGGTCGGTTTACTACCGACATGGAGGTTGTATCTACACCGTTGCCAAGGTCGGTTTGATCCAATGGTGGAGATTAGCTACTTGGCCGGTACTCTACCTCAGGACTATATAAGCAGCCCCAGGGTCGACCCCTAGGCTTATCTCTCTCATTATTATTCATTAGTTATCTACAAAGCCAAAGTTAGGGTTTCAATTAGAAGAGAGATCCCTCTAGTTGTCTAGTTGACTAGTTGTCTAGTTCATCTAGTTCATCTAGTTCATCTAGTTGTAATTAGATCAAGGAGAGAGAAGAGGAGAGAGTTGAAGAGCCGGACTTGTGGGATCTTCATCAACATTGTAATCTTGCAGTAACTAGTTCATCTTCAACTAATCTCCAGGTTCTTCATTTATTTATTCTAAGTTCTCTATTTACTTTTATTTAATATTTACTTCTACTTTATTTATTAGATTCCCGCTTGTATCAAGTGCTCTAGTCTTTATAACACTAGAGTAGTAATTATTAGATTAGGCGTGGTGCTTAGTCTAGTGGTTACCTGGAATTGCACCCAATCCCACGGATAGTTGTGGTAGCCCTGTGTGGTGGTGACGGCCACGACGGCCGGCGTATTCCACCACGTTAGGGTTGGTGTTTGTAGGACCTTGTCGGACCTTCCTAGCCCCCTTCTCATCCCTTTACGTGGTTAGTGCTCTGATGTCCCATAATAAATAAATATTAAAGTATCCTTGATTCCTAGATCTATTAGAGAAGCCTTAGAAACTTTCTCTCTCTCTCCCCACAAACCCATAGTTATCTTTGGACAACTTATTATCTTGATTAGTGCACTTCACGTTCCCGTGGAAATCGATACCTTGGAATACTCGGTGAAAGCTACATCGGTATCCGTGCGCTACGGATTTTTCTCGTGTGCGTTAATTTATACCAACAAGCTTTCTCGGCGCCGTTCTTGGGAACGGTAGTCGTGCTAATCTTGAAACAAGTTCGTCTATTTTATCTTTTTATCTTTTTATTCTTTTACCACCTTTTCCACTACCACCATGGATTTAACTCCTATATACAAATTTTCCGCTCCAAAGGTTGAATTGATAGAGCCACCAAAATCATCACATCCTATTCTTACAGATGGCTTTGAGATTCATCCCGCTTTTAGCTATGGTTGGGAGAAACCCTTCTACGGGCTAGAAGATGAAAATCCCTATACCCACATTCAGGAATTTGAGCATTTGTGTTCTTGCCTAAACATTCCCTGGCATGACACAAGAGACCCTTAAATGGATATTGTTTAAGTTCTCCCTTTTGGGTAGAGCAAAACAAAGATTGGTATGCTCATCTTGTAAGAGGCGTAAATGGAAATTGGGAAGAACTCGAGAGACAAATTTTATCTTGCTTTCTTCCCTCTTTCTCAAATCGCTGCCCTTAGAATAGAAATTCTTACCTTTCAACAAAAAGAGAAGGAAACTTTAGGAGCAGCTTGGGCTAGATTCATGAGTCTTATTAAAACAGTCCAAATCTTTCCTTACCCGAAAATGTCCTATTATACCACTTCTATCTTGGACTCAGTAAGGAAGCTGCTCTTCATGTTGACTTAGCTTCTGGAGGTTCATTCTCGCATAAAACCATTAGTGAGGGACAAGCTATTTTTGAGAAAATCCTTGAGAATACCCCCTACACTGGTATTTATGATGAATTTCTGAAGAAGAAGTCGAACAAAGCCCTGAACCAATAGAGGAGGAACATGCAACCGAATTGGAACTTCTAGTTGATTCTTCTAATATTTTGGTTGTTGAAACACCTCCTGATAAGGGAACACAAAGCCAATTAGAGGATGATGAACCATCACCTTTAGAGCTTCCCTTTGAATTCGAGGAAGATATCTTTGAAGATTATGGAAACACCTCGAACTTTCCTATCCAAGCGAGACCTCTTGTAAAGACCACTCCACATAATCAACTAGAAGAATGTTAGCATAGAACACCTTAAAAGCCTTTCAAGCAATCATGAGTTATGAATGGCTAAGCGAAGCAGAGTTATCACCCGAGATTGCTCGAGTCACTTCTCCTTCAACCATTCTTCTATGCCAAATTAGAAGGTCCGCTAGAAAAGTCCACTACAATCCTTCGTAGGGATAAACATTATTTCAAAAGAGTTAGGCCGATATTCTTTATATCGACATGTCCTTAACTCCATCACAAAAACTTTTACAAGGCCCATCAGGATTTATTCTTGAAAGCCATGGAGTATTAAGGGCTATTCTGTTAGAATCAACAACTCGAAGTTATGTTTAGATTTTCATATTTATGACATCTCGAAGTTGATCTCTTGATTGGCGACCAATCATGAGACTTTTTTACAGAAGAAACATCATTGAGGTCACTTAGACTTCAAGGTTGGGAATTCCACCATGACTATTCCTCTTGATCGATCTATTAATACGATAGTGGAATCTAGACCTGAACAAGACCCTATTGAGGAGGTCTTAATGGCATCTCTACAAGAGATGGCCCAACCATCTTTCGAAGTTGAACACTTCGTTGAAGAAGAAGAAGAAGAGTTGGTAGAACCCATTGAGCTAGACTAAACTCGAACAACCTACACCTCCTCCAATAGAATTAAAACCACTTCCTCCCGGCTTAAAATATGTCTTCCTTCATAATAATCGAGAAACTCCTGCCATTATTAGTGACAAGCTTTCCCAAGAAGAGACAGATAAACTTGTCTTTGTCCTAGAAAGACATAAAAAGCCATAGGATACTCACTTGGAGATCTCATAGGGATTAGCCCCAAACTCATGACGCATCGTATCCCTATTGATCCGGATGCATCACCTTCTAGGGAACCACAACGTAGACTTAACGTGAGCTATGCGAGAAGTTGTTAATAAAGAAGTCCTTAAGCTCCTACACATTTGGGATTATTTATCCCGTGCCACATAGCGAAAGTGGGTTAGCCCTGTCCAAGTTGTGCCAAAGAAGGGAGGAATGACGGTCGTTAGGAATGAGAAGAATGAACTTATTCCTCAACGAACCATCACAGGGTGGCGCATGTGCATTGATTACCGAAAACTCAACAAGGCTACAAAGAAAGATCACTTTCCGTTACCTTTCATTGATGAAATGTTGGAAAGGCTTGCAAATCATTCTTTCTATTGTTTCCTTGATGGTTATTCCGTTATCATCAAATTCCAATCCACCCCGCTGACCAAAGTAAGACCACTTTTACATGCCCGTATGGAACTTACGCATACCGACGAATGTCGTTCGGATTATGCAATGCTCCAGCTTCTTTCCAACGGTGCATGATGTCTATTTTCTCTGATATGATCGAGCAAATCATGGAAGTATTCATGGACGATTTCACTGTCTATGGAAAAACTTTTGATGATTGTTTGGAGAATTTAGATAAAGTCTTACAAAGGTGTGAAGAAAATTCCTTAGTCCTGAATTGGGAGAAATGTCATTTTATGGTTCAGGAAGGAATAGTACTTGGACACAAGGTGTCTGAACATGGGATAGAGGTGGATAGAGCAAAGATTGAAGTTATTGAACAACTTCCACCTCCCACAAATGTGAAAGGAGTCCGAAGCTTCTTGGGACATGCAGGGTTCTATAGGCACTTTATCAAAGATTTTTCTCAAATCGCTAGACCCCTGACTAGTCTCTTAGCTAAAGATGCACCTTTCATCTTTAGTAATGAGTGCCATGAATCTTTCCAAATCCTTAAAAGAGCACTCACTTCAGCTCCAATTATTCAACCTCCCGATTTTAATCTTCCTTTTGAGATCATGTGTGATGCTAGCGACTTTTTGCGGTTGGTGCCGTTTTAGGCCAAACCAAGGATAAGAAGCATTATGCCATATCCTATGCTAGCAAAACCTTGTGCGAGCACGACTCAATTATTATACCACCGAAAAAGAGTGTTGGTCGTTGTTTTTGCCATAGACAAGTTTAGATCTTATTTAGTGGGGGCAAAGGTAATAGTTTACACAGACCATGCTGCTCTTAAGTACCTCCTCACTAAGAAAGATGCTAAGCCTCGGCTACTTCGATGGATTCTTCTACTCCAAGAGTTTGACATAGAAATCCGAGATAAAAAGGGAGTAGAGAATTCAAGAGTCGATCACTTGTCTAGGATTCCATACAAGGAGGCATATGAGCTACCTATCAATGATTATCTAAGGGATGACACCTTGCTCATGATAACACACTCCGATCCATGGTATGCAAACATCGTGAACTTTATAGTAACTTGGGCTATGTCCCACCCGGTGAAGACAAAAGAAAACTAGTCTATGAGAGTCATCATCACCTATGGGATGAGCCTTATCTTTTCGAGTTTGCGCCGATGGGTTGTTGAGAAGATGTGTTCCTATGGCTGAGGCTACTCAAATTATGGAAAGATGTCATGCCTCACCATATGGAGGACATTATGGAGCATTTCGGACACATGCTAAGATCTGGCAAAGTGGTTTTTTCTGGCCAACGATGTATGCAGATACAAAGGAATTTGTCAGAAGATGCCACAGATGCCAAAAGCATGGAAACATAAATACACGAAATGCAATGCCTCTCATAAACAATCTCCAAATTGAACTATTTGATGTTTGGGGGATTGATTATATGGGACCATTCCCTAAGTCCGGAAATTACGAATACATTTTGGTGGCCGTAGACTATGTATCCAAATGGGTAGAAGCAATGCCATGTCGAACGAAAGTGATTCAAAACATGCAAAGAGAATGTTCCATGAAATCATATTTCCTCATTTTGGTACACCTCAGATGGTCATAAGCGATGGAGGATCCCATTTCATCGATAAAGTCTTTCGAAAGTATTTAGCGTAACATGGGATTCGTCATAACGTTGCAACACCATACCATCCTCAAACTAGCGGTCAAAGCGTAAAACATCTAACAAACAAATCAAAAATATTACGCAAAAGACTGTGGATGAAATGGGGAAGTCATGGAAGGACCAGCTTCCAAATGCACTATGGGCTTACCGAACGCATACAAGACACCTATAGGCATGTCACCTTATCAACTTGTATATGGGAAAACATGCCATTTGCCCGTTGAATTGGAGTTCAAGGCTCATTGGGCGATCAAGAAATGGAACATGGATCTCCCCCTAGCTGGTGAGAAAGCGCCCGATGCAACTATCCGAGCTAGAAGAATGGAGAGAAAAGGCTTATCACAACTCTAAGATCTACAAAGAGAGAACGAAAAGATGGCATGATAAGAGAATCAAGCATAAGGAGTTCAAGCACGGAGACAAAGTTCTACTATTCAATTCAAGAGTAAAACTCTTTGGACATGGTAAGTTGCGAAGCAAGTGGGATGGACCATATAATGTCGTCGACACATCAACACATGGAGCCATTACCATCCAAAATGATACAAGTAACACGTTCAAGGTAAATGGACAACGTTTGAAAGTTTACTTTGAGCCACGGATCAACATGGTTGAGGAGCTAGATGTAATTGAGTTTGTATGATTATTATATTAGAACACTCTAGACAACTAATGCTTAAAATTCATAACCTTTAATCAATTCCAAGAGTTTTGTTGTCTATTTGAGTGTTGCAGGGATTCATGGGAGAGAGACATGATAGGATGACACCCTCATCATTTGTCTACCTCAACTTCTAATCATCAACGTCCCGACATGTCAATCTAGCTTGGGGAGAGCACCCCTAATTATCACGATAAGCATCTCTTTACTATATATTATTAGTTTTTATCTTTTTGCTTTGTTTAATAAGAGTCTAGTGTTTAAAAAGAGTCTATGTTAGAGTGTGAGAATAAATGATCTAGAGGGAATCTTTATGAGTTTGCTTTTGCTCAAATAAAATGAACCTTAAGCATGGAAATGATGAATAGTTGCTCTGCCATAATTCCTTACATGTACCTAGTTTTCAACCTTGAATTCTCCCAAGTTTCAAATAAAATTGTTTTGACACATGATTTACTTTAAATTTGAAAACTTATGGGTAATGCTTGATCTAAGTCTAGGTAATTGACGGATATGATATATGAAAAGTTGAGCTGCTATTTATCTTGTTCCTAGTGATACTAGAGTCCTGGAGAATTTATTTCAAAAATATCAAAATAATAGCTTCACTTCATCTTTATGATAAAATTATCTCCTATTAGAGCCATATTATAAAATATTAAACTAATAAAAAGCTATTTGCTTTGTGTTGAGCTTTATCAAATTTTGTGAACTAAGTTGAGAGGCTTGTCTAAAGATCAAGATCACGCATACACTTGTTTTTATTTAAATGCTCTAGTTGTTGATCTCTCTAAATTCAATAAATTATTTTTGTACATCAAGGCATGGGCTATGCAAAAGTACTTTATTTATTAAAAAAAAAAGGAGATGAAAAACGGACAAAAGTCCTACGGGCGCAGTAGAGCCTACCTCCTTAAGAAAAAAAAAGGGAGATGAAAAATGGACAAGTGTCCTACGGGCGAGTAGAGCCTACCTCCCTAAATAAAGATGAATAATGGACAAGTGTCCGAGGGTCATAGAACCCACATCTTTAAAAGAGAGGAAATAATGCAGACAAAAAGTCTAGGGCCAGAGTCCACCTCTCTAAAAAGAAAAATAAAGATAGCCCATGATCTTGTTTGCAAAAAATATTTATTCTAAAAAGAGAGAAGAAAAAAAAAAAAAAGAGCATAGTAGAATTAGCACACACATGCACATCTTGATCTAAAGATGATGTCTTTCCTTGGATCCATATTTGATTTTGCAGATACATACAAAGTAAGTATGCTACATTTCAATCCTACAACTCCGATATAGCTTTATTAGAATTTTTATATGTTATATTTATGCTGTGTGAGGATCCACCAATACCACATATATATATTCATTGAGTGATTTGAGAGTACCACAGAAGAAAAAAAGTGAGCTATGTTTCTTTTCAAAAAATCATTGCAAAAAAAAAAAAAAAAAAAAAAACTCCAGGATAATAGTTGATCTAAGAGCATGAGACATAGTGCTTGCTTTGATTGTTCTATCTTTCAATTACTCAAGACTCAAGTGAAGGTTATAAGCCCCATGATAGAGAAGTTTCAGTTAATAATAATAATAATAATAATAATAATAATAATAATAATAATAATAATAATAATAATAATAATAATAATAATAATAAAAAATAATTTATATATATATAATTCTCGAGGAGAATTCTTGTTTGAAAGCATGTGTTCTTATGAGGCATGAAAGCATTGTAGCAACTCCCGATCCATTGTTAAGTTTGGTTTTGCTAGGGACTAGCAAAGGGTAAGCTTTGGGGAGCTTGTTGACACCTATTATAGCATAATATTAATAGTCAACTAAACATGAAATAAGGACATAAAATTAATATCAACATAAGTCTAGGGGCTTTTTGACATAATTCCACGAGTTTTGGTATTCTATGATTTTCCGGGGACTTAACAGATAAATGCAGAGAAGAATGGAGAAAGTTCCGAATATACAAGACATATGATGACAAGACTTGACCGTGAAGTAACTCAATCCGAAAAGTGAACTAAAACATTTTAGAAAGTACCAGAGAACACCTGGAAGGAACCAGAGGCCGAGAGAGGAGATAAAGCCACCGGCCGGCCGCGCGATCACATTTTGGCGGCCGCCGGTGGGTCCCACCTGTCGGCCTCATCTTCCTAGGTCGGTTTACTACCGACATGGAGGTTGTATCTACACCGTTGCCAAGGTCGGTTTGATCCAATGGTGGAGATTAGCTACTTGGCCGGTACTCTACCGGGACTATATAAGCGACCCTGGGGTCAACCCCTAGGCTTATCTCTCTCATTATTATTCATTAGTTATCTACAAAGCCAAAGTTAGGGTTTCAATTAGAAGAGAGATCCCTCTAGTTGTCTAGTTGACTAGTTGTCTAGTTCATCTAGTTCATCTAGTTCAACTAGTTCATCTAGTTGTAATTAGATCAAGGAGAGAGAAGAGGAGAGAGTTGAAGAGCCGGACTTGTTGGATCTTCATCAACATTGTAATCTTGCAAGAACTAGTTCGTCTTCAACTAATCTCCGGGTTCTTCATTTATTTATTCTAAGTTCTCTATTTACTTTTATTTAATATTTACTTCTACTTTATTTATTAGATTCCCGCTTGTATCAAGTGCTCTAGTCTTTATAACACTAGAGTAGTAATTATTAGATTAGGCGTGGTGCTTAGTCTAGTGGTTACACTGAATTGCACCCAATCCCACGGATAGTTGTGGTAGCCCCTGTGGTGGTGACAAACGACGGCGGCGTATTCCACCACGTTCGGGTTGGTGTTTGTAGGACCTTGTCGGACCTTCCTAGCCCCCTTCTCATCCCTTTCTATGGTTAGTGCTCGATGTCCCATAATAAATAAATCTTGAAGTATCCTTGATTCCTAGATCTATTAGAGAAGCCTTAGAAACTTTTTCTCTCTCTCTCCCCACAAACCCATAGTTATCTTTGGACAACTTATTATCTTGATTAGTGCACTTCACGTTCCCCGTGGAAATCGATACCTTGGAATACTCCCGGTGAAAGCTACATCGGTATCCGTGCACTTGCGGATTTTTTTCGTGTGCGTTAATTTATACCAACACTTGGTGTCTCGGATGATGATGATGATGATGATGATGATGGTGTAGGTCTTTGGAGTATGTTTGGGTTTTGCTCTTGCCTCTCGATTAATTTCTCGGGGTCTTCAATAAAATTCTCCGGAAGGTTTCTATTCATACATATATTTTTCCTCGCATAAGATCAAAAACAAAATAGAGAACGTGGTTGAACCTGTTTGAGTATGTGATAATGGGTTCTCAATGCATTAGGTGATGTAAAGGGATCTCTCTTGTTTCCTTATGTGATGTGTTTATAGGATTTTTGGCTAGCACCCTTTCTAACTAGTAAAGTCAGAAACAATACCAACTTAATTAGGAATAACTCTATCTAAGTTTTGGCTAATACCCTCCCAAACTATGAAAAGCTGGAAAGAAGCACCGGAAAAACTTTTGAAGTTTTGAAAACAAAGATCTTGAAAATTAAGATATTGACTATGCTCTCCCAAACTAGGAAAGTTTTGAAAAACAAAGCCAAGAAAAATTATATTTTTCTCTAAATAGACTACGCCTTTCCAGCAAGAACGGCGCTTAGAAATGCTTGTTGATATTTCTAACACGATCCTCATTAGGAAGGCGAGAGAAATATATATGGGATATCTATCTAATCATGTTAGCTTGGATATGGGATTAACCTCATGATCCAACAAAGCGGAGTTAGGTGGTGTTAGTAGTGGGATGTAAACTTAGCATCATTATCCATAGTGGAGTTAATCTCACTAGGATATGTACTCAAGGTATACCACTCATTTCTAGGCATTACCTATACACTAGTCTGTCACCCTAGCAATAACGCTCAAAGAAATGCGGGGCATGGTACTCTTTGATTGGCCTTGATAAAAGAATGAACATAATATACGCAAGTTTACGAGATAGAAATACCAATTGTAGCACTTCACCGGGAGTAATCCGTATCGTATTTATATTTTACTACAGGGAAGGGAGTCTATGGAAAGGTAGAGAGAAAAGGATATCTAATGATTTATATTGTGATTTATTTATGAGATCATCCACTTTACAGCTTGTGTAATGCGTGAGTAGCCATATGCATCTAACGTAACTCAACAGATAAGTCACAGGATAAAGATAATTATAATAATGATAAATACCTAAGTCTAAGATCATCATGCCAATAGTATCATACAAGCTAATTAACATGTTATAAATTAGAATAGAATGAATATTCCTAAGATACTCTTAATCATATATGTCAATGAATACTACAATTAGTGCAATACATCTAGCTATCATGGCAAGGTTGGATTACTTCTACACATGGCAAGCATTACCAATGACAAGCAAGGACGAAACTTGTTTATCACCGTAATTATAGGCTCGACGTGTCCTACATTAGGAGGGTGGATTCCAAAGGACTCAACAGACTGTCACTCCCGCGATCTACCACACGGCCCGAGAATGTAGGGTGCAATTGCGAATAAACGTTGTATAAACACCACGTTTACACATTGCTTATCACCCACATAGTGATCATCTATATGGATGCTATACAATTCCATGCATAAAATATAAAGCAATCTTACTAAACTAAACATATAATCATAGCAAGCATAAACACATATCAATAATAATATAATAATTATATAGATCAAAGCCATAACAATTGTATTCTAGATATAAGAGTACTTACAGATTGAATACAAGAGAGAAGTCTCAAGAACTATGATCCTTGCTACTTCTTGACTATCGGGAACTCAAGATGAACTTGATCTTCAACTAGAACTAGCTATGTAGCTAATTGCTTCTAGTATGAACTAAGGCTTATGTCTAGACTTGGCCGGACTTGATGGGTGTGAGTTGATAATGAAATTGTTATGAGCCTCGTGGTCATTTGGTCTTCTTATATAGTACTTGGCGATGAACATCAACCCTTAGATCAAACCGACCTTCAACAACGGCGTAGATACAACCTCAATGTCGGTGGTAAACCGACCTAGAAAGGAGAGGCTGACAGGGGGACCCACCTGGCGGCCGCCAAGTTGGCACTTGGCGCCGCCAGGTCGCATGCCACCCGGCTTCCCCGTCTTTTTCTCGTGTCCTCCGGTATCTTCTAGATTGTTTTAGTCCACTTTTCGGGTTGAGTTGCTTCACGGTTAAGTTTGGTCTTCCTATGCCTTGTATATTCGGAACTTTCTCCAATATTCTCTCGCAATTATCTATCAAGTCCCTCGAAAAGTCATAGAATACCAAAACTCGTGGAATTATGTTAGTTAGACCCCTAAACTTATGTTTGGTCTTTGACTTGAGCCCTTATTTCATGTTATTTATCTTATAATTTTATGCTATAATAGGTGTCAACACTATACAATTGCATGCATAAAATATAAAGCAATCTTACTAAACTAAACATATAATCATAGCAAGCATAAACACATAATAATAAGAATATAATAATTATATAGATCAAAGCCATAACAATAGTGTATCCATGATAATACTTACGATCGAATCCGGGAGCGTAAGAACAATGCTCTTGCTATTGCTTAACTATCAGGAACTCAAGATGAACTTGATCTTGAACTAGAACTAGATAGCTAGCTACTTCTAGTATGATGAACTAGGGCTTAGGACTAGACTTGGTTAGACTTGGATTGGTATGAGTTGATAATAAAATTGTTCATCATACCCGGGTCATTTGGTCTTCTTATATAGTACTTGGCGATGAACATCAACCCTTGGATCAAACCGACCTTCAACAACGGCATAGATACAACCTCAAGGTCGGTGGTAAACCGACATAAAAATGTGAGGTCGATTTGGTGGACCCGACTGGCGGCCGGCCTATGTGGTAATCGGGCGCCGCCTGTGGTGGCGTGTCACCTCGACTTCCCGTTTATTCCGTGTCCTCCGGTACCTTCTAGATTGTTTTAGTCCACTTTTCGGGTTGAGTTACTTCACGGTCAAGTCTTGTCATCATATGTCTTGTATATTCTAGAACTTTCTCTATTATTCTCTGCATTTATCTATCAAGTCCCTAAAAAGTCACAGAATACCAAAACTCGTGGAATTACGTTAGTTAAACTCCTAGACTTTATGTCGATGTTTTACGACCGAGAGCCCGCCACGGGGTGAACCGGGCGGTTTGTTCGGGCCTCGATGAACCTGGAGTCCGGCGGTTTGTTGTGCAGTTGACATGGAGACCGGGGTTTTTATACTGGTTCGGGCCCTCGATCCTTGATCGAGTAAAGACCTTTACGTCCAGTCGGCGTGAGCCTGTTTTTGATTGATGGGGTCAACCGAGGATCGGTTGTAAGGTTTATAGCACTTGATGTGTTCAAGTTGCGTCCTCCTCTACAAGGTGCTCTTTGGCCACCTTTTATAGTCCAAGGGGCCAAAGAGCTTGCTACGGACCTAGTCGGATATAGAGAGGGTTGTCCGACGAGGATTCGAACACCCGAACTCCAAACATGGTAATCTGACTAGAGTTCTATCCTCGATTACAACAGAAGTCTTCCGCAGCTATGCTTCCATTGCCTTGCGGAAGTTGTTTGTGGCCGCAGGCTAGGATAGAATCCTGCGAACAACTCGGTAGAGTTCTTTGGTGATCCCGTATCCACAAGCCCCCGAGCATCTCAAGGCTGAGTTGTGGAAGTAGTCCTCGCTCTTTCCTTGGGTGAAGCCTTGATATGGTCTTGAGATCATCATTCGGTGTGCACTTGAAAAGTGCACCCGTAGGGTGTAGCCCCCGAGCTTCTTGCTTTTTGGCACAAAGATTTGGAAGGTCTTCGAAGTTCTTGTCTCCGTCTTCGAGTTCCTCGACGAGTTCTTCCTCTCTAGACGCGCTCTTCTCTCACGAGCTCTTCTTCTGGATGGAGCCTTAAGCGTGGTCTTGAGATCTTTTCTCTTTGTTTTCGAGTTCTTCTCGTCTCACGGATGGATCTTTTCTTCGCGAGCCCCGAGCATCTCAAGTATGAGTCATGAGAGCTTTTTCTTGCTCTTCTCGGATGAAGCCAGCGATCTTTAAGATTTCCATCCTCGAGTTCTTCTCGATCTTGGAAAAAATCTTGTCAGGGGTATCAAAGAGCCCCGAGCGTCTAGGAGTTCTTTCTTTGGAAAGGAATCTTAGAGGTTCTCCCGTCCTCCGGGGATTTTTGACCGTTTCTCTTTTCGTGCGCTTGTTGACGGTAACCAACGACATATTTTTCCCGTCAACTTACTACCATAAAGGGAGTAAAATTAAACCTTTTATACTCATATGCATTTACCACTAATAAATTCCACTTGTAGTACCTTGTATTTTATTTTGCAGATTTATAATAAAAGCAAGTGGAAAATCGACCGAAATACGCCTTAGGAAAGCGCATTATTGCCAAATCTAAGCCCGAGAGCAAATCGACCCAAAACTTCAAATATGGGCGAGCAAAGCCCGGCCCACAACTTTTCAGGCGAAAGATGACACCCGCCAAGACCGGGCGGGCCGAGGCCGGGGTCTTGCGCGCACCGCCTGGTGCGGCCGCACCCTCCCCGGCGGTTTCGACCCGACCTCGGGGGCGGTTCGTGCACCTTCCAAGCGGGGTTTCCGCCCTTAGTTGGTCGGTTTTGCGCGTATGAAGGAAGGATTTCCATGTCGGTTTTGGTGTATTTTAGCATTTAGGCCCCTCCTCCAAGTGTATAAGTAGGCCCCCTCTCTCCCTCTCTCAACACACACCACTTGGAGTCCAGCAAACCAGCAATCTCTCTCTCTACCACCTCTACCTCTCTCTCTTCTTCTACTTCTTCTTTCTTCTTCTTCTTTCTACTTCTTTCTTCTTCTTTATTCTTTCTTAGTTAACATTTGGAGTAGAAGAGCTACAAGGAGGGCTTGTCTCCTAGAAGAAAGTGCTTTGGTAATACATCTACTCTATGGAGCATTCTTCTATTTACAAGTCTTATATCTATGTTCTTGGCCTAACTTATGAACTAGAGTATAGTTTTGTTCATGTTCTTGTGTTGATATATGAATTAGCATATAGTTTACATATCATAATCTTGACATGTTCATTACAGTTCATTATCGATCATCATATGCCTAACTTGATTAGAGGTGGGATAACGGTTCGTTGTTCCTTCGGGTTTGCTCTTGTTCTAGTCCGTCCATTCGACGAGTGGGGATCTTGGGGGGACAAGAGTAGTGCTCTAATACGCGGGCATGGTGCCCGGGTATTACGACACCTGCGAATATGAGTGCATGCGACGGTTGAGGGGTAGGCGGCTTGGTCGTGACAAGCCTTGACCGTCCCCTTGAAATCCCCCCCACGTTACTTTGTCTTTGTAGGAGTTCGTAAATGCTTCTATTGGGCCGTATGGCACACGGGAGTCTCCCTGTTATCCTAGACCTAACCACGATTAAATCGGTTTGCATATGATCCTAACTATTCATTTGTATGGCCATGACTAGATACATTAGAACTACTCCATTAGGTTATTCATTTATTCATTTATTCTTTATCTATTTTCTTTATCCTTTTCGGCTGGTGGATTCTTAAGTGTGTGTCACACTATCCATGAACCATTATTGCTTACCCCTGTTATGAACATTTTGGTTTAAGCAAACACATGTTCCTCTATTCGGATGCCATGCTAATTTATTAATCACATGCCTTCCTTTGGGAAAATATAAATAACGATACCTCGAATACTTCCGGGTGAAATGCTACAATGATAGATCCGTGCGCTTGCGGATGAATATCTAAGATGGCAAGATCTATCCCGTTGACGGTTCCATTTTGGATCACCGACATGGTGGTTTACTTGGGAATGTCACGGCGCATTTCTCGACGCTTTTATTGGGGATGGGTTTTATAATTGTTTCCTTTGATTACGTTAAGAAATGCCAACAAGCATTTCGGCGCCGTTCTTAGGGGAAGGCATTGTGAAAAAAAAAATAATAATAATAAATAGCTGGCTATGAATATGAAGCGTGTGCGTGGATACAATTTGCTCATCATGGGCTAATCTTTATGTTTTCTCCTGTTGTGGATGAAAGCAGGGATAGTGTATGTCGGGTTTCCTCTGTGGGAAAACTTCATCTCCGATCCGAGAGGCACTCCTAAGGAAGAACAGGTCTCGTGCCGCTTCTTCTTCAGCCCGAGAACCCGGCGGTCGAGACCGACATCCCCGCACCAACCGCAACTCAAGCCATGGCCCGGCCGCCCTTCGCAATTTCTCAACTCGCTGTCACCAACGTGCCCCTTTGGCCGACGGTGAATGTGGCGGACAAAAACTTCGAGCTTCATCTGGGCTAATCACCATGGTGCAGCCGGTCCATTCGTGGGCTGCGAGTGAGGACATAAACGCTCATCTCCAACACTTCACGGAGCTATGCGATACTATCGTCATCAAAGATGTCGCGCGGCAGACGTCATCGGGCTCCGCCTGTTTCCCTTCTCCCTCGTGGGGAAGGCGAAACGATGGTTCTACAAGGACAAGCAAGTCGTCGATGACGTGGGCCAAGTGCTCCGCGGCGTTCCTCGCTAAGTTCTTCCCCATGGGCAAAACCAATGCCCCGAGGGGGAGAATCGCCAATTTCGACAAAACTCTATGGAACCCATTCCGGAGGCATGGGAGAGGCCGCAGGAGTACATTCTAGCATGCCCGCACCATGGGATGGAGAACCGGCCGGGTGCTCGAGAACTTCTACAATGGTCTCACGGCCATATCAAAGGGGCACCTCGACGCCGGCTGGCGGTGGCGCATTTCTATCGCTCACCATCGATCGGGCAACAGCCACGATTGATAAAATGGTGGCAAATCGTAGCCGGGGCGAAGACATAGCCACGCCAAAACACAAAAAGGCATGTATACCATGAAGGAGGCGGATATGCTTGCCGCAAAAATGGACCTCTTTGCTGAAGAGGCCGGAGGAGCGCAAGACAGATGCTACTACCCGCCAGGCGCCCGGTTTACGCCACGACGCTCACATGACACGTGAGGCGTGTGGTGAGGTTGGCCACTCGGGGGATAAGCGCCCGAGACCCGTGAAGAAGCCGCCTTCATCAACAACAACAACGGGTACCGCCAACCGCAGTTAGCGAAGCGGAACAACCAGTCCGTGCCGCCATTCCAAGGCAACCAGGGGTACAACTCCAACTATAACCCCGGACGACCATCATTGAAGGACCTGGTAATGGGCGGGCAAAAATTAATGAAAACCTCACCAAAAAGATGAGCGGACCGATAACATCTTAGAAGGAGTCAGCAGCAAGCTTTGGATGGATTTAACTCGCTATGACAAGTCGGTTGACCTTCAACAAGAAGATTGAAGCACAAATAGCCCGGCCTAGCCGCTCGTCTCCAAGTAACGGTGGGAGAAAAAGCTTCAAGGCAACTGAAGCCCCCAGAGAGCATAAATGCAGTAACCACCGAGGGGGAGATCTACTGCGTGACCCACCAAATCCCAATGCTATGGTGAGGAAACGAAAGAGAAGTCGCTCGAAGAGGTAACTCCACACGTAGCGTAAGAACCGAAGTGGAGGAGGTACCATTGGAATATACTGAACCACGGCGTACCTACCCTTCGCCACAAGAACAAGGAAGCGGACATCGGATGAGCGGTTTACTTTCGGTTCATGGAGATGATCAAAAGGTACATGTAAGTGTGCCGCTCCCGGATATGCTTCATGTACCATCATATGCCAAGTACATAAAAGACATCATCGAGAACAAGCGGCCACCGCCAACAATGAGAAGTTGTGAAGTTGGATCAAGAATGCAAAGATCTTTGCTATCCTAAATCGCCACGCGGAAAAGAAGAAAGATCCGGGGTGCCCTACAATTCCTCGCTCAATTGGAACACAAACATTCAACCACGCCTTATGTGATCTCGCGGCGCCCGATGTTAGTGTCATGCCAAAATCCATCTTTGACAAGCTCAAACATACAAATCTTGAGCCAACATCTATGACACTACAGCTGGCAGATTCATCCATAAGGTACCCAGCAGGGATTGCAGAAGACATACCCGTGAAAATCCGAGGGTATTTTGTCCCAGTTGATTTTGTGGTGTTGGACATGGAGTTCACCAAAGATACACCACTCATCCTTGGACGACCATTCTTGAGCACCTTCTTTGGGGTATGTGATTGATGTTGGGGCTGGAGAAATCCGCTTCAATATCAATGGCAATGAAGAGAAATTTGAGTTCAGGCCCCGAGTCTCAGAAGAGTGCAAGATGATCCGGATAAAATATGGGGAACAAGGCATTAAAGAAATAGAAATCCAGCCCCCAAAGACCGGCAGCACCTCCAAGACAGTCAGCAAAAATAAAAGGTGGGAACAAAAGAAAAAGACAGCTCCTAAACCAAAGAAGAAGGAGAAGGTCCCCATCTTTACAAAAGGACAAAAGACCCCAGGAAGAAAGCTCCGCACCAAAAGAATCAAAACCAAAGAAACTATCAAAATACACCCTCCACAAAAGGTGTGGAAGCTAAAAGAAGTGCAGCCCTCCCAGATCTCCGAGGAGCCGGTGCACCATCAAACAACAAAAACTGGAGAAAGTCCCAGTCCTTGAGACTCAAAAAAGAGTGGACCCTTCGCCAAAGGTAAAATGGCGCTTATCTCAAAATAGTAAATAAATAAATAAATAAATAAATAAATAAATAAATAAATAAAGACACCTATGGGCTTCAGATAGCTTGGGGAGGACCCCCACAGGTATCAACCGCATTGCATATTTAATTCAGTCAAATTTTATTTTATTTTACCATGTTTAAAATCCAAAGAATATTGCATTGAAAAAAAACTAAAACTAAAAAAAAAAAAATTCAAAAAATAGAATAAGTAGCTCTTCTTGGTGCCTTAATGCTTATATATATGAGCTATAAAAATGTTTAGTCTTAGTCCCTTGTTGAAATGATGAATAGTTGCTCGTCTTTATGCTTTGCATGTGCCTAGTTTATAATTCGAAGTTCTCTAAAGTTTGGATTTAGTGGCTAATTCTAAAAAACTCATCCCGAAAAACGATTCATGTGGGTTGCATATGCTCTATCTAGTCTAAGTTGTTGCCAAGTATGATATGGTACAAATGGATTTGCTATGACTTCGTCCAAAAGAGGAACTTGACATCAGGGAATCTATACTTTGAAAAAAAGAGAAATGTGTTGGGCTATGCTAAAAAAAAAAAAGAAATATGAGATGAAAAAGGACAAGTGTCCGAGGGCGAGTAGAGCCCACATCTCTAAAAAAAAAAAAAAGAAAGAAAGAAAAAGAGAGGAAATAAAAGACAAAAGTCTAGGGCGAGCAGAGCCCACCTCTCCAAAAAAAAAAAAAAATTATTATATATAGCAATAAAGCCCATGCTTAAAAAAAAAAAAAAGAGAAATAAATATTATCTAAATAAAATCCCGGATAAAAAGTTGATCAAAAGGATGAATGATAAGCACCTCTCATTTATAACCGTTCTATCCGGCAACCGCCCAAGGCTTTGAGAAATTTGGAAAGCCCCGCTACTATGAAAGGTAATAAAGGGTGGGAAAAAGATGTGCCATTTTATTCAAACTCTAGTAGAAAATCTTATTATAACCCTCGCACTTGTAAAACGTAATCGGCATAGTAGCAACTCACGATCAACAACCAAGTACTTATCTCTTTTTTGCTCGAGGGACGCGCCAAAAGGGTAAGCTTGGGGGAGTTTGTTGACGGTAACCAACGACATATTTTTCCCGTCAACTTACTACCATAAAGGGAGTAAAATTAAACCTTTTTATACTCATATGCATTTACCACTAATAAATTTCAACAGCGCTCACGGGTCATACAAGTGTATAAGTAGGCCCCCCTCTCTCCCTCTCTCAACACACACCACTTGGAGTCCAAAGAAACCAAAGAATCTCTCTCTACCACCTCTACCTCTCTCTCTTCTTCTACTTCTTCTTTCTTCTTCTTCTTTCTTCTTCTTTCTTCTTCTTTATTCTTTCTTAGTTAACATTTGGAGTAGAAGAGCTACAAGGAGGGCTTGTCTCCTAGAAGAAAGTGCTTTGGTAATACATCTACTCTATGGAGCATTCTTCTATTTACAAGTCTTATATCTATGTTCTTGGCCTAACTTATGAACTAGAGTATAGTTTTGTTCATGTTCTTGTGTTGATATATGAATTAGCATATAGTTTACATATCATAATCTTGACATGTTCATTACTGATTCATTATCGATCATCATATGCCTAACTTGATTAGAGGTGGGATAACGGTTCGTTGTTCCTTCGGGTTTTTGCTCTTGTTCTAGTCCGTCCCATTCGATGAGTGGGGATCCGGGGACAAGAGTAGTGCTCTAATACGTGGGCATGGTGCCCGGGTATTACGACACCTGCGAATATGAGTGCATGCCACGGTTGAGGGGTAGGCGGCTTGGTCGCGTGACAAGCCTTGACCGCCCCTTGAAATCCCCCCCCGTTCGCCTTTGTCTTTGTAGGAGTTCGTAAATGCTTCTATTGGGCCGTATGGCACCCGAGAGTCTCCCCGTTATCCTAGACCTAACCACGATTAAATCGGTTTGCATATGATCCTAACTATTCATTTGTATGGCCATGACTAGATACATTAGAACTACTCCATTAGGTTATTCATTTATTCATTTATTCTTTATCTATTTTCTTTATCCTTTTCTGGCTGGTGGATTCTTAAGTGTGTGTCACACTATCCATGAACCATTATTGCTTACCCCTGTTATGAACATTTTGGTCTAAGCAAACACATGTTCCTCTATTCGAGATGCCATGCTAATTTATTAATCACATGCCTTCCTTTGGGAAAATATAAATAACGATACCACGAATACTTCGGTGAAATGCTACAATGATAGATCCGCGCGCTGGCGGATGAATATCTAAGATGGCAAGATCTATCCCGCGTTGGCGTTCCATTTTGGATCACCGACATGGTGGTTTACTTGGGAATGTCGGCGGCGCATTTCGACGCTTTTATTGGGGATGGGTTTTATACTGTTTCCTTTGATTGCGTTAAGAAATGGCAGCTTGGCGCTCCACGGGTCATACTGAAGGCGCTTTTCTGGCATTTCAGATCTTTTCGGAAACGTCGATTGTATGGCGGTCATTGCCATAAATTCCTGCTTCGCGTGATTTGAGGTGAGTAGTTCCTTTCTTGTGGTTGCCTTGTCTTACGTGGACTTGGTCCATAGGCGTCTGGTCTTTGCCTATGAATATGCCCCCTTTTGCTTCGTTGGGGATCTAGAGTGTCCTTCTTCTCCTCTCGCTTCTTCTTCCTCTAGGCGGTTTCCCTAGACATATGCCGGCTTCCCAACGGCATTGTCGCCACTGCGTCTTCGAGGAAGGTTGTGCCTTTTGAGGAATTGCTGAAGATGGTACTCTGCGGAGGTGCTTCCTTCTACTCTTTGTGTGGTTGAGTGCTTCCTTCGGGTTCTTTCTTCCCCCGCTGCGGCGTGGTGGACTCGGGGCCTTCTGCGGAGAGAGGGTTCTTTTCTTCACCATTAAGCCTATCTTGATCCTGTTGTCCCTTTCTTTGCCGTCGCCCGGGGTTCTTATGGACCGTGGTGTTTATGGACTTGGGCGCAAGGGTCTTGACTTCGAAGTGCCCGTCCTTCGAAGTTTAAGGCGCGGGTCCTGGCACTCCATCTTCGTTGCTTTTGGACACGGGCTCCTGGCGCCTTCTTGGAAGTGCACTTCGAGTTGTTTGGCCACGGCCTTCTTTGTATCTTTGTATGCGGGGAGTTCTTGTTGGGCTTCCGTGCATCCGAAGTCTTCTTTGTATCTTGTAGGGAGTTGTTTCCCATGTAACTTGTAATCATCATGATGTTGAATAAAAGATATCTGTTCCTTTATTCATTTTGTACTTGTATGAATCTGATCTGCCTTCGAGTAGACTTGTTTGCAACTTGTCTTCTGTTTTGTCCTCCGAATTCTTCTTCTTTGGATGACTTGATGTAATTATGCCTTTGGATCTAGGCTTCTGGCTTTGTCTTCTTCTTGTAGACTTGTGCGAGTAGTTGTTTGGAGTTTTGCTCTATATTCATCCGGGTTGTTCTTAGATGAACCAGCTTGCCTTTTTGTAGACCTGTTTGGAAGGAAAAATAGAAAGGAGTCTTGCTCTGGCAGCGTTAGAGTTCTTTTTTCTCCTTACAGATTAGTTTTAGCTCCTCTTGAGCTTGCTGTAGATTCTTGGAGTATCGCTCTTGCGTCTTCTCGGGTTCTTTCCCTTGACGCTTGACTTGTCTTCTTTCTTGAGACTTGTCGTGAAGATGGAGTCTTGCTCCGAGGTGCCGTGGTTGCTTCTTCCTCGCTATAGTAGCACGCCTTTTGTTCTTGGGCTTGCTTGTAGTAGGTTGGGTCTTGCCCATGCGTCTGCGGGTTCTTTCCTTCGTGGCGTGACTTGTCTTCTCCTTCGAGACTTGTCGTGGAGGTGGAGTCGTACTCGAGTTGATAGGGTTGCTTCTTCCCTGTTGTAGTAGCGTGCCTTCTTCTTGGGCTTGCTTGTATTTGGTGAGGTCTTGCCCTAGCGTCTGCGGGTTCTTCCTTCGACGCATGACTTGTCTTCTTTCTTGAGACTTGTCGTGGAGTCGTGCTCTGTAGTACCGAGAATTTGCTTTTGTTTCGGGTTTTCAGCGTCGTCTTTGCTTTAGACTTGCTATGGATGGTGGGGTCATGCCCCGCCTTGCCGGGGTTGTTTCTTCTGGCGTGTGACTTATTTTGTCTTTTTTTCGGCCATTTGGTCTTTCCGTTAGGCCTCTAGCATTTGTCTTTTTCTCGGTCGTGCTAGTAGATTTTGGTGGAGTCGTGCTCGAGTAGAGTTGTTTTAACTCACGGGTTGCCGCTACGGGCAAGGGCTCTCCCATCTTTGTCCGGTGGACTATAGCATGACGTCCCTATATAGGGTTCTCGGTCCGGACCCATTTGATTACCTTTGCGGATTTGAAGGTCAAGATGGTTGGGTTTCTATTTCACAACACTACAATCCACCTTGCCTGGTTTGGGCTGCTCTCGCTTTTCGAGAGACTTGATGTGAGGCGATGGGTTCCTATTTCATAACACTACACCGTTCACGCCCGATTCGAAAGGTCGTCCTCTGCCGTAGGACATATTGGCTCTTTCTGGACCCTTGATGGCCTCTGCGACCTAAACGGGCCGATCCCTACATCCTCTTTTCTTGAGTCGTAGTTCACGATCTACCGCTAGGATTTAAGGTATGGACGCTATTCCGGAGGACTTCGCGTGGTTCCACCCTTTTTGGAGACCTCCTCCGCGGTGGCGGGGTTGCCTTCATCGGTCGACTTCTCTTTCTTGAAGTGCCGATTTGGGCTGTTTTTGTTCTTCTCCTCTTGGGAGGCATGCGGCCGCGCTCTTTTTTGAGTTCTTTTTGTTTTGAACTGCTTAGAGTGCCGCGCATTCTAGTACCTCTTGTGGGTCTAGAGTTCTTCGATGCCATTTTCTTCTTCTTCAGAGAATTGGTCTGCGTTCTGCGACTTCTTTGTGGCTGTCGAGTCTTTATGGGTAGAACCTTACGAAGTTGGCTGATGTGCCAAGAGTTTCGATTTCTTCTCTTACGTGGTCATCGGTTTGTAGGTTCCTGGTCCCGAGTACTCTTTTGATGATGAAGGGTCCTTCCCACGGACCGAGCAAGCAATTTGTGCCTTATACGTCTTTTGGTTTCTTTTGAGTACTTGATCTCTCACGGGTTCAGATTTCTTGGTCGTGTGCTCTTGTCATAGTGCCTTCGAGGTCCTTGCGGGTATCTTGCGTTCGAAGGATGGCATTTTCTCGACTTCTTTCGCATACGGTCGATCTCAAGTCTTCTTGTGCGATTCTCCCTCTCCTTCTTGAATCTGCTCTATCCGTGGAGAGCTCCATATCAATCTGGCTGGTAGTACCGCTTCTCGATCCGTATGTTAGGAAGAAAGGTGAGTAGCCTGTTGCTCTGGCTGATTTGAGTTCTTAGGCCCCGGACAACTTTTTGGTATCTCTTCGATCCATTTTGCTCCGTAGTCTTTGAGTTTTTCATATAGTCTTGGCTTTAAACCGGCAAGGATGAGTCCGTTGGCTCTTTCTACTTGTATACGTTTTGCCTAAGGATGTGCTCTGAGAGGCATAATCGATTTGTATGCCGCAATCTCGCGTGCCCAATCTTTGAATTACGCATTTGTCTTGCGAACATCCGCATCCTTTGCATCTTCGGCCGACGAGTTCTTCTCGCGTCTTTGAGAGCCGTTGGCGGTAGTATCCTTGCTCAATGCTTTTCCCACGAGGGTTCTCGACATTTGCGTGGTTTCCACAAAGATCCGAGAATGGATTTCTTCGAGGATTTCTTTTCCTTCCTCAAAGCCGATGCATTTGAGTAGTACTCCGATGATCTTTGCTCTTTTATATAGCTTGTCCCCGATGAGCACATAGTTCTTGCTTCTTCTCAAGATCCTTGTTGCTTCATTTTTTGTCTTGGGGTAGCGTCTTGTTTTTGATGAAGTTGATGATGTCCTCGATCCGGGGAGTGGTTCTACGACACGGAGATATTATCATCACTCTGTTAGAGCTGATTGCTCCATATTTTCTTGGTCCAGGGTTCTCTTTGATTGAAGGCTTCGATAGTTCTTCGACGAATACTCTGGTGGGACTTGAGCTCTGTCGGATCCGAAGTTTGGCTAATCGTCTGCAGCCTAACGTTTTTGTCTCGAGCGTGTAGGATTTCTAGGCCTTGGAAGTTCTTCTCCAATTTTTATTATACGCGGTGAGAGGCCCATGTTATCCTTGGTGCAGTCCCAATCTTTGTTGACTTGGTTGATGACAACCGCGGAGTCGCCCGTATACTTGAAGTCTCTTGATTCCCGAGTTTTTGCCACTTTGAGGCCATGGATGAGTGCTTCGTACTCGCCTCGTTGTTGGTAGCTTGCCACATTATCTGTAGCACATATTTGAGTTGTCTCTTCGGGCGATATGAAGAGGATCCCGGCTCCTGCTCCCCCGAGCTTCAATGATCCATCAAGTACATGCTCCAATGTCTCTTGATGTCATCGGGTATGGGTTGTTGGAGCTCTGTCCATTCTCGCTATAAAGTCCGGAAGCGCTTGAGATTTGATCGCTCTTAGGTGGGGGTGAACTCTAGGTTTAATGCCCCGAGTTCTCTTCGCCCATTTTGATATGCGTCTGTTGAATCCTTGTTCCGCGGGATGTCTCCTAGTGGAGAGTCTGTGACCCTTTGTTATCTTGTGGTGTCGAAGTAGTGCCGTAGCTTCCTTGATGTGATCAATATGGAATAGAGCAGTTTACGTGACGTGAGGGTATCGAGCTTTTGGACTCTGAAAGGACCTCGCTCACGTAGTAAACCGGCCTCACGGGTTTTTACCGCTGTTCCGGGCTCTTCTCTTTCCACAATGACGCCGAGCCGACTCTTGTATTGGTAGCTGCTATGTAAAGCATGAGGTCTTCATGATCTTTTGGCGGAGTGAGGACTGGTGCTGATGTTAGGTACTACTTGAGTTCTTCAAACGCCTTTTCTCGCCTCTTTAGTCCATTCGAACTTTTCTTTGGTCTTGATCAATTTGAAGAAGGGTAATCCTTTTCCCCCAGTTTAGATATAAATCTGTTTGAGTGCTGCCATGCACCCCGTGAGTTTTTGGACATCCTTGACGTTTTCGGGGTTGTCTCATCTCGTGATAGTTTTGATCTGTTTGAAGCTGGCTTCTATGCTCTCACGCTGACCAAGAACCCAAGTAGTTGTCCCGATGGTACTCCAAAAACGCACTTTGTTGGGTTGAGCTTCCACCTCCACTTCTTAAGGTGGTTGAAAGTCTCCTCAAGTCTTGAATTAGAGTATCGGCTCCCTTGTTTTCACCACCACGTCGTCCCACGTATGCTTCGGCATTTTTGCCAATCTGCTCTCCCAAACAAGTCTCGTATTGCTCTTTGATACGTTGTTCGGCGTTCTTCAATCGAATGACATTGTTTTATAGCAAAGAGGCACCGAATGGTGTGATAAAAGAGGTCTTGCTCGATCTTCTTTTTGAGCGCTATCGGTGGTAGCCTTGAATAGCAATCCGAAATGATAATAGGGCTGATCCCTTTGTGGAATCCACTATCGATCAATTCTTGGCAACCCAAATGGATCTTTTGGGCAATGCTTGTTCAGGTCGGTGTAGTCCACACACATGCGCCGCCGATCGAGGTGTTTTTCTTCGAACGTAACCGGATTAGCTAGCCAATCGGATATAGGATTTCTACGATGAATCCGGCCGCGAGTAGTTTTCGTGATCTCCTTTTTTGATGGCTTCCTTCTTTTTCTCGGTGAGAATCTCCTCAATCTTTGCTTGATGGGTTTGGATCCCATATTGATATCAATCCTATGCTCGGCCGGCTCCCTTGGAACGCCGGGCATGTCTCGGCCGGCTTCCAAGCAAATATATCTTTGTGTTGCCTTAGGAAGGCGGTGGCGTGAATTCCTATTTTGGAGAAGGTGAGAGGCGATGATCGCCGTCTTGGATGGATCACCGGTCAGAATCGATGTGCTTGACGTCGCTTCTTACGGGGGTACCAAGATTGCTTGTTTCTTGGCTGGTATCTCGAGTTCCTCCGGATTTGTCTCCTGTGCCATTTGATGGACTTCTCTTTTCTCCAAGATTGTTCCGGTCTTGTTTGCTATTTCGATGGCTTGGACATCACACTCGAAAGCCTTTTTGAGGTCTCCTCTGATTGAAAGAACTCCAAATGGCGCCCGGCATCTTTAGCAATAGATACGGGTAGTGTGGAATAGCCATGAATTTTGCAATTGCGGTCTTCCCATGATGGCATGATATGGTGACTCGAGACCGCTACCGAACTTGATGTATTCCGTTCGGTAGTTTGAAGGTGTTAGAAAGTGATGGTAGGGTGACTTGCCCGATTGGTATCATTTGCTCGTCCGGGAACTATCCCATAGAAGGGGGTCTTTGGAGGGAGCAATCAACACCGAGAGGTTTAGTCCCATCTTGTCCGGTGTCTCGAGAATATGATGTTCACCCCCGCACCTCCGTCGATCAGTACCTTGGTTATTGTTACTCTAGCTATGGTGGGTTCTATCACCAAAGGGATACTGGGCCGGCGTTGCCTACACTTGTCCATTGATCCTCTCTCATGAATTGAATCGGGTATTGGGACCAATTGAGGTAGTGTGGCGTTGCGGGCTCTCTTTGCGCCATGATCGATCGTAGTGCTAGCTTGTCTTGTCTCTTGCTCTTTGATCCGGGAACTCCGGGAGAATATGACGCGTTTAGAGACCTTGTTGCCTTCTCGGAAGTCCCCTCGTCTTTTGCCCGTCGTTATTTTCTCCTTTGTCCTCTTGGTCGCCCCTTTTCGTCTTTGCCGAATCTCGTCCTTATATCTCTCTCTGGAAGGTTGTGCAGTTTCGAGCGTATGATGAGCTCGGGATGGAAGACGCAAGGCACGTCTTCTAGCTTGATGTTGTCTTTCTTTGTTGCCGTTGCCTTTGTTGCCGTTGTACTTTTTGTTTGTATGGCTTCTTTGGCTTATCGGCAAACGCAAACGTGTTGTCCGGCCCTCACTTCTTGTATTCTTCGAGAGTCGTTACGTTCTTTCTTTAGGCCTTCCGTGTTCTTTCTTTTCGGGGAAGCGATCACGGGTTCTTTCTTCGGCGCCGATCATCTTCTCAACGGTGAGCTTGAATTGTTCATTGGTCCTCGGGTTGTCTTTGTAGAAGTCGAGAATTGTCATCTTTGAGAGATTCCATTACCGAACGCATCCACCACTTCTCTTTCCGTGATGTCATGCACTGGGATCTCATCTCGCCAAATCTTCGATAGTAATCTCTCAAGGATTCTCAGGGCTTACGCTTGAGGCTCTTTAACTTCGCCTCGCGTGATCGGATGGGTGATGATTCTGTGAAGTTGTTGCAAAATACTTTCTCGCAAATCTTCCCGGTATGCTATTGAGCCCTCTTCGATCTTGTCGAACCATTGGAGTGGTAGAGCTTCTAGAGCCATGGGAAAGAAAAACGGCTTTTGCGTCATCATCTCCTCCGGCCCGACTCAATGGATTGTGAGTAGACTACGAGCCATTGCTTGGGCTCGTTTTCCCATCGTATTTTTGAGTGATTTGAAGGTTTGAACTTTGGGGGTAGTTTGACTCCTTGCGGTCTTTGCTGAAGCAAGGGAATGGTCATAGCCCCTGTTGTCCTCCCTTCGATTTGTCCCGAGGATCTTGCTCCTTTTGTCGGGGTTCTTGGGGTGCGTATGTGGACTCCACGACTTCTTCGTCTTGCCGGCTTGGTCTCGGGGTGAGATTAACCCTCGGGGGTCTCTGGTTTCCACCATCCCTCGGGGCCGCCTTGAGTTTACGGGTTCTTCCGGCGTGCCCACCCTCTCGAAGACATTAGACCGACTTCTTTGTGCGTGCGAGTTGTTTGCCTTATTTGCGATCTAGCGGGGATCTCTTTCTTGGGCGGCTTTTGAAGTGCTTCCTTGATGAGCCTCTCCTCGTCATTTTAGACTTGAAGCGGTCTTGAGGCGTTCAATCAACTCTTGTATCTTTCCGTGTGTTGTCGATGGTCGTCTTGACTTCTCTTTCGGACTTCATCTTCTCATATTCGCGCCTTGAGTCAGCTTGGTACTTGTTCCGGGCTTGTTTGCGCTTTCGCCTGTCTCGGCGTCCTCCCCTCGGCTTGTTTCTTCTTAGCCTTGAATGGCGCTGGTCTTCTCCTTCGTCTTCTTGGGTTCTTTTAGATCGCCCGAGATGTTTGATAGACCTTCGTCGGTGGACGATGTCGGGGGCATCACGGAGGGTTAAGCGGCGTGCGGGCTCTTGCTATCACCAAGATTTCATTGGGAACATGAGCCTTTGGGCGCCACTCCTTCCGTCGAGGAAGATTCGTCGCTTGCCATCCCCCGTACACCGCCGTTTCTTGGACGTTCAGCCTTTGTGAGGGTTCTAGGCGATGGATGATGCACTCCTCTGGCGTCCTTGTTAGGATGAGCCCTCGCGCGCCCTTCAAAGGAATCTCCAGCTTTCTTTTTTGAAAGTTGTCTTGATACACCTTGTATGTGTGAACGCGACATTGCGTAGTCCGTTGGGAATTGGTAAGGCAACACGGGTTGATACCATTTGTCTCGGTTTCGCCTTCTTTCTCCGAGTCGGGGTAGCCTTTCTTGAAAAAATTCTTCTCGAATTGATTCCGGTTCCTTATGCGGGCGGAGTAGGACTATAACTTCGAGTTGTCTTGAGTCCGCCCTTGAACCTTGGATGTCTTCCTCTCCCGAGTCCATTTTCGGTTTCAGTCTGTGACGTAGTTCTCGAGTCGGTGTCGAGCTTGTTCTCCGATATCAGGCGATGTTGGTGGCGTCAATTGCACGAGCTTCTCGGCGAGTTCGATTCTCCGGTCTTGGGTTCCTCGATGATGTAGCTTCGAGTCTTGCCGTCGTCGTCGATCTCGCAAGCCCATGATCCGAAGATGATCGTATTTCTCGTTGGCGAGCCCATGATGTCGTGATCCCGAACTCTTGTGCTGAAATTCAGCGAGCCCCTACGGGCGCGCCCGGTATCGATGTTTACGGCGAGAGCCCGCCCACGGGGGTGAACCGGGGCGGTTTGTTCGGGCCTCGATGAACCACGGAGTCCCGGTTTGTTGTGCGATTGACATGGAGACCGGGGTTTTTATTGGTTCGGGCCCTCGATCCTTGATCGAGTAAAGACCTTACGTCGATCCGCGTGAGCCTGTTTTTGATTGATGGGGTCAACAGAGGATCGGATTTGTAAGGTTTCTGAGACTTGATGTGTTCAAGTTGCGCCCTCCTCTACAAGGTGCTCTTTGGCCACCTTTTTATAGTCCAAGGGCCAAAGAGCTTGCTACGGACCTAGTCGGATCTGAGAGAGGGTTGTCCAGACGAGGATTCGAACACCCGAACTCCAAACATGGTAATCGACTAGAGTTCTATCGATTACAAACGTAAGTCTTCCGTAGCTATGCTTCCATTGCCTTCGAGAGTTGTTTGTGGTCGCAGCTAGGATAGAATCCTCGCGAACAACTCGGTAGAGTTCTTTGGTGATCCCGTATCCACACTTTATATTTGTCTTCATCTTGAGCCCTTATTTCATGTTAAATAACTTATAATTTTATGCTATAATAGGTGTCAACAATTTGCGAATTGTCCAGAGATCACGGAGGACATCAACTTCATCAATAATAACAACAATTTCCGGCCCTCAAGCAGAATCAAGGTTGGAACCAACAAGAGGCCCAACTATCAAAGCAACTATCAAGGCAACTACCAAGGTAATAGCTGAGGTAATAATTTTAATACTTATCAACCTTCTTTGAGAGATCTTGTTATTGACCAAGGTAAAACCATGGAGAATCTGTCTAAAAAAATAGCAACTAATGATAAAGCTCTTGAACTTATCAATACTCGTTTAGAAGGCTTTTCTTCAGCTATTAAGAATCAAGATAGCTTTAATAAGATGATAGAATCTCAAATTTCTCAGTTATCTCGCTCCACTAACCACACCGGGAAAGATTCGGGACAGTTAGGAAGAATTAGAAACCGCAAACCTTGTCGATATTTATAATGCAGGTCGTTACTATAGAGACCTCGGGAAGTTGTTGGTCTGGATGACTCGATGCCACCTAAAAGGAAGATCCGGGAGGCCGGTCATTACAATCAAGATTGGAACGCACACTTTTGACAACGCTCTATGTGATTTCGGCTCAAGCGTCAACATAATACCCAAGGTAATTTATGAAAAGATTTATAGTGAACCATTGTGGAAAACGAATATGTGCTTGCGAGCTTTGGCATCAATCATTCTTATCCCGAGGGGTCCTTAAAGACGTGTGTGTGGGAATCGGAGGCTCTTACGTGCCAGCCAGACTTAGCGGTCCTAGATACGGTAAGAAGTGAAAAAGCAACAATCATACTCGGTAGACCATTCTTATGCTCAGCCAAAGTTGTCATCTACGTGAGAAAGTGCGAAGATTTGTTTCAACATCAAAGGGAAAAGGGAGAAATTCACTTTTAAGAACCAGGTACACTATTCTCCTACTCAACCCCAAAAATTCATATCCTTATTTATCGGAACCAAAGGTGGAGATCTACAACAAGAATAGAAGGAGGAATCGGATAGGAACAAGACGGCACAACCTACAAATGTAATGGTGGTTAATAAAATAAAATCTTATAATGATAATTTACTTGATCTTCAATGCTTCGTCAACAAGATGATCCAGTACACCTACCATCACATGTTCTATTTAGTGTCTAACTTTCTATAATACATTTTGCGATACGGGATCCGGAATTAATGTAATGGCAAAGGTAACATATGAATTATTATTTGAAAAATTGCCGATGCAACCAACATATGTGCAGCGCTACGGATGGCGAGACCAATCTTACAGAGTTCCTGAATGAATTGCCAAAGATGTGCCAGTCAAGATCATGGACCACTATGTTCTCACTGACATTATAATCATGGACATGGGGAAGGAAGAAGATCCTCCATTAGTGCTTGGGAGACCGTTCCTTAACACCGCTCATGCAATCATTTACATCCATACGGGAGAGATTCATTTCCAATTCCCTAAAGAGAAGGTACATGTTTATTTTAATAGTTATAATTATTGTGAAATGCCTAGGCGAAACAGATCGGCTCGTCGCCACCATAATAGAGCGATGGATCAAGAATCTACAAGATGAAAAGGTATGTGCGTAAGTCAAATCTATTACACCTAATACATCCACAGAGAAGACAGTAATCAACTACTCCGAGAGAAGAGTACATCATCCAAAAGATGGAGGAAGAAGAAGACATCTCCCCTTAACATCATCGGGAAGAAACTATATAATCATCGATTGCCACCGATTGTGACAAGCGATATACCATGGGAGTAAAGAGCAGAACTTGAAGTCTTGTTAGGAGGACTCAAACGCTGAATCCTCGTCGAAAGGTAAGTCGGTAAGTTATCCATATTTAAAATCCCCGCATTGCATATTTATTATTTCCATATCATATTTATTCTTTTGTTTTGTGAAAACCTTTAAGCCCCATGCTAATATCCCCGAGGTTAACACCTCTAGGCTATTTCTTTGTGGTGGCATAAAAAATAAATAAAGATGCATAAGTACTTTATCTTTTCTTGCATATAAAAATAAAATAAAAATTTGAAAAATGAAATCCAAAAATATATCCTAGGCACAAGCAAAGTGGCTAACCCCTAATGCTTAATCAAGTTCCACTAGCTTTGTTGTCTATTTGAGATTTATAGATTTCGAGAGGAGAAGAGATATGTTAGGCGCCATCCCTGTTGCCAACAACCTCAACTTCTACATCATTGAAGATTACACTCTAATCTAGCTTGGGGAGAGCAACAACCCCCGATTATCTGATAAGTATCTCTATCTATTATTATATATTATTAGTTAAATATTTTGTTTGCTAGAAAGATTGTTAAGAGTCTAGTTTCATAGAGTCTAGTAGTTTTAAAGAGTCTTTTATTAGAGTGCGAATAAATGGATCGAAAGAGAGTGCACACTAAGATTACTATTGCTCAACTAAAATGAACCCCAAAATCTGCCAACATGGAGATGATGAATAGTTGCTCCGTTGTTATACTTTTCTAGTACCTAGCTTTCAAGTTTAATTTCTCTTGAGCTCCATTTGCAAAATTACTTTGACTTGATATTTACTCTAAGCCTAAAACCTATGGGTTGCAAATGCTTGCTCTAAAGTCTAGGTAATTGACGGATATGATATATGATAGTCTGATTTTGCTATTTGATCTTACTCCTAGTGACACTAGATTTACGGAGATTTATTTTGAAAATTGAAAATGCACATGATAAGTTCTGTGTGACAAGAGTGTGAACCTCCTACCACAGTCATATATACATGCTCCTAGATTAGGAAAACCTTTTTGATATATGTATGGGAACGCTTGCTTTGCATTGAGTTTGTTCAATCTTTGTCGACCCTTAGAAACTTGTCATGTTGATCATGTACACTCCACTACATTCCATTCACTACATTCCACTCCACTCGACTCCATACACTTATATGCTATTTCCATCCCGGAATTGCGCATCCACCACATCCACTATATCTACCATATATACACTCATCATATATATACCACTATCCATTTCACTCTAGCCAAAGCAAAAATGTTTTACTCCTATCTTAGGAGGAAGCAACCAAAAATATTTCCTATACCCATCCACTCATTCATTGCTAGCCAATATCTTACAAAAGCTCCATTACATTTGTTTATCTCTCAAAAGTTATTGCAAAAGAGATTTGGGTTGTAGATTAAAAAAAAAGAGAGAGAGAAAAGGGAGATGAAAAATGGACAAAAGTCCTACGGCGAGTGGAGCCTACCTCCCTAAGAAAAAGAAAGAATAAAGGAGAGTTAAAAAAATGGACATATGTCCTTTGAAAACAATGGGTACTTAGGTGCTCGCCTCTCTATAAAAGAAAAATAAAAAAATGATAAGAGCAACGACCCAGGTTCTCTATGAAGTTTCTAAATTCCAAAAGAGAGATGATTCCTCAAGGAGCAAAAGTAAGATTTTCCCTCATTCATTTTATACACTCTACTATATTCCCTACCATATATATTCTATCCACCATACACATGCACCACTTGATCGGTGTGACTTGTAACTTTGGATCCATTGCTTGAATTTATAATATATGCTTAGTAAGTAAGTTTAGTTTTCTCCTACCCATGAGCTCGGATATAAAGCCTTAGATATAGGGTGAGAGAGAAGAAGGCATAGTGTGCTCTTTGCCTTAGTCAAAAATACTACATATTATGAGAGAAAGGCAACACTACTTTATTGCCTAGGAGAGGATCCACAAATACCACAAATGAGAGATTAGAGAGAGTCATACTGGGAACTTTGAGTTTTATTTGGAAAAAAACAAAAACCCCAGAAGGACAGTTGATCAAAAGAGTTTGAGATATAGTGCTCGACTTGACTATTCTATCTTTCAATTACCCAGATTGAAGAAAAAGTTATAAGCCCCAAAAGGTAAGAGGTAATATGGGAAAGTTGAAGTTTTAAAAAGTTTATTCTTATCGGAGAGAAATTTTGTTTGAAAGCATGTGTACTTTTAAGGTGTGATAAGCGTTGCAACAACTCGATCCAAGTGAGTAGTTTAATATAATATCATGTGTCTTGCTAAGAGACTAGCAAGAGGTAAGCTTGGGGAGCTTGTTGACACTTGTTATAGCATAATTTTATAAGACAAATAACATGAAATAAGGGCTTAAGTTAAATACCAAATATAAGTCTAGGGGTCTAACTAAGATAATTCCATGAGTTTTGGTATTACGTGACTTTCGGGGACTTGATAGATAATTGCAGAGAAGAATGGAGAAAGTTAGGAATATACAAGACATATGAAGACAAGACTTGACCGTGAAGTAACTCAACCCGAAAAGTGGACTAAAACATTCTAGAAGATACCAGAGGACACCAGATGAAACAGGAAGACGAGAGGAGGCAAGACCCTGCGGCCGCCAGAGCCTTTTAGGTCGGCCGCCAGGTGGGGTCAACATGTCAGCCTCACATTTTTATATCGGTTTATCACCGACCTTGAGGTTGTATGTACACCATTATTGAAGGTCGGTTTGATCCAAGGGTTCACGTTCATCGCCAAGTACTATATACGAAGACCAGCTCACCCGGGGCTAATAATCATCATATCAATATTCATTATCAATTCATTCTCATCAAGTCCAACCAAGTCTAGACCTAAGCCACGGTTCATCATACTAGAAGTAGCTAGCTAACTAGTTAGTTCTAGTTGAAGATCAAGTTCATCTTGAGTTCGATAGTCAAGCAATAGCAAGAGCATTGTTCTTCGCTCTTGAATTCGATCTGTAACTATTATTATTATTGATACACTATTGTTATGGCTTTGATCTATATAATTATTATATTCTTATTGATATATGTTTATGCATGCTATGATTATATATTTAGTTTAGTGAGTGTTGACACTAGTTATAACATAATATTAATAGTCAACTAATATGAAATAAGGGCATAAAATGAATATCAAAACATAAATCTAGGGGTTGACTAACATAATTCCACGAGTTTTGGTGATTTGTATAATTTCGGGGACTTAACAGGAAAAATGCGAGGAGAAGAATGGAGAAAGTTCCGAATATACAAGACATACGATGACAAGACTTGACCGTGAAGTAACTCAACCCAAAAAGTGGACTAAAACACTCTAGAAGATACCGAAGACACGGAAGAAGCGGGAAGCCAAGGTGGCTTGACACCACTGGCGGCCGCCCCGATTGCCAACTAGGCGGCGCCGGGCTATTTCCCCAATCGGCTTGAGATTTTTATGTCGGTTCACTACCGACCTTGAGGTTGTATCTACACCATTGCCAAGGTCGGTTTGATCAAGGGCTATCGTTCATCGCCAAGGACTATATAAGCGGCCCTGGGGTCGACCCCAAGGATTCATCTCTCATTATTCTCTCATTATCTTTCTCTGAGCAAAAGTTAGGGTTTCAATTAGAAGAGAGAGGTCCCTCTAGTTGTCTAGTTGACTAGTTGTCTAGTTCATCTAGTTGTAACTAGATCGGGGAGAGAGTAGAGGGAGAAAGTCTGAAGAGCCGGACTGTCGGATCTTCTTCAACTTTGTATTCTTGCAAGCAACTAGTTAGGTCTTCAAAGCAATCTCCGGGTTCTTCATTTATTTCTAAGTATTTATTTAATTCTAGTTCTTGCTTTATTTTATTTATTTGGATCTCTGCTTTCGTATTGAGTGCTCTAGTTATTACGTGTGATTAGAGTAGTAATCTTTAGTGTAGACGTGGTGTCTAGACTAGATATTACCCGAGGTTGCGCCCAATCCCACGGTTAGTTGTGGTAGCCGGGGGGGTGACACCACCTGTCGGGCCGTTGTAATCCACCACGTTCGGGTTGGTGTTTTTCGTGAGAGCTTTTGGCAGCCTTCTTCCAACTACCTTCTTCCCAGTCTTTTCGAGAGTTGGAACGGACTGTTGCTCAGTAGATAAAGTATAGTGAGCCTTTAATTAGATAAAACCACTTAGAAAACTCAAAACCTCTCTACCCATATCATTTATCTTATCTTGGGCGATCCTAATTCTCCTAGTACACTTCACGTTCCCCGTGGAAATCGATACCTTGGAATACTCTTGGGTGAAAGCTACATCGGTATCCGCGGCGCTTGGATTTTTCGCTTTGCGTTAATTTATACCAACAAGCTTTTCGGCGCCGATTCTTCGGGAACGGTAGCTGTGTTAGTTAGAATCAAGTTCGTCTTTTTATTCTTTTTCCTTTTACCACTATTCTTACCACATGGATTTCACTCCCATCTATAAATTCTTTGCTCCAAAGGGCAACTTGTTGGAGCCACTACCATCATCAGATCCCATTCTTACAGATGGCTATGAGCTTTGCCCCGATCTTATAGCCATGGTTGGGAGCAATCCTTCTCGGGTTAGAAGATGAAGATCCATACAACCACCTTAGGGAATTCGAGCATTTGTGTTCTTCTTGGGACTATTCTGGCATGACACAAGACACCATTAAATGGAAGTTATTTCGCTTCTCTCTTGAGGGAAGAGCAAAAAAATGGTATGCTCATTACGTAAGAAGTGTGAATGGAAATTGGAATGAACTTTGAGACAAGTTTTGTCTTGCATTCTTTCCTCTTTATAAAATTGCTGACCTTAGAATCGAAGTGCTTACATTTAGACAAAAAGAGAAGGAGACTCTAGGAGCAGCTGGGCTAGATTCATAAGCCTTACTAATTCGGTCAAACCTTTCCTTGCCCGACCATGTCTTATACATTCACTTTTATCGCGGTCTTAACAAGGAAGTTTGCTCTACATCTCGACATCGCTTCGGGGAGGTTCATTCTCACATAAAATTGCTAGTGAGGGAAAAGCCATACTTGATAAAATCCTTGAAAACACTCCCTACACTGGTATTTTTGATGAGTTTCCCGAAGAAGAAGAAATCGAGTCAAGCCCGAAGAACAACAAGAAGAGACTCACGCGGCCGAACGAAATCCCTATAAAACCCTCTAATGATTTGGTTGCCATAGAACCTTCTACTATGGGAACACAACAATCTTTAGACAAAACTCTAGAGAGTGATGAACCCCATCCTTGCACATTCTTATCGAAATCGAGGTCGATCTGTTTGAAGATTTTGGCAATGCCTCGAATTTTCCAATGCAAGCAAAACCTACGGTGCACTCGCACCGGTTGAGGATGGTCCAAACAATGATCCATTTTTAATGGAGCACATTAAAGGATTATCATCCATCATGAGCCATGAGTGGTTGGTAGAAACCGAGCTATCCACCGAGGTAGCCGAATCATTTCCCTTTAGAGACTATAACTTGCAAAATTAAAGGAACCACCATCGAGGCTCATTATAGTCCGACCGTTGGGATGAATATCATTTCATGGGCTTTAGCTCAAAAACTTTGCCCCAACGAGTCTTGGATCCCATCTCGTAAGCTTCTTAAAATTCCTCTTTGGAGTTATTCTTGAAAGCTATGGGGTCATAAGGACTATTATGTTACGCATAAGAGGATCCGAGTATTTTCTAGACTTTCATGTCTATGACATCTCGGACATGTCGATCTTGATTGGTGTACCATTAGGAACACTAATTCAAAACGACGAATCGAGGTCTTTTGAATCTCAAGTTAGGAAAGTCCCTATCTCCATCTCACTTGCACGATCACATAATGCGATAGTAGAACCCAAGCCCAAGAAAGACCCAATTGAAGATGTTTTAATAGAATCTCTAGAAAGCATGGGCTGAACCAGTCTTTGATGTGGAACACTTCATTGAAGAAGAGGAAGAATTTGCAGAACCTATTGAATTGGATACAAGCGAGGTGCCACCATGACCCTCAATTGAACTAAAACCACTTCCTCCTGGCCTAAAATATGTCTTTCTCAATAATAACCGAGAAACTCCAGCCATTATCGACAAGCTTTCCCAAGAAGAAAGCGATAGACTTGTCCTTTGTTTTTTAGAAAGACATAAATTAGCCATAGGTTACTCACTTGAAGACCTCATAGGGATTAGTCCCCAACTCTGCACACATCGTATCCCTATTGATCCTGATGCATTACCCTCAAGGGAACCACAGCGGAGGCTTAACAACGCTATGCGAGAAGTTGTTAAGAAAGAGGTTCTTAAGCTTTTGCACGCCGGGATTATCTATCCTGTGCCACATAGCGAGTGGGTTAGCCCTGTCCAAGTTGTCCCAAAGAAAGGAGGAATGACCGGTTGTTACGAATGAGAAGAATGAACTCATTCCTCAACAAGACCGTCACGAGGGTGGCGTATGTGCATTGACTACAGGAAACTTAACAAGGCAACAAAGAAAGATCACTTTTCCGTTACCTTTCATCGATGAGATGTTGGAGCGGCTTGCAAATCATTCTTTCTATTGTTTCCTTGATGGTTATTCGGATATCATCAAATCCCAATCCACCCTAATGACCAAAATAAGACAACTTTCACATGCCCGTATGGAACTTATGCATACCGGCGAATGTCGTTCGGATTGATGCAATGCTCCGGCTTCCTTCCAACGGTGCATGATGTCTATTTTCTCTGAAATGATTGAGAATATTATGGAGGTATTCATGGATGACTTTACCGTCTATGGCAAAACCCGATGATTGCTTGGAGAATTTGGAGAATTTGGACAAAGTTTTACAAAGATGTCAAGAAAATTCCTTAGTCCCGAATGGGAGAAATGCCATTTTATGGTTCGGGAAGGAATAGTGTTAGGACATAAGATATCGAACATGGGATAGAAGTGGATAGAGCAAAGATAGAAGTCATGGAACAACTTCCACCTCCCACAAATGTAAAAGGAGTCCTAGAAGCTTTTTTAGGCCACCTTGAGGTTCTATAGGCGATTCATCAAAAACTTTTCTCAAATTGCTAGACCCACGACTAGCCTCTTAGCTAAAGATGCACCTTTTGTCTTCGACAATAAGTGCTATGAATCATTCAAATCCTCAAAAATGCACTCATCTCGGCTCAATCATCCGGCCACCGATTGGACGCTACCTTTTGAGATCATGTGTGATGCTAGCGACTTTGCGGTGGGAGCCGTTCTTGGCCAAACTAAGGATAAAAAGCATCATGCTATATCCTATGCTAGCAAAAACCTTATCGGGACCACGGCGTAATTATACTACCACCTTGAAAGGAAATGTTGGCTGTTGTCTTTCTTTGTAGACAAGTTTAGATCTTACTTAGTGGGGAAAAAGATTATTATTTACACGGATCATCTTTGCTCTTAAATACCTTCTCACTAAGAAAGATGCTAAACCTCGGTTAATCCGATGGATTCTTTTGCTCCAAGAGTTTGACATAGAAATAAGAGATAAGAAAGGAGAAGAGAATTCGGTAGCTGACCACTTGTCTAGGATTCCATATAAGGAAACATTTGAGTTACCTATTAATGACTATATGAGGGACGACACGCTCCTCAAGGTCACACACGTCGACCCTTGGTATGCGGATATTGTGAATTATATGGTTTGAGGTTATGTAGCACCAGGGGGCGGATAAGAAGAAACTCAAATATGATGCTCGTTGTCACTTATGGGATGATCCATATCTTTATCGAGTATGTTACGATGGATTGCTACGGAGATGTGTCCCAATAGAAGAAGGGTTGAAGATTATAGCAGGATGTCATGCATCACCTTATGGGGGACATTATGGAGCATTCCGTAAAAAGAGCTAAGATCCGCAAAGTGGCTTCTTTTGGCCAACAATGTATCAAGATACAAAGGAGTATGTGAGAAGATGCGCTAGATGCCGAGGCATGGAAACATAAATGCTCGGAATGCAATGCCACTTGAGAATAATCTCGGATAGAGTTGTTTGATGTTTGGGGAATCGATTACATGGGACCATTCCCAAGGTGCGGAGATGAATACATCTTGGTGGCAGTTGACTATGTGTCCAAATGGGTAGAAGCACTGCCATGTCGAGCCAATGATTCGAAGCATGCCAAGAAGATGTTCCATGAAGTAATATTCCCAAGATTTGGCACACCTCGAATGGTCATAAGTGATGGAGGATCACATTTCATTGACAAGTCCTTCAGAAAGTTCCTTGCGAATATGGAGTAAAACACAATATTGCAACTCCCTATCATCCTCAAACAAGTGGCCAAGCTGAGACATCAAATAAGCAAATCAAGAATATTCTACAAAAGACCGTAGATGAAATGGGAAAGAAATGGAAATACCAACTCCATGATGCACTATGGGCATATCGGACTGCATTCAAAACACCCATAGGCATGTCACCGTATCAGTTGGTATATGGAAAAACATGCCACTTGCCTGTTGAATTAGAATTTAGAGCTCATTGGGCAATCAAGAGATGGAACATGGATCTCCATCTAGCTGGAAAGAATCGTCAGATGCAAATCTCAGAGCTAGAGGAATGGAGAGAAAAAGCTTATCACAGCTCTAAGATTTACAAAGAAAGAACAAAGAAGTGGCATGACAAGAGAATCAAACATAAAGAGTTCAAGCCTGGAGATAAAGTTCTACTATTCAACTCAAGGGTGAAGCTCTTCGGTCATGGAAAACTTCGAAGTAAATGGGAAGGGCCATTCAATGTACTTGACGTTGCACCACATGGCGCCGTCACACTTCGAGGATGATACAGGTAACACATTTAAGGTAAATGGCCATCGTTTGAAAGTTTTTCTAGAACACGAAAAAGTCGAAGAAATTGACTGAATTGAATTCTTGCAATTTAATGATCCAATCTAAGAGCAACTTCAAAACCTCTAGGCAACAAGGACTTAAGTGGTTAACCACTAACACTTAACATGTTCCACAAGTTTTGTTGTCTATTTGAGTTTTGCAGGATTCAAGGGAGAGCGACATGATAGGATGGCGTCTTCGTCACCGTCTACCTTAACTTCCATCAACCCGACATGTCAATCTAGCTTGGGGAGGGCACCCCGAGTTATCATGATAAGTATCTCTTTACTATATATTATTAGTTTTTATCTTTTTTGTTTTGTTTAATAAAAGTCTAGTGTTTTAAAAGAGTTTTGATTAGAGTGTGAGAATAAATAATCTAGAGGGAGTATTTACCGGTTTGCTTTTGCTCAAATAAAATGAACCTTAAGTATGGAAATGATGAATAGTTGCTCTATTTGTAATTCTTTTCAAGTACCTAGTTTTCAACCTTGAATTCTCCCAAGTTTCAGATAAAAAACTGTTGTGACATATGATTTACTTTGAAATTGAAAACTTATGAGTAGTGAATGCTTGATCTAAGTCTAGGTAATTGACGGATATGATATATGAAAAGTTGAGTTTGCTATTTATTTTGTTCCTAGTGATACTAGAGTCTGGAGAATTTATTTCAAAAATATCAAATCAATAGCTTCACTTCATCTTTGTGGTAAAAAATTATATCCTATTAGAGCCATGTTATGAATATTAAACCAATAAAAAGTTATTTGCTTTGTGTTGAGCTTTGTCAAATTTTGTGACTCAAGTTGAGAGACTTGTCTAAAAGATCAAGATCACGTACACTTGTTTTTATTTATTTATATGCTCCAATTGTTAATCTCTCTAAACTCAATAAATTATTTTTGTACATCAAGGCATGGGCTATGCAAAAATAAATATCATAAAAAAAAAAAAAAAAGAAAAAAGGAGATGAAAAACGGACAAAAGTCCTACGGGCGAGTAGAGCCTACCTCCTTAAGAAAAAGAAAAAAGAAAAAGGGAGATGAAAAATGGACAAGTGTCCTACGGGCTTAGAGTAGAGCCTACCTCCCTAAATAAAGATGAATAATGGACAAGTGTCCAAGGGTCGATAGAACCCACATCTTTAAAAGAGAGGAAATAAAAGACAAAAGTCTAGGGCCGTGAGCCCACCTCTCTAACAAGAAAAATAAAGATAGCCCATGATCTTGTTTGCAAAAATATTTATTCTAAAAAAGAGAGAAGAAAAATAAGAGCATAGTAAAATTAGCACACACATGCACATCTTGATCCGAGAGGATGTCTTTCCTTGGATCCATGTTTGATTTTGCAAATACATAAAAAGAAAATATGCTATATCTTTAACAATCCTACAACTCCGGATACAACTTTATTAGAAGTAGGATGTTCTATATATATGCTTTGTGAGGATCTAAAAATACTACATATATATATATACTCATTGAGTGATTTGAGAGTACCACGGAAGAAAGAAGTGAGCTATGTTTCTTTTCAAAAATCATTGCAAAAAAACTCGGGATAATAGTTGATCTAAGAGCATGAGACATAGTGCTTGATTTGATTGTTCTGTCTTTTAATTGTTTAAGACTCGGGAAAAGGCTATAAGACCTGTGATAGAAAAATTTAAGTTAAATAATAATAATAATAAAAATAAATATGATTTTAGCATATATTTTAGAGGAGAATTCTTATTTGAAAGCATATGTACTTTTGAGGCATGAAAGCATTGTAGCAACTCACGATCCATTGCTAAGTTTGGCTTTGCTAGGGACTAGCAAAGGTTAAGCTTTGGGGAACTTGTTGACACTAGTTATAACATAATATTAATAGTCAACTAATATGAAATAAGGGCATAAAATGAATATCGGCATAAATCTAGGGGTTGACTAACATAATTCCACGAGTTTTTGGTGATTTGTATAATTTCGGGGACTTAATGAGAGAAAAATGCGAGAGAAGAATGGAGAAAGTTCTAGAATATACAAGACATACGATGACAAGACTTTGACCGTGAAGTAACTCAACCCAAAAAGTGGACTAAAACACTCTAGAAGATACCAGAAGACACCAGAAGAAACGGGAAGCCAAGGTGGCTTGACACCCTGGCGGCCGCCAGTGCCAACTAGGCCGGCCGCCAGGCTATTTCCACCAATCAGCTTGAGATTTTTATGTCGGTTCACTACCGACCTTGAGGTTGTATCTACACCGTTGCCAAGGTCGGTTTGATCCAAGGGCTATCGTTCATCGCCAAGGACTATATAAGCGACCCGGGGGTCGACCCCAAGGATTCATCTCTCATTATTCTCTCATTATCTTTCTACAGAGCAAAAGTTAGGGTTTCAATTAGAAGAGAGAGAGGTCCCTCTAGTTGTCTAGTTGACTAGTTGTCTAGTTCATCTAGTTGTAACTAGATCGGGGAGAGAGTAGAGGAGAAAGGCTGAAGAGCCGGACTGTCGGATCTTCTTCAACTTTGTATTCTTTGCGGCAACTAGTTCGTCTTGACAATCTCCGGGTTCTTCATTTATTTCTAAGTATTTATTTAATTCTAGTTCTTGCTTTATTTTATTTCTTGGATCTCTGCTTTCGTATTGAGTGCTCTAGTTATTACGTGTGATTAGAGTAGTAATCTTTAGTGTAGGCGTGGTGTCTAGACTAGATATTACCCGAGGTTGCGCCCAATCCCACGGTTAGTTGTGGTAGCCCCAGGGGTGACAGCCCTGTCAGGCCGTTGTAATCCACCACGTTAGGGTTGGTGTTTTTTTCGTAGAGCTTTTGGCAGCCTTCTTCCAACTACCTTCTTCCCAGTCTTTTTCGAGAGTTGGAGCGGACTGTTGCTCGAAGTAGATAAAGTATAGTGAGCCTTTAATTAGATAAAACCACTTAGAAAACTCAAAACCTCTCTACCCATATCATTTATCTTATCTTGGGACGATCCTAATTCTCCTAGTACACTTCACGTTCCCCGTGGAAATCGATACCTTGGAATACTCTTGGGTGAAAGCTACATCGGTATCCGTGCGCTTGCGGATTTTCTGTTTGCGTTAATTTATACCAACAGTGAGATTGCTTTATGTTTTATGCATGGAATTGTATAGCATCCATATAGATGATCACTATGTGGGTGATAAGCAATGTGTAAACGTGGTGTTTATACAACATTTATCTGCAATTGCACCCTACATTCCGGGCCATGTGGTAGATCGCGGGAGTGACAATCCTGTTGAGTCCTTTGTAGTCCACCATCCGAATGTAGGACTAGTCGAGCTTATAATTACGGTAATGATCGAGTTTCATCCTTGGTTGTTATTGGTAATGCTTGCCATGTGTAGAAGTAATCCAACCTTGCCATGATAGCTAGATGTATTGCACTAATTGTAGTATTCATTATCATATGATTAGGAGTATCTTAGGAATATTCTTTCTATTCTTTCTATAACATGCTAATTGCTCGTATGATACTAGTGGCATATGATGATCTTAGACTTGGTTGGAGTTATCATTTATATAATTATCTTTATCCTATGACTTATCTGTTGAGTATTGTTAGATGCATATGGTTACTCCGCATTATACTACTGTAAGTGGAATCTCATAAATAAATCACTTCATAAATCATTAGATACCCTTTTCTCTCTACTTTCCTTAGACTTACCTTCCCTGTGGTAAAATATAAATACGATATACGGATTACTCGGTGAAGTGCTATGATGGTATTTCTATGCGTAAACTGCGAGATATCATGTTCATTCTTTTATCAAGGCCTTTCAACAAATACCATGCCCGCATTTCTTTGGCGTTGTTGCTAGGGTGATGAGACTAGTGTATAGGTAATGCCTAGAAATGAGTGGTATACCTTGAGTGCATATCCTGGTGAGATTAACTCCACTATGGATAATGATGCTAAGTTTACATCCTACTACTAACACCGCCTAACCCGCTTTGTTGGATCATGAGGTTAATCCCATATCCAAGCTAATATGATTAGATAGATATCCCATATATATTTCTTTTGCCTTCCTAATATAGATCGTGTTAGAAATATCAACGATCGGCGAGAGGTGGGCGGCGGCGCGGACGGATGCGAGAGAGGCGGCGGCGGTCGAGGAGGGCGGGCGGCGCGCGGGCCGCCGGAGAGGGGGATGGAGGCGGATCGACCCCCCGGTCGGCGAGGCGGCACGACGACAGAGCGAGGTGATGGAGGTAGAGCTTCGGTCGGCGGCGCGGCGGACGGAGACGACGTTCCGGGGAGGCGCCCCGGGCGGAATCGGCGGCGGTGACGGAGATCTCGATTGGGTGGAGGGGCGGAGGAAGGAGGGGAACGGGCGCCCGCATTATATACCCGGGGACCTCTATTCCCGGCTCCACTCTCTAAGGGAATAGAGGGTCTTTACTCCCGACTTGAAAGCAAGGCGGGAGTAGAAGTGCCCCTTTACTCCCGGCTGAATTCACGGCGCGTGATTAAGGTAATTTTTGGCGGGCCGGCGATTATAGCCCACCTTTACTCCCGGGACATGAATTCTCGGGAGTAAAGGTGAATTTTTCCCTTTTCCCGCCACCGTTCAATTCTTTGTGTTTTTTTTTTTTTTGTAAATTTTCTTTTCATTTGTTCACTACGATACGGTTTTAATATAGCAAATTACATAGCATGCACAATTTATTCCACTTTGCACTCTACCTCACTTGCATTTATGCTACTTCTACCCTGGAAGTACGCAACCACAAAGCATCCACCAAATATCCACTAAAAATGTTCTACTCCTATCCCGGGATAGAACAACCGAAAATATTCCCTAAACCCATCCACTCACACATTTCTAGCCAATGTCTTATAGAAGCTCCATAACATTTGTCTATCTCTCAAAAGTTATTTCAAAAGAGATTTGCGTTGTAGAATAAAAAAAAAGAGAGAGAAAGGGGAGATGAAAAATGGACAAGTGTCCTACGGGCGAGTAGAGCCTACCTCCCTAAGAAAAAAAAAAAAGAAATAAATAAAGATAAAAAATGGACAAGTGTCCGAGGGTGAGTAGAACCCACATCTTTAAGAGAGGAAATAAAAAAGACAAAAGTCTCGGGCGAGCGAGCCCACCTCTCCAAAAAGAAAAATAAAGAAAGAAAAGATACAACCCAAGTTCTCCCAAAGTTTCTAAATTCCAAAAGAGATGATTCTTCAAGGAGCAAAAATAGAATTAGGCTTTCCCCTCATTCATTCCACATACCTTACCATATTCCTACTATATCCACAATATTCTTTCCACTATACACATGTACCACTTGATCGGTGTGACTCGTGACTTTGGATCCATTGCTTAAACTTACAATATATGCTTCTTCTCTCTCACCCTATATCTAAGGCTTATATGTGGAGCTCATAGGTGGGAGAAAACTATATCTACTTACTAAGCATATATTGTAAATTCAAGCAATGGATCCAAAGTAACAAATCACACTGATCAAGTGGTGCTTGTGTATGGTGGAAAGAATATATATATAGTAGAGAATATAGTAGAGTGGATAGAATAACTAAGGAAAAATCTTACTTATGCTCCTTGAGGAACTATCTCTCTTTTGAAATTTTGTAGAGAATCTGGGTTGTACTTTTTTTCTTTCTTTATTTATTTTTCTTTTAGAGAGGTGGGCTGGCTGGCCCTAGACTTTTTGTCTTTTATTTCCTCTCTTGAAAGATGTGGGTTCTACTCACCCTGGACACTTGTCCATTTTTTCATCTTTCTTTAGAGATGTGGACTCTACTCGCCCTCGAACACATGTTCATTTTTCATCTCTTTTCTTAGGGAAGTAGGCTCTACTCGCCCATAGGACTTTTGTCCATTTTTCATCTCCCCTTCTTTTTTTTTTTAAAGATATACAACCCAAATCTCTTTTTGCAATAACTTTTGAGAGATAGACAAAGTAATGGAGCTTTTGTAAGATATTGGCTAGCAATGAATGGATAGGTATAGGAAATATTTTTGGTTGCTCTCTCCCGGGATAGGAGTAGAACATTTTTAGTGGCTAAAGTGAAAGGGATAGTGGTATATATATGGTGGATATAATGGAGTGTACATGATCGGCATGACAAGTTTCTAGGGGGTCGACAAAGATTGAACAAACTCAATGCAAAAGCAAGCGCCTATACATGTCAAAAGGTTTTCTTAATCTAGGGAGCATGTATATATGGCTGTGATAGGAAGTTCAACACTTTGTCACACGAGGAACTTATCATGTGCACTTTTAAATTTTCAAAATAAATCTCCGGAAATCTAGTATCACTAGGAGTAAGATCAATAGCAGCTCGGACTCTCATATATCATATCCGTCAATTACCTAGACCTTAGAGCAAGCAATTTGCAACCCATAGGTTTCAGGTTCAAGGTAAATTAAGCTTGAAAGCTAGGTGCGAAAAGGAATTACGGCGGAGAAACTATTCATCATCTCCATGCATGAGATTTATCTTCGAGAGATTATTTTATGTTGGTGAAAAGAAAACTTCTTGTACACTCTTATTTATTTATTTATATTCACACTTTAAAAGATCACACTCTACTAAAAACTCTTTAAACGATCTTATGAACTATACTCTTAGCAAACTAAGCAAACCAAAATATTAGCTAATAATAATAATAATATAAATATAGTAGTAGAGATACTTATCGTGATAAGCGGGTGCTCTCCCCAAAGCTGGATTGGAGTGTCGGGTTTGTGGAAGTTGAGGTAGATAGTGACGATGAAGTCGGCCTATCATGTCTTTTCTCCCTTTAAATCTCTTTGAACTCAAATAGACAACAAAGCTAGTGGAACTTGATTAAGCGTTAGTGGTTTGCCACATAGGCTTCATGTGTCTAAAGATTTTCAAGATAAATCATGATTATTCGGATAGAACTTCAGCAAGATTTTTCTTCTAATTATTTTTGTAGTTTTATAATTTTGTATGTATGCAAGAACTATGATGCAAATGCAACTAGATGAATGCATAATTATTTTTGTGCCACCACGGTGAATATCATTATGGGTTGTTATACGCCATAAGATTATTCACATGGGGCTTGAGAATTTTTCAATGCAATGCTAATAATTAAATATGGATAACTACCGAGTTACCTTTCGCGAGGGTTCAATGTTTTAAGTCCTACGAACAAGACTTCTTACCTTACCCACTCCTCAAGTATATCATCGATCTTGGTGATTTGCGTCTCTCGAGATGATGATTTTCGAGGATAGCAAGACACTCATGTTGCTTGCTTGTCTCATGATTTGAAGTGAAGCTTTAACGGTGGAAGCGAGCAACATCTTGTTTAGTGTGCATGCTTTGTGGATCGGGACATTTCCTCATAGAATTTTGAGAGAGTAAGGTACTCCTCCATGTTGTGCTCGAAGTAGGTCCTGCTTGCAAAGACAAGGTAGAGATCAAGTGCATGGGCCCTGTTGTGGGAAAACACCAACGAGAACCAAAATTTTATTCATTCTTCCCTAACCTTAGGCAAATTAAACAAGGCAGATTTGATGTTTATTATTTACGATGAGAGTGATAAGAGCAAGAGATTAAGCATCAATAGTTTGATGACAATAACTTTCTTCGCAGCGGGATGAGCAACAAATTAATTTATATTGGGGACTATGAGATCGGGAGAGTGGTGGTAGGAACAACTAAAGAAACAAAACATGTTGAGCTAAAAAGCTAGATTAAGCAAGGTTGTTATTCCAACATGTTTAATTCTTTATTTATGAACGAACCATAATTAAGGCAAAGCTTAATTAGTGACAACTTACCTCAAGATGTTACCTTATTATTGGAGTGTGACAACAGTAACACCTTGTGGTGGTCCTTTTTTACGCTCAAAGCTTTTCTTCTTACGTGGCCTCTTGTGTATCTTGTTCCTCACTTGTCTCTTTTGTTGCATCATCCATTCCTTCTTGTCTTTAAATTATGCTTAGACCTTTTTGCTCCTCTCATAATTTTATTCCCGCAATATTAGTTGACAACATATACAGAAGGAATATACAAGTAATTTCAAACAAGGATAGAACTGTCATGGAGCTAAAGGTTGCTTTTATGCTAGTCAAAGTTTGGTTGGGTATTTTAATTAGCATATGCTCACTATTATTTTTCTCTCTAGTGGGAAATTTTATTAAAAAAGTAAATTTGATTTTAGTGTATGACATTTATTAACTATTCAAACTTAGAGAGACAAAATAAAAGTGAGTAGAGGGATTGCAAACCCGGTAGCGTCAGAGTGACGGAGGCTTGAGTAGAGGAAGAGCAATGTCCGATGACCTTCCTCCCCATGCTCGAGCCTTCTGTCACTCAACACTTGAAGTGTGAATGCTTTGGACCATCCCTAGTCGTGTGTTGCAATCATCATGTCCTTAGACGTTGTTCATCCTTTGTTCCTGCAAGGTTAGTGACCAAGAATACCCGAAGGGAACTTGTCCTAGGAACATGTTTCTTTTAACATGAGTCTTTATGTGCTCGAAATATATTATTATTATTATTATTATTATTATTATTATTATTATTATTATTATTATTATTTATTATTATTATTATTGTTTTGTAGAACATAAGACAAGAGTTGGATACAAATGTAAGATTTTTTTATTCACTTTTTGTCTTTGATGTTCTTTTGGTCATTTGCTTTGTCCATCCACTTCTTGAGAGCTTTTCTTTTTATACCATGTTGTATGACACTCTTCTTTATTGAATAGACATAGCATAGATTCTTTCTCGCAAAATATTAGTGGACACATACCCAGGGGATATACAACATGGTTGAAGCGGGGGGTTGTTATCCAAGGTTTATATGATTTTATCTATGCTAATAGCACAGATTTTATTTATCATGTTTTATAACCAATTTTGTTTTATGGTTGCACTTTAACATGTGGATCAAGGCAAAGATAACTTGTAACAAAAGACAGAGTGAATGATATTTGATACTTACAATTCTTCCATGAATGAGCCGTGTCTTTTGCACAAGGTTGGAATACATCATATGCCTTGCTTCATCTCTGATCTGAATTCATCTCTTGATTTACCCGAATTGGATTTGAGATTTTTTCTGTAGGGGTTAGTCCAACAAAATATCCAATGTCTACACAAGCAATGTTTAGTTTAATAACCAAACTAGACTCCATGTCTAATTTAATTAAGGAAGGCTAATTAACCTAAGCACCACGCTTAATTTAAAAGCCTTTGGAAATGCCTATAGAGCACTTCCAAACTAAAGCATACTATAGTAGATAAAGGTAGCATCAAAGCACTATAGAGATTTATTCAAAATAGAGATAAAAGAGCATGATCAAGGTGAGGATTTTTTTTTTAGATGCAAACTACATGAATGTATGCAAGGAATTAAACATGCAATGGATCTACTTATGAGAAAACATAGACTAAGCGGAGTGAATGCATGAGTTGATCAAGTAAACATGCAATGCAAGAAATTAAATGATAACTACATAGTTAATTTATAGTCAAGATTATCTCACCTTTTAATCATATTACCATAATGTGCAGACTTTTATGTACGTCACTTAAGATGTATGCATTTAATTCTTGTGGTGCGACTTCTTCTTCAATCTAGATATGGTTAGAATAATATATATAAATACATACCTTGAGAGATAGCGAGGGTTCCAATGTGTGATGAATCTTGAATGTTCAGGCACCTGGGGTTCTTCAATCTTTTTCTCTCATGTGGAATCTTGTGGGAAGATCGCTAACGACATCTTTTGTCCTGCCTATTCTACAACTCAACAGAACAAGGGTAATCCTACTAAAGCTAGTGATAAACCAAATTAGCGAGACATCAAGATCATTATTAGAATCTTTAAGCCAATTGCTTCCCTAAGAACGGCGCAAAAAAAGCTTGTTGGCATTTGTTAAGTGCTAAAAGAATATGAAGGATTCTGCAAGCGCCGCACGTAACACCTACCATTGTAGCTTTTCTATAGGATGAGTATTCTAGAGTATCGTATCCACAGAGGGAAGCTTTGGCTAAAGAGTCTAATAAATCACAATCATGTACCCACTAACTTAGCAAACCACTAGACTATAGTGAGGGGGCAATTGTTAAAGGTTAAGTAATATCAAAACTTAAAATAATAAACTATCTAAGATGTCAAAGAATAATTAAACTAATCAAGAGGTCAAAGAGAGATCAAGGTTCCTATGCACTTCTCTATTACTAAGGTTCTATGATAGCAATTACACTACGCACTTTGGAGCAACAGATCCCTTCCAACTCTCGAGAAAGACTAGGAAGAAGATAGTTGGGAGAAGGCTGCCTAAAGCTCTGAAAACACCAACCCGAACGTGGTGGACTACAAAGGCCTTACAGAGCTGTCACCCCTAGGGCTACCACAACTATCCATGGGATTGGGCGCAATCTCAGGTAACCTATAGCCTAGACACCAAGTCTACACTATAAATTACTACTCTAGCTATCTAGCATGACTAGAGCCCTCAATACGAGCGGAGATCCCATGCAATAACATAACAACTATGCTTAACCAATTATATAAAGATCATAGATGTAAATAGAGAAGATAAATAAATGAAGCATAAATCTTCCAAAGATAAGATATGAAACATACCAATCTCTGTAGACATCTCTCCGAACTGCAGTATAGTTCAACTCTCCTTTAGTCTTGATTAGATCTAAGTTAGATCTAATCTACTTCTAATTACATGGCTAATCTATGACTAATCTACTTCTAATCTCTACTTCTAATTCACTAATCCTAGAGAGAGGTTATCCTTACATTGGGACACCTCTACAACTGAAAGACTAATGATTAGAATGAGAATAGAATGAGTTAGAATGAGTTAGGGTTTCACCACGGGGGGGTCGGGGGTCTTCTTATATAGGCCTTGGCGATGAATGATAGCCCTTGGATCAAACCGACCTTGGCAACGGTGTAGATACAACCTCAAAGTCAGTTACAAACCGACCTACGAAGATGGGCTGGATTGGGCATCGTAGCTTTGGCGGACCGGCCTAAATGGCTTGGCGGCCGCGCGCCAGCCCAGTGTCCTCTCGGCCTCCTGTTTGTTACGGTGTCCTCTCGGTATCTTCTAGGGTGTTTTAGTCCACATTTTGGGTCGAGTTACTTCACGGTTAAGTCTTGTCATTGTATGAGATATATTTTCCGAGGAACTTTCTCCATTCTTATCTCGCATTTATCTGTTAAGTCCCTAAAAATATATAAATCACCAAAGCTCATGGAATTATGTTAGTAAATCCCTAGTCTATGTTGATATTCATTTTACGCCCTTATTTCATATTTAGTTGACTATTAATATTATGCTATAATAGGTGTCAACAAAGGGTCGACACGAGCTTCAATGACTGTTACGGTACCTCGGTGATTAATGTTTTACCCCGAGGGGAATAAGGTGTCCGCCAATACCTATCGGGCAAAGAAGCCGATTAGGCCCGTGGCGATGAAGCTTAGGAAGTTTCATGCGCACCCCTAACCATTGTATTCTATACCGGGGTAACTATGCGGACTTGCACAACTGTCCGCGATGCGGCATGAGTCGTTACAAGAGGAATGCTGGTTGTCGTGCCACCGATGAGGAGGGACCGTCGAGAGGGCCCAAGAAGTAGAAGACGGGCAAGAAGAAGCGGATGCCACCTCTCGGGACGAGGAAGAAGATGGTTACACCCGGAGGAAGATCCCCGCCCTATTGGTGTGGTACCTACCCGTCTTGGATCGCCCGCATGCAATTTTGGGAACCCGAGAGGATGCCAAGCCGATGTCCTGGCATGCACGCCAGAACGAACAAAGGGCGATGGCAACTGCGACACCCCTCGGATGCCAAAAACGTGGAAACGCATCAATGACATGTTCCCGGATTTTAGAGATGAGCCCAGGAACGTAAGGTTCGCATTGAGTACTCGACGGGATGAATCCGTTCGGAGACCTCGATGGAGTTCGCACAAAGACTGGCCTGGTCACCCTCACCATATTCAACCTCGCTCCCTACGAGTGTCTGAAGCGCAAATATCTTCTACTAGCCATGCTAATTTCTAGACCAAAGCAGACAGGCAATGATATAGATGTGCTCATGGAGCCAGTAATGGAGGAAATGGCGGAATTGTGGAAAGGGGTTTACATTATGGATGCGTCCGAGAAGAAGAAGTTCACTCTAAAGGCCATGATAATAGCCACCATCAGTGATTATCCTGCTCTGTTTTCATTGTTGGAGTAGATTAGGGGGAAGACAACTTGCACAGTTTGCATTGAGAATACACGCTCCCATTTACCTTAGTGCATCCCAAAAGACGGTGTATATGAAGCATCGTAAATTCCTCTACAAAGAACACAGTGAGGAAACTTCGATGGGATCGAGTACTTTGACTGAGCGAGAGACATCAACGAAGGAGCCGAGAAAGGGTAAAGTACGGGCCAAAGGTGTTTGAAATGGTGAAGAACATAAACCACGAGTTTGGAAAGAAGAAGAAAGCCGGTGGGCCAAAGGCAAAGAAGAAGCGAAAGCGGAACAAAACAAAGTGGAAGTAGAAGAAGCGTAAGGTATGTAACCCAATCGGCCGGCACCGCCAAAGTCCCATTCAAGAAGCGTCGATATTCTTCAAGTACCTACCATACTTGGAAGATGCTCCATACACCCCATCTTTGTCGATAACATGCATCTGAAGAATCTCTTCGAGAGCTTGGTCGGGACTTTCCTAGACATCAAGACTAAAGAGGGCGGTGTCAAGTCACGTCGGGATCTTGCCGACATGGGCATCGGGCCTGAACTTCACCACGACACCCTCGGGGAATAGCGGAAAAAGTCGACCTTCCAGCCCGCGAGCTACAATCGACACGGGATGAAAAGAGGATTTTTTGCAAATGGCTCGGGGATGTGAAAGTGTCGACCGGTTTACGATTTCCAACCTCAAGAGCATTGTATCGATGAAAGACCTCACACTATCAAACTTCAAGGCCCATGATTTGCCATGTCATGCCGACGGTGTTCCTTCCAATTGTGATTAGGTGCATCGGCCCGAGTTCGTGAAGATGGTCGTTACGTTGCCCTGTGCTACTTTTAATTGCATCACGAGAGAAGGTCATTCTTTGAAAAGGACCTCCCGTGACCGAAAAGAGTTCATCACGGAGACTATGTGCCATTTCGAGATGTGCTTACCACCATCTTTCTTCAATATTATGCCTCACCTCATGATACACATGGTCGTCGGATAGAAGAACTGGGGCCTCTCTACCCGCAAGAGATGTGGGCGAACAAGCGGTTCATGTCCTCTCTTAATAGATCCGTCCTTAACCGTGCATACCTAGAGGGCTCTATGATCGAGGCATACACAAACACGGGAGGTCGTTAATCGCCGCACTAGATACATCAGGGATGGAAATGCAATCGGCCTACCGACCACCGCACGAAGAGCGTAACCGCGGGGATGGGCTGCGCGGGAAGGAAAGTACGAACGATATAGACCAAGAAACAATTGAAGAAGCCCACGACGATTGCTCGACGAACCAGTTAGTATCAATGGAAACGTGGGGTGAGAAGCACGGACCTGATTCACGGCAAAGGCTGGGCGCAAGACGGAGGGGTGGGTACGAGACAACACAAGATGAATTTCACAACGTGGATCCGAGAACGGGGATACCCCTAAACGCCGATCTTGAAGAATCGATGCTTGCATACGGCCCATCTAGTCAAGTCATCACATGGCAAGGTTACGACATCAACGGATACCGGTTCCACACAAAAGAAAAGGACAACAAGAGCGCGTCACGTAATGGGGCGGCGTTCGGTATGAGGGCATGGACATGGCCACCAAGGAACTCAAGACATACTATGGGCAAATCCAAGAGATTTGGGAACTTGATTATGGCGAGAGAGCTCTGAGATACCTATTTTAGGTGCGGTGGGTCAAGTCAACGACCGTTGGCGTGGATGAGTATGGGTTAACCACCGTTCCCATTTCGAAAGTATTGGAGATGATGAGTGGGTACGCAAGTCGCGTGGCCCGGGTAGCCTACTACCCCGTGCCCAAATCACGGGGCAAAAAGAAACTACATGCGGTCGTGGGGAGGGAAGCAAAGGATCGTGGGAGCCGATGGAGTGCGAGAGAACGAAGAGTACAACAACTATGCAGAGTTTACGCTCTTTACCGATCATCCAAACAAGATCAAGGAACTCGAGACACGCGTGTGGGGGAATGTCATCGGGGACCAAGACAAAGCCCCGGGTGCCGAGACCGACGGTCGAAGAAGACAAAGGGCAGCCCCAAAGAAAAAAATAAGTCGATCCTTTTGTAATAGAACCAAATATGTAATGGAACCAATATTTATGTCACGACATTTATGTAATGAAACCAAAAATGTATTGGAGATCGCCGCACTTGCTCGAAAACGCCCCCGACTTGTCGATTAAAAGACTGTATTTTTTAAATCATGCAAGCACTATTCAAAAATCAAGTTTCACATTTTTCATGGGTACACATACTCATAGGAAGGCCACACAAAAAATTCAGAATTTTTTAATCAACATTTGAATTGTTACGAATTTTTCAAATTCAAGTTTTCAATCTATTTTCCGTGGCGGTTATTTTAGAATGCCCACCATGCAAAATCATTTTGCATGGCGGGCATTCTAAAATAACCGCCACGAAAATAGTGGCCTATATATAGATGGCGGCTGTTGGCGATGCTTAACCACATCTCTACCGTCAACTTTATATGGATAAAACATGATAAATATTCTCTATAAACTCTAGAATAGGGCTTTGGACTAATACTTCCACAAGTTTTGTTAGAATATGTGTTTTGCAGGGACTAGTACGAAAACTACCGAAATACGCTTTCCCAAAGGCACAAACAAGCAAAACCAAGCCCAACACGTCGGAACACAATTGGACCAAAGCACCCATCAACTACGGACGTGGGCCGGCCCAGGAACCCACCACCGAAAGGCGGTTTGGAACGGCGCCAGGCCCGGTCCGGCCGGACTGAAAGTGGGTCCGGTCGGACCCACAAAACCGCCATTTTGAACCGCCCTTTTTCTGGCGGTATAATTAATGCACGAGGAGTCGGTTGCATGGGGTGCTTTCCTAATATTCGCCACCAAACCGACCATGCTCTACTACTTAAGGATGGCTCCACCCTCTCCATTCATTCATTCAACAATACACAAGAGAGAAGAGAAGAAGAGCAAGCCACATTTCTCATTAGCTTCTAGCTAGATTAGTTTAGGGAGTGAGTGAGGAAGAGTTGGAAGGAATCTCGGAGGATCGGCTTCCTCTACTTCTTGTACTAGGCGAGCCTCGTACATCGGGTGGACAGAGTGCCGGACTTGTCGGCTCCCTCTATGCTTGTACCTCTACGATCGTTCTACTATTTGGAGTAAGAACTATCGTTGTTTATCTTTCGGTATTAAGTTCTTGAGTAAGTTATCTTTGTTCATTATTTACTTGCGGGATCGTCGTTCGTCCTTGTGACGAGTGCTCTAGTAGAAGGACCCGGGGGCGGGTAAGCCTTGTCGACACGCTAGAGTAGTAGAACATAGCTTAGGCGTGGTGTCTAGGTTATAATCTACCTTCGTTTGCCTCATACACGGACAGACGAGGTGGTAGGCGGCAGTGGTGACGACCACAATGCGTCCCCCGTAATCCCCCCCACATCTTGTATGAAATAGAGCTTTTTGCGGTATCGCTTGGCGGACCAAGTGCGCTCGGTTCCCAAAGTAAGTCTATAGTGACAAGGTTATCTTTGCTTAGGATCGCTACCGTCGAAAACCTCTCACTACCCAAGCTACTCTTCATCTCATCTTCCGGGCAGAACTAGTTTAGAGACTTCTACACCCGTTCCACGTGGAAAATACGATACCACGAATACTTCGGGTGAAGTTTGCAACGGTACTTTCCGTGCGCTGCGGACTTTTTACGCTAACGCTAAGAAATACCAACGGCTGACCCGCACGGAATCGGCTAAGTCCTTCGCCCGGTTCCTTTGTCACCCCGAAGGGGTCGCCATTTTCTTGGCGCCGCCACCGCCGCTCACCTCCCGTGGCCGCCGCCGCCGAGCACCTCACCCTCTCTCCCTCCATCGCGCCCCGCGTCCTCATCTCCGGTCTTTTTGTGCTTTCGAGATCCGCCGCCGCGGGGGCTAGGTAAACCCTAGCCGCCGGGGACTCCGACGAGATCCGCCGCCCGCCTGTGCTGCTGCTATGCCGTCCCTCCGCCCGGTGCTCCTCCTCCCGTGCTCCTCTCGACGAGATCCGCCACCCGCCCGGTCTTTGCTCCTCCCCCCGTCATCCGCGCGCCCGGTTACGCTCCTCCCGTGCTCCTCTCCGATGAGGTCCGCCGCCCACCCACATGCTGCTCCTCCCCATCATCCGCGCGCCTCGGCTGCTCGTCCCGCACCTGGCGTGCCGTGCGCCGCGGTGCTACTCCTCCCCGTCCGTGATCCTCCCCGTGCCATTGGTCCCCATCTTTTTTGCTTCTGTCATTCTGTGATGCCATTTTTTTACGCGTGGTGCCATTTTTTTTCTTTTTGTGATGCCCCGTGCGGATGATGGTTACCGAGCATATGCCGATGTGATGATGGTGCAACTTCACATTTTTTTTGCTGCATGTGATGCTCGTGATGATGGTGCAACTTCACATTTTTAGATTATTTATTAATCGAGCATTATGCGAATGCCACGCCCATGATGCAACTTCACATTTTGAGATGAATTTTGAGATGAATTTATTAACCGAGCATATGTTGAGCACTATATTATGCCCGCGCCATGAATGCCAATGCCATACTTAGCTAATTTTTGATTTGTGGTGACATTTCGGGGTGACCGTGAACCGGGCGGATGACTTAGCGATTCAGGCCGCCGCCACCTATATATATGCCTCCATTTTCCGTGGCGGTTATTTTCGCTACTACTTAGTTGAACTCGACCGCGGGCGGTTTTTTTTGTTTGTTTTCCATGGCATTTACTACTACCTTACTATCTACTTGTGGCATTTGCAATGATGTGAATCTTAGTCTTTGAGGCGTGGTATATGCGATGATGTGAATCTATTAATGCCGAGGCGTGGCGATGATGAAATGTCCCCATACTTGTGAGCGGCTAAACGAGGACGGCTTGTATAACATATACAAGCAAGCGGTTTAGACGCGATGTGATAAGGATAGTTGGGTACTACCGAGCCAAATACACATTTTTACACTTTTTTATTTTTACACATTTTTTTGTATTGTTACACATTTTTTTGTTTATTTTTGTATTTTTTTGTATGTACTATGTAAAAAAGGAAAATGTGTACCTATTTTATCTATTTTGTATTGTTACACATTTTTTGTTTATTTTTGTATTTTTTGTATGTACTATGTAAAAAGGAAAATATATACCTATTTTATCTATTTTTGTATTGTTACACTTTTTTGTTTATTTTTGTATTTTTTTTATGTACTATGTAAAAGGAAAATATGTACCTATTTTATCTATTTTTGTAAATTTTTTTGGTTTTTTGTAACTACTCTATGTACAATGGAAAACTATATATGTAAAATATATATTTTGAGATGACTCTGTGATGGTTCTACTACATACTATGTGTAAAAGGAAAACTACCGTTGTACTTTTACTCTTTCACTATAAATTACTATAATAAAATGCTCGTGTGTTCCCCGTGAGAATCCAATGGCATCCGAACCAACCGATAAAGATCGTGCAATGGGTGGCCGGAGCGAGGAGGATGTGGCCTCCACGTCCGATTCTTCCTACGATAGTGGATACGTGAGCGAAGAGTTGACACCACCGAGGCCACGAAGAAACATCCTAGGGAGGAAGAAATTGATCCCGGAGTGGCAACGAGAGGAGCCCAACACACGGGGTTCTCGAGTGGTGGACACGGAACCAAAAATGTAAGTATACGACTAACACAACACCGTTTGCCTCATGTAAGTACACGACTAATTTTAGTTGTTGTCGTGGATGTTACCATTGGTGCCTCTGCGTCTAGAGTTTGGTGAAGAGAGAGCTCGGTCGAGGGGCAGAATCCGTCCCACCCCCAAAGACTTCGGCGACCACCACTTCCAAGAAGTCGCTTGAAAAGAGGCCCGACGGGGAGGCACAAGAAAGCTGAAGTGGTGCGTAATATATTGAAGATAGGGCCGCAAGGAGAGCCCTTGGAGCCGAAGCTATCGGGGCCACCTTTAGCAACTGGGTCTCCATTGTAGTCAAGGAAGTCGTGCCCATCACTTATCTAGACCGGAGGACTATCCCGAAGGAGCCGAAGAAGAAGGTGTGGAAAGACGTGAAATTTCCGCTATCCGGTACGAGGATGGCTTTGTCAAAAGAAATGCAAGAAGTATGTGTGGTCCATTTCTAGCAAAGCGCCGCACTCGCGGAACAATCTGTACACAAACTATGTGCGTAAGGGCAAGACACCCTATCAAGCCTACAACTTCATAAAGCAACCGGTGCGGGATGAGTTCGTCAACCTTACGACTAATGAAGAGTATCGTGCCAAGTCAAAAATGGGCAAAGAACTTCGCGCAAAGAAGAACAAACTCCCCACAACCTCGGCATGGTAGGATATGCCGGGTCATAAAGGTGGATGGCGGCGGAAAAGAAAGGGAGGACGCCGAGAAAGGGATAGTTAATCCGTTGGTAGCCCCTTCCCGAGAGGGCACGTGACTTCTTCTATGCCCGTCGGCCCAAAAAACAAAAGGCGGGCAGCACGTCCAAGTACAATGACCCAAAGGTCGATGAGGTGGAGAAGAAGGTCATGCTTGTCAAAGAGGCCAAGGAGCGTGGGGAGTTCCAACCGAGGCAATCGGAAGACCCGAGCACCGTGGCGGAAGTTCGGGGCTAGGGCTCGAGGTATAGCTAGAAGACCGTGGATTTCTCGGGCATCCGACGCCGGGCAACTACCACACGGAGGTACAAGGAAAAACCTTAGGATGCAAGGCTATGAGGAAGCCATAAAGGACATAGTCGAAGAAAATAGAAGAGGTATTAACGAAGAAAGGTATTTCCAACATCCAAGGTGTGAGTACGAAAGTCCGGAGCTAGCAAGAACCCAATTGACGATCTCGTCGAACCCGCGGTGGGCATTCCCTATATACCCGCTGGCGTGAAGGGAAAGAAGAAGGAGGTGGCCCGCCGTGGTGTGTCCACCACGGACAGATATGTTGTACAATAACGAGCCGGCCCCACCCGACTATGTCTTCATCTTTGCCGCAATCCATAGAACCAGGCCTTGGTGATGAGGAGATCGATATCCCAGGTGAACAAGGAGAAACAAGACTCAAGGACCTTCGTGGTGGAGGGCGAGTACCTATGGAACAAGGAAGACATTGTCCTTCACAAGCCGTCACCTCGGGACGGCAAAGCCGCGGCACCCTCCTCCTTCTCCCAGGGTGGTGGCGACGATGGCGATGATGATAACAACGATGATGGTGGCCGAGGTGGTGGAAGTCCTCGTCGAACCCACCTCCGGAAGAACCGGAAGGAGAAGACGGCCGCAAGACACCGTTACGGCGACGGCGAGAGGACACCTTCTCCTAAGCGTGACACGGGGCTCGCCGTCCCTCCCACACCGTTCAAGCGCCCAATGGTCGAGGGGGTTTCAGAAAATGTGACAGGTATAGCAAAAAAAACATGGCTAACTTGTACTATGCATTAATTGGTGCCTAATGTAGTTCAATTCACATGCATAGGATTCTCAACACCGCCTCGAGCACTCGGAAAGGACGATGAGGTCGAATGTTCCCCCCAAGCGCCCGAAGAAGAAAAAAGCTATCAAAAGAAGATGAGGAAGTTCTTGCCACGACCACCAAATACTTAGATGATTGCGACAGGCAGAGCTAGCGGAGAGAGAAAAGGACCTCCGATTGGCTTAGCAGAACCCGGGGGCTGTGAAGACCGGCAGTACTAGGTACGTATATGCGTGATAATCTCAACCAAACTTAGCCAGACATATTACGTATGCGTACGTACCTAGATGATGCTAACATACATCTCCTTCTGTATAGGAATTTTATACCCCATCGACCGGGACAATGGGTTAGCCCCGGACGCCTGGACCGGGTTTGAGCTTGGCAAGTTCATGGTGCCCAAGAGCCGCCTAATCGAGGGAGGAGTGGGACACTCGCGGGTTCCACATATTATATCAGCATGCAAGTGGATCGGGGAGTGAGGGAGTTTCATTTCAGGGTTCCTAAAGAGCTCTTTAACTTGGACGAAGATATTTCACTCCCAATAGGCTTCGACGAAATGTGGCGGTTGCTACGGCGCTAGGACCTCGACCAATCCATTGTCACACTCTATGCTGCGTGAGTTTTTTTATGCATTATGCGCTCGTACACCACTAATTCTAGCTCTCGATCCTATAATGTCGCGGACCATATGTGCTTGCAGGATGCAAGCATTGATAGCCCGAACAATGAATGAGCCAATTGTGTTTCTATGTCGAGCGGAAATAGACGTGGCGTATTTTTCTCATTCTTTGGATGGAGAGCCGGAGGAATGAAGAGTTGAGGAAGTCGGGCAAGGCCGAACAATATAAACACTTTAAAACAAGGGCCGATGCAAGAGTTAGAGAGATGGCGACTACATCCGTAAGTGCATGAAGAAGATCAAATCGGGCGGTCGGTTGTCTCGTTGCGGCCCAACATATCAAGTAAGTCAAAAGCAATAATACTTTATATTTTTTGAACACTTGGAATCTATTTCTAATCAAATAAAATGGTGTAGCCTGGCCGGTATACAAACAACATCGCACATTGGCCACTGGATTACTTGGCTAATCTTCCCTCGGGATGGATGTGCCCTTAGGCTGGACTCGTTACGTGATACACCAAAAGGCCTCTATAAACATTTTGAAGAGGCCCCCGCGAATCGTAAGTCACGCGACACTTGTATACTATTTCATACCACAAACTTCAGTAAGTCATGACACTGAGGGATTTCGTACAGGGCTTACAAGGATTACTTGAAAGACCCCGAGCATTATGATCAGAGGCAGCCAATACGCAAAGAAAAACATGGGGACCAAATGAAGATCAGGCGAGATTACGAGGTATATGCAACATTACTCTCGTTTGCTCGTCCATATTGAATGGTCTCATAATATTCTAACCATTTTTTGGTACATATATCGTGCATGCAGTGCGGTAAGCAGCCTGAAGGCACCAACCTGTGTGGTTTCTATACCTGTACGATCATTGCCCGCGTGGACGTGTACCGTACTATGTGGCGCGAGCCGAGGAAGAAAACCACGTCGAAAAAATTTTGGACGAAAGGCTTGGACGATAAAACATTCAAGAAACCTGGTTGGCGCCATCCGTAGGGGCGTCATTGAGGATGTTGTGCTACCTACCGGCAATTTCTTCGACCCTAACAAAGAACCTAGCTAGAAACGAGGACTTATGGGAACTACGGATCGAGAAATGCGCTAGACATGAAGGATTATACGTGGGATGACCCAGAGTTGTAACCTAGCTAAACTTGATTGATCAATCGATCGTTCGATCGAGTTTTGTAAATTTTGATGTGTGCGGTGGTCAATTTTATACTCTAAGTGCTTTAATTGAATGTCCATGTTAGTTCAATGTTAAATTGTGATGCATTTTTAAGATTTATGTGAATATTCTCTTATTTTATTATTTAATATGTGGTTAAAATCATAATTTACAATTTTAAAATATTTTTGAATTAATTTTTATTAATCCTGAATTTATTAACCGTGGCGGGCATATTATAAAAACCGTCATGGTTAAAACATTAACCATGGCAGCACATAAAGATGTCCGCCATGGTAAATCTATTAACCGTGGCGGTTTTTGTTAAACGCCCGCCACGGTTAATCTATTTTCCATGGCGGGCCAGAGTCCGCCACGGTTAATCGTTCGATTAACCGTGGCCCCTAGCCCGTGGCGGACACAATGCCCGCCACGGAAAATCTAGAAAGCCCGCCACGGAAGTTCAAATCTGTAGTAGTGTCGGTTCGGTCCGGCCTCGCGGGTCGCGGTGTTGGGCCTAAAAAGTGTGCTGGTGGGGTTTGCTCGGCCCATCTCTCGGGCGTTTTGGTCCATTTTCCCCCCGGGCTTGTGGATCTTCTAAAGTGCGCTTTCTAGGGTTGCGCCTTTCCGTCGTATTTCCACCTGTTTTTATTATAAATACTTGCGCAAAATACATTTCGGACACTAAAAGTGGAAATATGTGAGTAATAAATGTATATGAGTATAAAAAGGTATAGTTTCACTCCCTTTATGGTAGTATGTTGACGGGAAAAATATGTCGTTAGTGACCGCCAACACTCATCATTTGTTGGCTCTTTATTGTTTTTCTCTTTCTTAGGTTTTGTAGACATGTCTTTGACATAGAATACCCGACGCATACATCTTTGGTGAGGACAAATGGTTCGTCTTTATAATCGGTGTTTTTAGGTCCACCGTTGTCGGTCCATAATCGGGTCAATCAAGCTAAAGCCCCGCTTCCGGCCAACTTCACCCACGGCACTTGAACAAAGGGACCTTGAAATTACCTCCATAGTCTAGTTCCCATATGTCCTCTATGTAGCCATAATATGTTTCCTTCACCCCAGCTGGGTCTACGACATCTATTCGAACACCACTGTTTTGGTTCGTGCTCCTTTTATCATGGGATACTGTGTAAAATGTGCTCCCATTTATTTCATACCCTTTGTATGTGAGGACATGCCATGATGGTTGTGCAGCCAACCTATATAGTTGCTCAGGGAAGACTCGATCACCTTGGCATTTTTTTTTTCAACCAACCGATAAAACTTGACAAGTGCTCACACCTAATCGAATCCTCGTCCATGTCGGGAAACTCGATCGTATTATCTCCTTATATTCTTTGATATACGGAAGCACCAAAGTGCTGTTTTTGCAGTAACTATGTATTGTGCTTTATCAAAATTATTATCCTCCATCTTCGATATATGTTCTCTTTCCTAGTGTTCTCTTTCCTAGTGTCCCCTTTCCACTTAGCCTCCCTCATGTCGCGATTCGGGGACACTAATTGGGTCAAGGTCGTGAATAAAGTCAACACAAAACTCAATGACCTCCTCGGTTTCGTAGCCCTCGGCAATGCTTCCCTCTGGGCGAGCCCGGTTGTGAACATATTTCTTCAAGACTCCCATGAACCTCTCAAAGGGGAACAAGTTGTGTAGGAACACGGGACCGAGAATAGCAATCTCTTTGACTAGGTGAACTAGGAGGTGTGTCATGATATTAAAGAAGGACGGAGGGAACACCAACTCAAAGCCGACAAGACATTGAACCACATCATTCTGTAGCTTAGTTAATTCTTGTGGATCGATTGACTTCTGAGATATTTCATTGAGAAATGCACATAGCTTCACGAGCGCCAGACGTACTTTTGGAGGTAGAATTCCTCTTAGCGCAACTGGAAGCAACTATGTCATGAGCACGTGGCAATCATGGGACTTTAAGTGTTGAAATTTCTTGTCTGGCACATTTATTGTACGCTTTATATTCGAGGAGAATCCAGATGGTACCTTGATGTTGTTTAGGCATTCAAACATGCTTTCCTTCTCTTCTTTGGTAAGACTGAAGCTAGCAGGGCCTAAGTATTGGCGTCCATAATTGTCCAATCGCGCTTCAGGTGTGTCCTTATGCTTCCCGTACACACCCATGAAGCCTAGCAGGTTGACACAAAGATTCTTTGTTAGGTGCATCATGTCAATTGCACTGCGAACCTCTAGGACTTGCCAATAGGGTAGCTCCCAAAATATTGACTTCTTCTTCCACATGGGTTCATGACCTTCATCGTCATTTGGAGCAGTATCTTTGGCAAGTCCCTTCCCAAACACTACTTTGACATCGTTGACCATCTTCAGTACATCCCGACCAGTCCGGTTGCGAGGCTTGGCATTGTGGTCTGCCGTACCGTTGAAATGTTTGCCTTTCTTTCTTATGGGGTGACTCTTGGGAAGAAATCGACGGTAGCCAGGGTACACGACCTTTCGACAGTTTTTCAAAAAACTACCCTTACAATCCGTGAAACAATGCGTGCAAGCATTATATCCCTTGTTTGATTGTCCTAATATATTACTTAGAGCCGGCCAATCGTTGATTGTTACAAACAACAGAGCGCGCAAGTCAAAGTCTTATTGTTTGTACTCATCCCACATACGTACACCTGGTTTATTCCACAAAAGAAGAAGTTCGTCAACTAGTGGCCTCAGGTACACATCGATGTCATTTCCAGGCTGCTTCGGGCCTTGGATGAGTATCGGCATCATAATGAATTTCTGCTTCATGCATAACCAGGGGGGAAGATTGTAGATACACGAGTAACAGGCCAGGTGCTATGGCTACTGTTCTAATCCCCGAAGGGGTTAAAACCATCCGTATTTTTAAGCAAACCTCAGGTTTCTTGCATTGTCCATAAAATCCTTGAATTCGAATCAATTGCTCTCCACTGTGACCCATCAGCAGGGTGTCTCAACATGTCGTCTATCTTACGGTCTTCTTTGTGCCATCGCAACAACTTTGCATGGTCCTTATTTCTGAATAAATGTTTCAGGCGTGGTATTATTGGAGCGTACCACATAACCTTGGCAGGGATTTTCACCTTAGGCCTTTCGCCCTCAACATCGATCACCAGGATCTTCACGCTTGATCATGTTGAAACATGTTGAAGCCATGAGCAACACGGCCGCTGCGCCGACGTGAGTTAACAAATTGTTCCCCCGGCCTGTAACTCAAAACATGCCTCGTCTCTTTGTCAGTCTCTGTAATGGTCTCAAGTATACCAACAATTCTATGCTGCATACATATTTGCACACCGCTTCAGTAAGATTGGCATAAGCACAATTTGTTCCACCAGATCAACGTACAATCACACATGAAAGCGATCTGGAATACAAGTTCAGTTGTCTAAAAAAAGGGTCCAAACCACGGCAGGCAAGCTCAGAGTTTAAAGCAAAGTACATGTTACAGAAAATAACTCAACGCGTTCTAATTATCTGAATCTAAAGTCCCCTATAATTCGATCCAGTTGTCGAACCAACGGTCTGTACTCTGAGCACAGAACGTGATCAGTTACTGGGTTGAACAAAATGAGTCTCAACATGATCCAGTTCTATGCAGAATTATATCTTGATTTTTTACCTAAAAAAACATTGAGATTTGGAAGAAGAATGGTGAATGGTACAGTAGAATACACTCAAAACGGCAAGCATACGCCCGCATCCCACAAGCAAAGCAAAGAATTATCCTCTGCTAGCAGCAGCTCACAACAGCCTGACACCAGCCTTCACTTTTTAATCCTCTGTCGTGCCATCTTTGTCACCCAAGGAAGGTACGAATCTAGCTACTAGTTGGCCCATCATATCACTCCAGAGATCGTATACTCGAGGAGAAATTCTTGCGTGCTCAGGTCATCATCATCAACCAATCTCACCTAATAACTTATGATCGATACGTACTATATCCATGTCGTTAGCTTGATTCCCCACTCGAATGCGAGCTATATAACACATGTTCACGCGCATGCATCACGGTGACAATCGAGCTCCTGGCCAGCGGCCATGGCGGGCGACGATATCACGGTGCACGTGAAGTGGCTGGCGCGGCGGCTGACGCAGCAGCAGCAGGACGCGGCGGCGACGGAGCAGCACCGGATCATGGTGAACACCCACCGCGTGTCCCGCGTCCCCGAGCACGTCCGCGACCACAACGCGGACGCCTACACGCCGGGGCTCGTCGCCATCGGCCCGCTCCACGCCACGAACCGCCGGCTTCGCGCCGGCACCCGGCTCAAGATGTCCTACCTCAACAGCCTCATCTCCCGTGGCCACCGGGACCCGGGGAGCCACCTCGGCGTCATCCAGGGCTACGTCCGCCTCGTCGCCGCGCGGGAGCGGGAGGCCCGCGCCATGTACGCCGCCGAGGACGTGGACGACATCCGCGCCGAGGACTTGATCCAGATGCTGGTCCTCGACGGCTGCTTCATCATCGAGCACCTCGTCAACGTCGCCATGGGAGTGGAGGAGGCGTCGCTGCACGCCACGCCGTTCGGGCCCGTGCAGCTCTCCGTCGACCTCGTCCTCGCCGAGAACCAGATCCCGTTCTTCGTCCTCGTCGACCTCATCAAGAGCACCAGGCTGCCGGAGTTCGACACCACGGGGTACCAGCCGACGGACCTGCTCATGAAGCTGGTGCTCTACTACCTCGCCGGCGAGAAGGGCCGCGACATGAGCGAGGGGCTGCCGGCCGCGGGCGACGTCTGCCACATCCTGCACCTGCTCCACGCGATGGTCACCGCGGCGCGCACCAGGTGGGAGCCGCCGCCGCGGCTCCTGGACGCCACAGCAGTGGAGAAGATGCAGGATGCGGCGCTGCTGCTGCGGCGCCTCCCGCTGCTGCTCCTGGTGCCGCTGCTCTACCCGATCCTGCCCGAGGAGAGCCGGTGGCACGCGAGCTACGGGCGGGAGGACCTGCCGTCGGCGAGCAACCTGAAGGGGATGTGGGTGCGGTTCAAGAAGGCGCGCGGCAGCAGCACGGGCAACGCGCCGGCAGGCATCGTGTCGGTGCTGGGCCCGGTGCCGCTGGCCGTGAAGCTGGTGCACGAGGACCGGCTGCACCTGCCACAGCTGCGGATCGAGTTCTGGACGGCGCCACTGCTGCTGAACCTGATGGCGTTCGAGCAGTCGGCGGACCAGCGCGCCGGGGACGTGTCCGCGTACGTGTGGCTCATGGCGAAGCTGGTGCGGTCGGCGGAGGACGCGGGGGTGCTGGTTGCGACGGAGGTAGTGCAGAGCAGCACGTCGGCGTGTCAGAACAACGAGGACGTGGCGCGGTTCCTCAGGAAGGTGGGCGCGGCGAGTGAGGCGGCTGGTGAGATGGAGAAGAGCTACCTGGGCGAGACGCTGCAGAAACTGCGACAGCGGACCTCGAACCAGCTATGGACGAAGCAGGCCGACGTGCAGCGCTACTTTGTCTACGTACCCTGGCGACTTATAGCCGTGTTCGTCACCGTTGTCTCGACCGTCGCGAGCGTTCTCCAGACCTTTGCATCCTTCAAGCAAAAAGTCGGCAGAAGGAAAGCGACAGTGATGTGGCTCTCCTATCATTGCCGGTTCAAAAACCTGCAGTGATAACAAACTTCACTGCGGGTTAGTAACATAAACCAGCAGTGTTGATTGTAGCACCAACTAGCAGTGTTAATTTAAGCAACACAGCCAGGTTTTAGTACCTAAGCCAGTAGTGATATACCTGTGATCTCTGCCGGTTCCTGACTGCAACCGGCAGTGTTGATCGACACTGCCGGCCCAGTAGTTAATCTGGCAGTGTTGATCGACACTGCCGGCCTTGCTCTCATGTTCACAAATAAATGATAATGGTACAGCTAGGGCAAAACCATTTCCATTTTAATTCTGGATCAAATGTATCTTCAAGATGCTACATATTGAACTTCGAAAAGAAGAAAATTTAACATATACAACTCCACACTCAAGATAACATTGATAGCTCTACACAGCAAAAAGACCGACACATGCAAACCGTATATGTGCATGCATTCATGGTTCGCGCTACACAAGTCCCCCCAAACCAGAACCAAACTGACCTCCATGCAAAGCCGATCCAGGTGTGCTGGATATCCAAAGCGTCAACAAAGATGCAGCGTCAACAGGTGCGTGCTGAAACACTGATAATTGGAAAAAAAAAAAAAAATAGGCATCTCCTCCGGTGGACCTCTTTTTTAAAAATTCGCACAAATCTTAAAGCAGCATTAAAGGAATTTATAATTTTTATTTACTAGTAAATTTGCCCGTGCGTTGCAACGGGTGAGAAAAAAAAGATCTCTTATAATTGACAATTGGCACGTAGATGCTACGTGAAATTACGTCAGTCGAGTAAGATTTCATCCAAACTTGTCGATCTTCCGAAGATTGTTCCAAATTATTTGTTACAATGGAATATCCGTATTATGTATCTAAATACATAACAAAAGTTATATATATCTAGAAAAGAGACAAAATGACCTATAGTTTGGGACATATTATGTATATTGTTATTTATTTATTATATACCTAATATAATACATAAAACTCCTAAAAAATTCTTGCCTCTCCTCTTGAAAGTATTTTTTTTCACCCTCTCCTCTTCACAGTCCCGATAGGATTATAGGATTATTTAATTTTCTACCTCTCCTCTCCTATATGCTATGCTTGCCCAGCAATTGCACGTTCCTTATAGGACTCAAACTCAAATTGGCGGAACCAGTTGCCAAACAATTTCGGCCTCAAATTTCGTCTGAATTTACTTAATTTATCTTTGTTATCATTCATAAATTAACTCATCAAATTGATAATTAAACAGCAAATTAGATAAACAAAATTTATAAAATTGATAATTAACGAACAAATTAAATATACAACTTTTTATAAAAAGACGTCTACCATTGCAATGCAAATTGGGTACCTGTGGCTGTGGTGGTGGACGCCATGATGCTCAGCAGGGAGCAACATCGCACAAGTGCCGAGCAACAGCACATGACAAGCAGCCCCGAACAGCAGGTGGTGTTGAATACGGATCGGAGCTCCAGCTCTGGAACCACACCTTTGGCTAGGTCAAGACCATGGCGCTCAAGGCCTCGCTGGACCTTCGGCATACTGGACGCCATCCACCAGCACGGCGGCTCCGCCATGCATGCTGCCACAGATATAGTCACCAGGGTCAAACTCCACCCGTCCAAGACACCGCCGTGCATGCGGGCTGTGGCACATGTTCATCTCCCTGCTTGCTGCGACGACGGCGAACTCATCTACGTCCTCACGAGCACGACGGCGTGGCAGCGGCGGCTGCTGCTCACCCCGGCTGACGCGAACGTTGACGGCGGTGGCTGCGACGACGTACTACGGCCACACGCCGGCGTCCGGTCTCCTGGTGCTCGTCAGAGCAGCAGAGTGTGAATCCTTTCACGCCGGCATCCTGTTGTGCTTAGTTGACCTTCGTGTGCTTCGTGTGCGTTGGCGCCGACCAAGATCATCTCCCCTGAACATCGACCTTTGTCAGGTGGACGCCGGTCGCGGCAATCTCCCGAGCGCGAAGGAAAAAGCGAGGAAGAAAACCGTCTAACATAACAAATTTGTTGATTTGATTTTATAAGCTGTTGTCCATCACGGAGACGAAAAGAGTCTCTTTTCCTTCCGATCGTGTTCTGTCCAGTTTCTTTTCTTCCTTTCTCTGTTGCGTCAAAGTAATTAAGTTTGGACTTCACGCTTGCTCGGCACCGATGCCTTGTATTTGTAGTCCGTATTGTATGGACACATCTGTATATATACACGGGGACGGACGAGGCAGACGGAAAAAAGTGGTCAAGAAATTTTCTCTCTTTATTAGTAAGAGAAGATATAGATTCCCGCCTGGGTCCGGCTGGGCTCACCCGTCCAAACGCCAGCCCGAACCCAGCCCGGAGACTCAACTTGCGCCAGCCCGAACCCAGCCCGGAGACTCAACTTGCCGTGACGTCCGGAGTGCCTCCGTTGCCGTCCGTGATAAGGACGTTCCCGTAAAAAGAAGAAAAAAAAAAAAATCTCCGTGAGTCCGTCTCTGCGCCGTCAGCCGCCATCACTTCGTAGTGAGCAGCCTCGCGCCGTACGAGCCGCCGTCGATCCCGGGCACCGGCGGCCATGGCACCTGCGGCCTCACCCCCTTCGCCCCCTCCGCGGCTCGTTCCCCTCATCGCCTTGGGCCAGGCCTGTCCCTGTCCGTCGCCGTCATCGCCTTGGGCCAGGCCGGCACGGCGACGGGCGCCGACTGGTGGTACGGCTGCGAGTGCGGGTCGTGCTGTCTCTCCGGGCGTGCGACGGTCGAGACGGGCGCAGTGGTGGTGGTCGTCAGCGAGGAGCGCGCTGGACGGGGACGGTGTCGCGGATGGCGAGGCCGAGGACGACGGTCTGGCGCTGGAGGACAAAACGACGTCGCGCTCGTCGAGCTCTAGCGGCTCCTGGACGCCGCTGTGGGCACCCGCGCCGGCTTCGTCGGTGGTGACCTGCAGGGGCTTCGTCGGGTTGCCTGCAGGTCGCTCATGGCGCCACCGTCATCGTCCGTATGTTAGCAAGCAAGCTCTCTCACGGTCCGCTGCGACATCGTCGTCTTCGACAAGTTCCCAATGACTGAGGCTACCCGGACACCTTCGTGTCTGTGCCCCATCCGATCTGCACCGGCACCTCGGCGATCTCCTTCAGACAGAGAAGGGCGCCGATGTGGCGTTCCAGGTCGGCCAGGAGACGTTCACCGCGCACCGGTGCGTGCTGGCAGCCTTCAGTGCCATGAAGGAGAGCCGCACCCAGGCTGATGTCGTTCAAGTTTACGACATGGAGGCGCCGGTGTTCAAGGCGCTAGTCAGCTTCTTGTACACCGACTCGATGCCAGAGATGGGACATGAAGATGAAGATGTCATGTGCTAGCACCTACTTGTCGCTGCAGAGTGCAGACACGTATGGTATGGAAAGGCTCAAGTTGACGTGTGAGGAAAAGCTGTGCGAGTACATTGGTGTGGGCAATGCCGCGACCATCCTGACGCTAGCTGAGCAGCACCACTAACAAGGGCTGAAGAAAGCTTGCTTCAATTTTCTTAGCAATCCAGCAAATCTGAGGGCAGCAATGGCCAATGATGGTTTCAAGCATCAGAGTCTAGTGGTACCAGATGCTTTGCAACATGACAATGGCAATGAGCAGCCGGAGCAGGAGCAAGAAAAGAGCTTCAAGGATCAGAATCAGAATGAGAAGAGGCTTCTTTGTTGAATCAAGAAAGGAGCAGCTCTGATGTTTTGTTTCTTTTTCTTTAGTTATTCAGTCATGACTGAAGAAGTCATGCCTATAATAGGAAACAATTATTCCAGTTATCTATTCCAGTTCAGAGTGAAATATTGTCCAGTTCAGACCTCTTGTTGTAGTGTTCTGAATTATACCTGACTGTTGTGCTGGCACCAAGTGTGTTGTTTTATTCCTTTTTCCTCTTATGTATAAAATCATTGTACTACCATGTTTTGTGTGCTGCAGGTACTACACTGACCCATCTAGTACTTTTTGGCAATGCAACGCAAAGGCAATTGGATCAGGCTATTTTTAGTGAAAACCTGAATATAGTGGTTCACTGAATGCACTTGTCAAATATACTTTAGGATTTGATAGCACAAGAACCTTTATTAAAGAAATGTCAAATTGGCATCATAAAACTTGACTTTTTAAAAATACACGCAGGTTCTGTTTTTCAACTTTTTGTCATGTATATGTCCATTACAGCCTCGCCATCATAACGACTTGTCTTGCCATCATAAAGCAATGACAAATTGCTAGAAATTTGACACACAAGGGACGGACAAGAGAGCCCCCAGGCACCCGCGTCGCTCCTCTAGAGGGCGACTTCGGGCGGCGCTCCGCCGCCACCGCCGCGCCCCCTCCTCCACCTCGGCCCGCCCCGCCGCTGTCCGAGGGGTCACCGGGGAGGCCCCCGTCGCGGCCCTCTCGTGACGGGCGGCGGCGAGGCCACGCTGCCTCCTCTCCACCGCTGTTTCCGTGCTCCTTCACCCGTTCTTCTTCTTGGCCGGCCGCCCGGCGGAGCTATATGCTATGGTGACGGATCCATGGTCCCCGGCCGGATCCGGTCCCCATGGCGCGGATCCGCGCGTGGTAAGTCTACCCGCCCTGCTGGTGGTCCCCGGCGGCGTGCTTTTCGAGGGCTGCTTGGCGGCGCCGCCCGGCGAGTCTTGCGCAGCGAGTGCCATGGCCGCACTCCCTAGCACGGATCCACCGGGTTGGGGCCGGCTCGCGCCAGCGCTGGGGGGCGCCCGCGATGGCCATACGGCGAGGATGGCCGGATCCCGCTCCCGGTCTGCGCCCGTGTCTTTGGTGGTGCCGGGCCGTGGATGACGTCGACCGACGCCCCTCCCCCCTATTTGGGGCGGGCAAGGTCGTCTTCGTGGTGGCGCCCGCTCCTCTCGCCGTCCCCCGTGTGGCGGCCGGCGCTGCTCCCCCAACGTGGTGTACCACGGCCGACGAGGTCGCGTTCCCGGCGGAGCGAGCGGTTTGGTTGAGGCTATGGCGAAAGCCCGCACGGCGATGTCTTCGGACACCGCCCCTCATTGGAGGCGCCCCTCTTCCCTCTTCCCTTTGTCTTGCTAGAGCGGACGGTGCGTGGTCGATGGTTTGGCAAGTCACTTGAGAAATCCTAGCCTGGCGTGTCTTTGGTGCCGACAACGGCGCGTCACCCTCGGGTGTCGTCTTCCTCGTGGGAGGCGTTGTTCGTGGTGACTCCATCCTCCCCTCGCAGCCTCATTTCGCCACGCCAGCGTATTCTTTGTCGGTCCCGCCCCCCGTGTGGCGGTGGTTACGATATCGCGTGGTGTGGCGGCCGGCACCCTCTACTCCATCCTAGCGTCGACGCTTGCGGTCGCGCGCCTCCCACCGCACCGTCGCGGGCGAAGTCCGTCGCGCGCTGACCAAGGTGCGCGGCGGGCGGCGGCACACACTCTCCGTCCCCGTGTGACGCCGGCGGTGCACGCCTCCCATCGTCGCGGGCGAGTGAAGATCTCTAGTTTGGTTTTGGATAATTAGTGACACCCAAGGACTAATCTCTCGATGCTAAGTGTTTGACTAGATTGGAAATTGGTCGTGTCAAGATTGGAGCATGGTGATCATGGAGGATGCATCAAGGTGATCCAAAAGATGATCAAGCTTCCAACTTGGTGGTTTAGAGATCAATTGAGCCCCAAGGCAAAGGTATAACCATAGGGCCTTTTGATTTTACACTCAAGACACCATAGAGGGTGTGAGTGATTATAGGATCGATAAGCCATACTATAAAGAGGGGAAAACTATCGTACATATCGATCCTCATGTGCCTTTAGGTTCAAAGTTCATATGTGTTGACGGTAACCAACTGCAAATTAAACACCGTCAACATAGCACCAAAACAATCTAGAAATAGGGATTTCAACTAACATAGTCCAAAGTTTTCGTGTTTATTTGGACTTGCAGGTACCAATTCAAAGAATGATCACTTTGGGCCAAAAATACAAAGAAAAAGAAATAAAACCAACAAATAGAAAAAGGCCCAAAGAAGCAAATGGCAAGCCCAAACAAGAATGCGGACAAAACGTCAAAACCAGCAGGGCCAAGACCACCGGACAACTTTTCTAAGCAAGGAGGCCCAACTGCGCCGGCTCGGGCCAGGCCGGGCCCAGCCAGGGGTGCGCCACCACCACTGTTAGGGCCGCACCCCCCGGGCCGAGGCGGTTCGAGCCCCCTGGGGAGGCGGTTTGCTACCTTCCAAAACAGACATTACCGACGTGGGATGGTCGGTTTGGCAGATTTGGAAGGTGTTCCTAGGTCGGTTTTGGTGATTTTAGCACTTAGGCCCCTCCCCTTGTGTATAAATAGCTCCCTTCTTCACCTCTCTCAATAACAATTCAAAGGAGAAACCAGTCCACTTGTGCAAGAGAGTAGAATTAGTTCTTCTTCTTCAACTTCTTCTATCTTCTTCTAAATTCTAGAGAGTGAGAGAGGGGAAAAGCTAGAAAGAAGCTTTGTTCTTTCTACCCCGGAGTTGCCGGTTCGCCCCTCGGTGTTCCGCGGTTCCTAGGAGGACGGAGTGGGACTTGTCGGTACCCGCCCGGCTTGTACCTCTCGCAAAATTTCGCTTACACTTTGGTAAGGAGTCTTGTGATTATCTTGCGCCTACTGAATTTCCTTCGTATCCTTCTTAGCCATTGTAGACTTGCGGGATTGATAGTCGTTCCTTCGGGGCGGTGCTCTGGTAGAAGGACCCCGGGGACGGGTAAGCCTTGTCGACACGCCGCAGTAATAATCACTAGTGTAGACGTGGTGTCTAGACTAAGGGTTTTCTATCTTTTTGTGGCGCATCCCACGGTTGAGGGGGTGGGCGGCTTGGTCGTGACAAGCCTTGTCCGTCCCTTGAAATCCCCCCACGTTCGGGTGCGGCGCAGTGCTAATTGCCGGAAGCTTCCCGTTAGGCGTTGGCGGTGCCCGAAGTAAGTAGACAACGGACTTTAGAAATCACTTTGCTCGAAAAACTTAGCCTATAGATACCTCACTAATCTTAGAAAACAAACCCTTGCCTTAGGTTGACACAGACCAGAGAAAAGTTCGCTACGCGACCGTCCTTGTGTAAAATACGATACCCTCGCTACCAACGGGTGAAGTGCTACAACGGTATTTCCGTGCGCTTGCGGATTTCTCTCGTGTGCGTAAGAAACACCAACAATATGCATGCATTCTAACCTAAAGTGCTAACTCCGTCCTTGTCGAGAATGGTTTCGAAAATGCTAACACATGGTGTCGAGGTGTTCTTCAGCGTGTCGACAACAAGAAATAAGTCACGGAAGTCGGTTTGGAGCAAAGGCGAAGGAACGACGACAAAACGACGGATTTTCGCAGCTCAGATGGTGACCGGACTCACCGACGGAAGTCTGGAAGAAAGTGACCGGACGCTTCGGTGGGTGCGTCCGGTAGAGAGCATGTAATTCGAAGTTTCGCCGAAGGCCGACCGGACGATCGACGGATGCTTCGGTGCTGACCGAAGCACCGAACGGACGCTACGTTCGACTCGCCCAGGCAGGGGTTCGTGCACCGCTCGGGGTTGTCGGTTAGACCGGACCCACCAACCGGACTCACCGGTGAGTCCGGTCGCAAGGCCCGGTCGGGCTGCGTAGAAAGCGTGGCTTTATCCCCAACGACCACATTTTCGTGGTATGGCGTATTTATACCCCCTTGGCTGCCTCATGCTCTCTTTCTTAGTCATTTGAATCATTCCTAACATCCTAGAGTTGAGCAAGCAAGCCTCCTCCTCTCTCATTCTTGATTGTGAGCTTCATTCTTGAGAGAAGAGTTGATCCAAGTGCATTTGCATCGAGTTCTTGCATCTAGAGGCACTTGGGGATCGTTGTGAGACGGTGGGTTTCCTTTTGCTCTTGGAGACACCGCTCCTAGCCGGCTTGGTGATTTGGTGGAGTTGTTGGCAAGAAGAGGAGATTGTTTCTTGGCCACCTCCGGTTGATTTGTGAGAGGATCACGCACTCCTCGTCGGGAAGACAAAGTGCAAGGAATACATTGCTCGTGTCTTGGGTACCTCACTTGTGAGTAGTGGATTGGGGCTAGCAAGTGCACCGCCTAGCTCAATCACCATCCTTGTGTTGGTCGGCACAACCGGAGACTAGTTTGTCGGTGTACAAGTGAACTTCGGGTGAACAAATCGACTTGTTCATTGTCTCGGTGATTGGATCATCATCTTCGTGTGATTGATTGTTCATCTTCTTCACGGTGATTGGTCCCCGGGTGAATTAGCTTCAAAAAAAAAATTGCTAGAAATTCTATCAATTTGCAGAGGACAGGATTGCTTGTAGAACTTTTCTAAATCTATTCAAGGGTCCAGGATGATGCAAGGATTGCTTCTAGAACTTTTCTAAATCTATTCAAGGGTCCAGGATGATGCACTTGGCAGGTTATCCTAGTATGTTCAAGTTCAAAGCAGGTGGCCTGGTTATTTTTTGCATTTTTTTTTTATCAAAGTGGCTCGTATACAACAGCATCTTTGTCTACGTGAATGTCAGTATGTACTTTCGCGGACGCACAGATACATGACAAAGCATAATTAAAGTGTAACGAGCCGCGGAGGCGAAGGGGGCGAGGCCGTAGGTGCCGGGATCGACGACGGCTCGTACGGCGCGAGGCTGCAGATTGGAGACAGAGTGTGGTCGCTCAATTGATGGCGGCGGACGGCACAGGGAGGGTTTTTTTTTTTTTTTTTTTGAAACGGGAACGTCCTCATCACGGACGGCAACGGAGGACTCGCGGACGTCAGGTCTGGGTCCGGGGCTGGCTTTTGGACGGGAGAGCCCAGCGGGACCAGGCGGGAATAAAATAAAATTATTAATTCCTTTAGTTATGCTTTAAGATTCATGCTGATTCTTGAAAAGAGGACCACCGGAGTAGATGCCAAGCGAAGGACAGTCTGCATCACCAGATCATGCGAAGTATGGCCCTCAGGGCCGGGCGAGGTTTTCTAACAAATTTCGAAATTTGTGTAATTAGCTGAAAAACGACTCGTAAGGCCGAAAGGCAGCGGCGCTTGAGGAAGCACCAAGTAGATACCACTGATGACAATGATGATGATACTCCAGTCGTGAAACCTGTTGTCAAGCGCAGTGCTCCTAAAATAGTTCTTAGCAGTGATGATGACACTCCAGTCACGAAACCTGTTGTCAAGCGCAGTGTTCCTTCAATATCTGAGATCGGCAGTGACGAAGATGATAATGTACCTATGTCTGTTGCATTGGGTAAGAAAGACAATGCTAAGGTTGCTGAGGAAACTGACCTTCAAAATGGACAGGCAAATGACGTCACCAAAAAATATTATTGATGTCAAGAAAAAAAACATTCCGCCATCAGTGAGGATCCTGCATTATCAATGTATATCTTTTGGTTCCTACTGAGGCTTTTATTTATTTCTCAAATCTATGGCCCACTGATCTATAACTAATAACATCTCATGATCAGGGATACAACAGATGCTAATGCAACATCTGTTTCAAAACAAGGTGCTGAAGTAAAAAAAAAGAAATCAAAGAAAAAGACGAAAAAATCAATCAGGGGAAAAGGATGAGAAGAAGTCCAATACAAGAACACTGGAAGATGGGTTGATGGTAGAAGATCTATCAATAGGAAACATTGATGCAAAAGTGGCTTCTGATGGCTGCAAGGTAGCCGCTTTTAGTTCTTTCCAGAGATTTCTGTTGGATATGCTTTAAGTTGCAAATTTCATATGAATGGGCTTGATAAAGTTCCGTCTATGATGACCTTTCTATAGTCAGTTTCACACCGATTTCTACTGACAATGTATTGCTAGCAGTTACTTGATCATGGATGGCCTTACGGTCAATACACTGAGTTTTCAATTTTACAGGACTTGAGGAAAAGAAATGATGCCAACTATTATGCTTTCTTTGTGCAGGTCTACATAAAATATGTTGGCATGTTGAAGAATGGGAAAATTGTTCAGTCTCATGTTAGTGAAAAGCCTTACAAGTTCAAGCTTGGTAATATATTTGCAAACACGCTCACTTTTATACTTCTTGGGACGTCCTAATATAAATATTAATGATGTATCTTCTGCTGATTAAGGTGCTGGAAAAGTTATTCGTGGATGGGATGTTGGTATTCATGGTAACTACCTCGGAGCTTGAATTTTTTTCAGGGTCATTTGAGTTTGGGATATAGATTATAATTTCATAATTTATTGTAGGTATGCGTGTTGGGGACAAAAGAAAGCTTACAGTCCCACCTTCAATGCTGTACGTATTCTGACATCTTGTTCTTTTTTGTTGTATATGCACATCCTTCTAGAGAATTTCTGTCTGAACACTTTGTTTAATTATATTGCTTATTGCTTATTGATGGTTTTGTATTCCGCAGCTCTGGTGGTAAATCAGTGGGAGAAGTACCTGAAAATTCTTCAGTCATATATGAAATCGAGTTAGTGAAAGTGAAATAGAGAAAAATGTCAGGCTTTTTGCATTTGCCCAATGTCAACATCTGCAACAGTTACATGAATTTTGTTGATACGCAGATGACTCATGCTCATATTTTGCTTCCTTCTCGAAGAATTTAGGAGTGGACTGCAGGGGATGTGTTATGACCGGCAACATCTATAGCCGGCGTAGAGCCGATCGTGGCTAAGGCCACCGATCCATAGATGGGCTAGAGGCCCAAATTATCATTATCTATCTATTTTTAGAGAGTTATTATTATTATTAGAGTCTCCGGACTATAAATATGTAATCACCCCACGGGGAATATTAAGCAGAAACATAATATTGTTTCCGGCTTCCTTAGGGAGCCGGGATTTGCCCTAACCGCCGCCTCCTCCCTGCTTCCGCGCGCCAGCAGCAGCCACGGCGCCGCCCGCCGTGTTCCCTACGCTCTCCGCCCTAAACCCTCAATCTCCCACTCCTACAATCTACGCAACGTCCGGGGAAGAGTTAGGAATCCTAACAGGATGCTTCTCTATGCATTGCCTTGAGCAGAAAATTTTGTCAGTCTAGCAAATGTTACTACTTGGTTTTAGCTACATTGCTTTGTAAACTGCATATGATGGGTAAAGCACTATTGTTGTCTGGTAATTTGCCATAGTGGTTACTTCACGGCTCACTGTTTGAATAATGTTTCTTGTTAATGATTGATTTAGTGGCGTAACAGTTTGATCAGGGTCTCTTAAACCTACGTGCCTTCTTAAATCTTAGAAGTCTTTGTTACTATAGAAGTGGTTTTTTTTTCCTTGCCATTTTCTGCATACATACATTGAACCTGACTTTGGTGTGTGATTCATGGTAATATAGTTGCAGCTGGCCTTGGTATCCACCATCAACCAGCGACGATGCACCTATTCGCACAGAGAATTGGTGACAGGAGACCGCAAAGAATTGGTACCAGGAGTATTGTCAATGTTCGGAGTTCAGTCCTTGCCACCCAGGTTTTGAACTTAAGGAAATTTGTTGTCTCTACTCTTATTTTAAACCTCAACGGTGATTTTACCCCTTCTTTTTTACCTTTGTGATTTTACCCTCGTTATTTTTAAATGGAGGTGTCGTGTACCCTTGCTTTCTAAAAGCGTTGATAATGATTGGATTACACCACCCTACACACACCCTCCTGATCGCGTCCTAGTAGAAATCACCGAAATAATCCATAGATGACGGGCACGTCACAGACGTCAGATTTATTTGGGAGAATCACGGTCGAGCGCACTCGAACCCGCGATCGGTGGCGTCCTCACCCGGAGCGCTCACCAACTGACGGCTCAGTCCCCAATAATGATTGGATTAAATGGCAAGAGAGAGAGAGAGAGAGAGAGAGAAAAGGCTTGTGGAACTAAAGACAACAATGCCCCCAGGAGTTCCCTACAGCCCGCTCGAAGCCCCGAACCGGTCTTCAGTAGCGAAATCGCGCCGGGTCGGGCGCAGCTAGGGTTCCTCCGACACATGCGGGCGGCGGCGTGGCTCTCCCTCTCCCAGTCGCCTTCTCCCTCTCCTCGGCCCCCTCAACCTCCGTCTCGCGCTGGCGCATCAGGGCGCGGCACGGGCTGCATCGTGGTCGGTTGAGCTCCGGGCGAGGACGGGGGCAAAGTTTTTGCGGCTTTGGATCAAGGCTTTCGAGGGGTTGTGTGGTCGTGTTGCGCTCTAGCGGTGAGTTTGGGGCTGTGTGTGAAGATCGACGAGATCCAACCGAGCACATCCGTGGTGTAACGCCCCGTGGCCGCCGATGACCGACGACGACGTGAGCACGCACGGTAGATGGAAACGATGACGAAGCGGGCAGGGATGACCCCCTTGCCTTGGCTTCGCGAGTTCAATTTCTGAATTCAAAAGTTCGATGCTGGTTCAGAGAACGATCCCGGCTTAATACGGACTTGAAGACGATCGGCGACACGGTCCCACTTTGCCGGACTTACGGACTTCGAAAATGTAAACCTCGAAAACACATAAACGCTACACCCAACACGCCTTACATCGCGGCGCATTGGATCCACGTGAGTTTGTCCGACAATGTATCATCCTTGGTCAGTTGTTACACCTCCCCCCGCTTCAGAAGTAGCTTGCCCCCAAGTTGGAGCTTCAGGAAAGCGGCTACAAGCCGGCAGATGGTAATCCTCCTGTGTCTTGACCGAATCTGGAAACATTGTCCAGGTTACCTGAACTTGTGGGATCGCCGTATTGCCCTTCTTGACCAACCGACGGCGAGCATCCCCAAGACAAGATCCATGGCATCCAAATCCTTGATTGTGGGCGGAACATCAAACGCAGGTGAGTAATCGAAACATATGGCTTAATTTTGGGAAACGTGGAAAGCCGGGTGGATTGCGACATCCGGTGGAAGGTCCAAGCGGTTGGCAACATTGCCAATCTTCTCAAGCACCTTTAGGGGCCATAATACTTGTATGCAAGCTTAGGATAGGGTCGGCTAGCAACCGAAAAACCGAGTATACGGTTGCAGCTTCAACAGAACTTGATCCCCCACTGCATATGTAATATCAGATCGAGTACGGATTGCAGTCAACTTCATTTTGTTCTGAGCCCGAGCTAGACTCTGTTTGAGTGCTTCCAAATGGAGCTCCCTATCAGTAACCACATCAGTGACTGAATCTGGTGCAGTTGATGGAATAGCAGATAGACCAGTGATGTCAGGATCATAACCATATAAGGCCTTGAATGGGGAACATCCCAGTGCTGAATGGAAAGAAGAGTTATACCAAAATTCAGCCAAAGAGAGTCAAGATTTCTAGGATTTTGGAGAATCATGTACTGCACAACGAAGATACATCTCCAAGCATTGATTGACCCTCTCGGTCTGACCATCTGTCTCAGGATGATAAGCTGTAGAGAAAAGTAGGTCAACTTTGTATAGTGCAAAGAGTGCTGTCCAGAAATTGCTCACGAATACTGGGTCACGATCAGTAACAATTGTCTTTGGTAATCCATTCAACTTGACAATGTTATCCAAGAACAATTGAGCAATGGACTCGGCAGTATAGGGGTGCTTAACAGGAAGGAAATGGGCATATTTAGTAAAACGGTCCACCACCACCAGTATTACTGAGTACCCATCAAACAAAGGTAAACCACTAATGAAATCCATGGAAAGATCTTGCCAAGTACCATCTGGTATAGGGAGGGGCTGGAGCAAACCTGCAGGATGAGTATGCAGATGCTTGGCATGCTGGCAGACATCACACGGTTTGACAAATGACTCTACATCTTGTTTCATGCCCTTCCAAGAAAAATATTGTTTAAGCCTGTGATATGTTGCAGTCATACCAGAATGTCCCCCTATAGCACTATCATGGCAAACTGAAATCAATTTAGTCTGCAGGGCTGAATTATGTCCAATCCATACCTTATTTTTGTACCGAGATAATTCCTTTGTTCAAATTGTATCCAGCTTCATCTGGCGTTGCAATAGATAACTACTGCAGCTTGGTCTGGGCATCAGGATCAGTGGCATATGTATTGAGCACTTCCTGCATCCAGACTGGCTTAAGAGATGACACTGCCTGTAATGTATACAGGTGAGCCACCCTAGATAGGGCATCAGCAGCTTTGTTCTCCTTGCCCTTTCGATACACAATTTTAAAATCCATCCCCATGAGCCTAGTCATGGCCTTCCTCTGCATTTCAGACTGCAAATTCTGCTCAGTAAGATAAGAAAGACTTACGTGATCGGTCCGCAATCGGGGAACTGGTCCTTTTGCAAATAGTGGCGCCACCTTTCTACAGCCATGATGAGAGCCAAAAACTCTTTTCCATAGATAGACAGGTGCTTATGTTTCTCACCAAGTGCTTTACTTAAATAAGCAATGGGTTGTCCTTGTTGCATCGAGCGGCGGCACCAACTCGGTCGGCAAGCATCTATCTCACCGAAAATGTCTTGTTAAAATTTGGCAAAGCCAGGACAGGAGTTTGAGTCATAGCCAGCTTAACTGCCTCAAATGCTTGTTGAGCTTCATGGCACCATTTAAACTGTTTGGTTCTTAAAAGATTAGTGAGTGGCTTGGTAATAATCCCATAGTGCTTGACAAAACGCCTGTAATAGCCAGTGAGGCCTAGAAAGCCCCTCAACTCAGTCACTGTAGTTGGAATAGGCCAGTGAAGCATTGCTGCAATCTTGGTGTTATCAGTGGAAACACCTTTAGAGGAGATAATATGGCCCAGGTACTCAAGACTAGTCTAAGCAAAAGAACACTTAGTTTCTTTCAAGAAAAACTGGTGTTTCCTGAGCCGTGCCAATACACATTCCGGATGGCAAATATGATCCTCGATTGTTGGTGTAAATCAAGATATCATCAAGGAAGACCAAGACAAACTTTTCGAGAAAAGGCTTTAAAATATGGTTCATGATGCATTGAAATGTGGTCGGTGCATTTTGTAAGCCCAAATGGCATGACATTGAAATGATAATGGCCTTGGTGAGTTTTAAATGCAATTTTGTACTCATGATCAGCATGCGTTCTCACTTGATGGTAGCCTGCTCTCAGGTCCAACTTGGTGAAATATCTCGGACCTCGACAACTCATCAAGAATTTCTTCGAGAATAGGCATGGGAAACCTATTTTTTTGATGGTTAGGTCATTCAATTTTCGGTAATCGATGCAAAATCGACAAGACCCATCTTTCTTCTTCACTAACAGACGGGGTGAGGCAAATGGACTCTGGCTAGGAGCAATCAATCCCGCCTCCAACAAGTCTTGCACTTGTTTCTCAATCTCATTTTTATGCATAGGAGAATAATGATAGGGCTTGGAATTCATTTTGGAAGAACATTTGGTAGTAAGGGTATAGTATGATCATATACTCTAGATAGTGGTAGAGTCTTGGGATCAGAGAATACATCTTGATACTGTCCAAGCAACAGCTGAATTTTATCCTGATGAGACTCTGGGATATGCTCAATGGTTCGAGTGGATCGGCCGCAATCTACCAATGCATATGCCCACACATCATTTCCCTATGCTAACTTGAAAACCTTGGTGGCAGATATGGCAGCCACTTGGTTGGAACAGCTGTGTAAGCCCTGTAGTTGAACTGTCCTGCCCTTCTCTTGGAAAGCTATTGTTCTCTTGTCCCGTCATTGGTCATAGGACTATGAGTTGTCGGCCGATCATAACCAAGAATGGCATCATAGGGGTGAATATCCAATACAATAAAAGAACTAGTCATAGTATGACCCCCGACGGTACCACTATAAATGTGTGACCATTCTGTTTGCAATTAAATAGTCACCATTGGCCATCTGTTGATATTTCTAACACGATCCTCATTAGGAAGGCTAAAGAAATATATATGGGATATCTATCTAATCATGTTAGCTTGGATATGGGATTAACCTCATGATCCAACAAAGCGAGGTTAGCGGTGTTAGTAGTGGGATGTAAACTTAGCATCATTATCCATAGTGGAGTTAATCTCACCGGGATATATACTCAAGGTATACCACTCATTTCTAGGCATTACCTATACACTAGTCCGTCACCCTAGCAATAACACTCAAAGAAATGCGGTATGGTATTTGTTGATAGGCCTTGATAAAAGAATGAACATGATATCTCGCAAAGCGCCGAGATAGAAATACCATCGTAGCACTTCACGGGAGTAATCGGTATCGTATTTATATTTTACCGCAGGGGAAGGTAAGTCTAAGGAAAGTAGGGAGAAAAGAGTATCTAATGATTTATGAAGTGATTTACTTATGAGATCCACTTACAGTAGTATAATGCGAGTAACCATATGCATCTAACAATACTCAACAGGATAAGTCACAAGATAAAGATAATTAAATAATGATAACTACCCAAGTCTAATATCATCATATGCCACTAGTATCATACGAGTAATTAGCATGTTATAGAAAGAATAGAAAGAATATTCCTAAGATACTCCTAATCATATGCCAATGAATACTACAATTAGTGCAATACATCTAGCTATCATGGCAAGGTTGGATTACATCTACACATGGCAAGCATTACCAATAACAACCAAGGAAGAAACTTGATCATTACTTTGTAATTATAAGCTTTCGACTAGTCCTACATTTGGAGGGTGGATTCCAAAGGACTCAACAGGACTGTCACTCCCGCGATCTACCACACGCCCCGAATGTAGGGTGCAATTACGAGATAAACGTTGTATAAACACCATGTTTACACATTGCTTATCACCCACATAGTGATCATCTATATGGATGCTATACAATTCCATGCATAAAATATAAAAGCAATCTTACTAAACTAAACATATAATCATAGCATGCATAAACACATATCAATAAGAATATAATTATATGGATCAAAGCCATAACAACAAGTGTATCAATAATAATAATACTTACGGATCGAATTCAAGAGCGAAGAACAATGCTCCTCGCTATTGCTTGACTATCGAGAACTCAAGATGAACTTGATCTTCAACTAGAACTAACTAGTTAGCTAACTACTTCTAATATGATGAACTAGGGCTTAGGTCTAGACTTGGTTGGACTTGAGTTGAATTGATAATGAAGTAGAATGACTTGATAATGACTTAGGGTTTCACCCTAGGGTCGGGTGGTCTTCTTATATAGCACTTGGCGATGAATGTGGACCTTTGGATCAAACCGACCTTTAATAACATTGTAGATACAACCTCAAGGTCGGTGGTAAACCGACATAAAATGTGAGGTCGATAGGTTGACCCACCTGGCGGCCGGCCTATGTGGCACCGGGCGGTCGCCGTGGTGGAGTGCCACGGCTTTTCCGTTTGTTCCCGGTGTCAACCTCAAGCTCGTCGCCGCCATAATAGAAGATGGATCAAGAATCTACAAGATGAAAAGGTAAGTGTAGAAATCAATTCTATTACACCTAATACATCTACAGAGAAAACAGAATCAACTACTCCAGGAGAAGAGTATATCATTGTTGGTATAAATTAACGCACACGAGAAAAATCCGCAAGCGCCACGGATCACCGATGTAGCTTTCACCGAGTATTCCAAGGTATCGATTTCCACGGGGAACGTGAAGTGCACTAATCAAGATAATAAATTGTCCAAAAAGATAACTATGGGTTTGTGGGGGAGAGAGAGAAAGTTTCTAAGGCTTCTCTAATAGATCTAGGAATCAAAGATACTTCAAGATTTATTTATTATGGGACATGAGCACTAACCACAGAAAAGGGATGAGAAGGGGCTAGGAAGGTCCGACAAGGTCCTACAAACACCAACCCGAACGTGGTGGAATACGTGCCGTCGTTTTGTCACCACACAGGGCTACCACAACTATCCGTGGGATTGGGTGCAATTCCAGGTAACCACTAGACTAAGCACCACGCCTAATCTAATAATTACTACTCTAGTGTTATAAAAGACTAGAGCACTTGATACAAGCGGGAATCTAATAAATAAAGTAGAAGTAAATATTAAATAAAAGTAAATAGAGAACTTAGAATAAATAAATGAAGAATCGGAGATTAGTTGAAGACGAACTAGTTATTGCAAGATTACAATGTTGATGAAGATCCGACAAGTCCGGCTCTTCAACTCTCTCCTCTTCTCTCTCCTTGATCTAATTACAACTAGATGAACTAGTTGAACTAGATGAACTAGACAACTAGTCAACTAGACAACTAGAGGGATCTCTCTTCTAATTGAAACCCTAACTTTGGCTTTGTAGATAACTAATGATTAATAATGAGAGAGATAAGCCTAGGGGTCGACCACAGGGCCGCTTATATAGTCCCGAGGTAGAGTACCGGCCAAGTAGCTAATCTCCACCATTGGATCAAACCGACCTTGACAACGGTGTAGATACAACCTCCATGTCGGTAGTAAACCGACCCTAGGAAGATGAGGGCGGCGGTGGGACCCACCGGCGGCCGGCCAAAATGTGATGGCGGCCGCTGGTGGCCCTGTCTCCTCTCGGCCTCCCGGTTCCTTGGTGTTCTCTCGGTACTTTCTAGAATGTTTTAGTTCACTTTTTCGGATTGAGTTACTTCACGGTCAAGTCTTGTCATCATATGTCTTGTATATATTCGAACTTTCTCCATTCTTCTCTCGTGCATTTATCCGTTAAGTCCCCGAAAAATCACGTAATACCAAAACTCGTGGAATTATGTCAAGTAAAGCCCCTAGACTTATGTTGATATTAATTTTATGTCCTTATTTCATGTTTAGTTGACTATTAATATTATGCTATAATAGGTGTCAACAAGCTCTCCCAAGCTTTACCCTTTGCTAGTCCCTAGCAAAACCAAACTTAACAATGGATCAGAGTTGCTACAATGCTTTCATGCCTCATAAGAACACATGCTTTCAAACAAGAATTCTCCTAATTATATATATATAAATTATTTATTTTTTATTATTATTATTATTATTATTATTATTATTATTATTATTATTATTATTATTATTATTATTATTATTAACTGAAACTTCTCTATCATGGGGCTTATAACCTTCACTTGAGTCTTGAGTAATTGAAAGATAGAACAATCAAAGCAAGCACTATGTCTCATGCTCTTAGATCAACTATTATCCTCGTTTTTTTTTTTTTTTTTTTTTTTTTGCAATGATTTTTGAAAAGAAACATAGCTCACTTTTTTTCTTCTGTGGTACTCTCAAATCACTCAATGAATATATATATGTGGTATTGGTGGATCCTCACACAGCATAAATATAACATATAAAAATTCTAATAAAGTCGTGTATGCGGAGTTGTAGGATTGAAATGTAGCATACTTACTTTGTATGTATCTCGCAAAATCAAATATGGATCTAAGGAAAGACATCATCTTTAGATCAAGATGTGCATGTGTGTGCTAATTCTACTATGCTCTTATTTTTTCTTCTCTCTTTTTAGAATAAATATTTTTGCAAACAAGATCATGGGCTATCTTTATTTTTCTTTTTTAGAGAGGTGGACTCGCGGCTCCTAGACTTTTTGTCTGTTATTTTTCTCTCTTTTAAAGATGTGGGTTCTATTGACCCTCGGACACTTGTCCATTATTCATCTTTATTTAGGGAGGTAGGCTCTACTCGCCCGTAGGACACTTGTCCATTTTTCATCTCCCTTTTTTTTTTTTCTTAAGGAGGTAGGCTCTACTCGCCCAGTAGGACTTTTTGTCCGTTTTTCATCTCCTTCTTTTTTTTTTAATAAATAAAGTACTTTTGCATAGCCCATGCCTTGATGTACAAAAATAATTTATTGAATTTAGAGAGATCAACAACTAGAGCATTTAAATAAAAATAAGTGTACGTGATCTTGATCTTTAGACAAGTCTCTCAACTTAGTTCACAAAATTTGATAAAGCTCAACACAAAGCAAATAGCTTTTTATTAGTTTAATATTTTATAATATGGCTCTAATAGGAGATAATTTTTATCATAAAGATGAAGTGAAGCTATTATTTTGATATTTTTTGAAATAAATTCTCCAGGACTCTAGTATCACTAGGAACAAGATAAATAGCGACTCAACTTTTCATATATCATATCCGTCAATTACCTAGACTTAGATCAAGCATTACCCATAAGTTTTCAAATTTAAAGTAAATCATGTGTCAAAACAATTTTATTTGAAACTTGGGAGAATTCAAGGTTGAAAACTAGGTACATGTAAGGAATTATGGCAGAGCAACTATTCATCATTTCCATGCTTAAGGTTCATTTTATTTGAGCAAAAGCAAACTCATAAAGATTCCCTCTAGATCATTTATTCTCACACTCTAACATAGACTCTTTTTAAACACTAGACTCTTATTAAACAAAGCAAAAAGATAAAAACTAATAATATATAGTAAAGAGATACTTATCGTGATAATTAGGGTGCTCTCCCCAAGCTAGATTGACATGTCGGGATGTTGATGATTGAAAGTTGAGGTAGACAATGATGAGGGTGTCATCCTATCATGTCTCTCTCCCATGAATCCCGCAACACTCAAATAGACAACAAAACTCGTGGAACTGATTAAAGGTTATGAATTTTAAGCATTAGTTGTCTAGAGTGTTCTAATATAATAATCATACAAACTCAATTACATCTAGCTCCTCAACCATGTTGATCTGTGGCTCAAAGTAAACTTTCAAACGTTGTCCATTTACCTTGAACGTGTTACCTGTATCATCTTGGATGGTAATGGCTCCATGTGTTGATGTGTCGACGACATTATATGGTCCATCCCACTTGCTTCGCAACTTACCATGTCCAAAGAGTTTTACTCTTGAATTGAATAGTAGAACTTTGTCTCCAGGCTTGAAGTCCTTATGCTTGATTCTCTTATCATGCCATCTTTTTGTTCTCTCTTTGTAGATCTTAGAGTTGTGATAAGCCTTTTCTCTCCATTCTTCTAGCTCAGATAGTTGCATCAGACGCTTCTCACCAGCTAGGGGGAGATCCATGTTCCATTTCTTGATCGCCCAATGAGCCTTGAACTCCAATTCAACAGGCAAATGGCATGTTTTCCCATATACAAGTTGATAAGGTGACATGCCTATAGGTGTCTTGTATGCAGTTCGGTAAGCCCATAGTGCATTTGGAAGCTGGTCCTTCCATGACTTCCCCATTTCATCCACAGTCTTTTGCAGAATATTTTTGATTTGTTTGTTAGATGTTTCTGCCTGACCGCTAGTTTGAGGATGGTATGGTGTTGCAACGTTATGACGAATCCCATGTTCTGCTAAATACTTTCGAAAGACTTTATCGATGAAATGGGATCCTCCATCGCTTATGACCATCCGAGGTGTACCAAAACGAGGAAATATAATTTCATGGAACATTCTCTTTGCATATTTTGAATCACTCGTTCGACATGGCATTGCTTCTACCCATTTGGATACATAGTCTACGGCCACCAAAATGTATTCGTAATTTCCGGACTTAGGGAATGGTCCCATATAATCAATCCCCCAAACATCAAATAGTTCAATTTGGAGATTGTTTACGAGAGGCATTGCATTTCGTGTATTTATGTTTCCATGCTTTTGGCATCTGTGGCATCTTCGACAAATTCCTTTGTATCTGCATACATCGTTGGCGGAAAAACCACTTTGCCGGATCTTAGCATGTGTCCAAAATGCTCCATAATGTCCTCCATATGGTGAGGCATGACATCTTTCCATAATTTGAGTAGCCTCGACCATAGGAACACATCTTCTCAACAACCCATCTACAAGCAAACTCGGAAAAGATAAGGCTCATCCCATTGGTGATGACGACTCTCATAGACTAGTTTTCTTTTGTCTTCACCGGGTGGGACATACTGTTACTATAAAGTTCACGATGTTTGCATACCATGGATCGGAGTGTGTTATCATGAGCAAGGTGTCATCCCTTAGATAATCATTGATAGGTAGCTCATATGCCTCCTTGTATGGAATCCTAGACAAGTGATCACCATTGAATTCTCTACTCCCTTTTTATCTCGGATTTCTATGTCAAACTCTTGGAGTAGAAGAATCCATCGAAGTAGCCGAGAGGCTTAGCATCTTTCTTAGTGAGGAGGTACTTAAAGAGCAGCATGGTCTCGTATAAACTATTACCTTTGCCCCCACTAAATAAGATCTAAACTTGTCTATGGCAAAAAAAGCGACTCTTTTTTTCGGTGGTATAATAATTGAGTCGTGCTCGCACAAGGTTTTGCTAGCATAGGATATGGCATAATGCTTCTTATCCTTGGTTTGGCCTAAAACGGCACCAACCATAAAAGTCGCTAGCATCACACATGATCTCAAAAGGAAGATTAAAATCAGGAGGTTGAATAATTGGAGCTGAAGTGAGTGCTCTTTTTAAGGATTTGGAAAGATTCATGGCACTCATAACTAAAGATGAAAGGTGCATCTTTAGCTAAGAGACTAGTCGAGGGGTCTAGCGATTTGAGAAAAATCTTTGATAAAGCGCCTATAGAACCCCGCATATCCCAAGAAGCTTAGGACTCCTTTCACATTTGTGGGAGGTGGAAGTTGTTCAATAACTTCAATCTTTGCTCTATCCACCTCTATCCCATGTTCGGACACCTTGTGTCCAAGTACTATTCCTTCCTGAACCATAAAATGACATTTCTCCCAATTCGGGGACTAAGGAATTTTCTTCACACCTTTGTAAGACTTTATCTAAATTCTTCAAACAATCATCAAAAGTTTTTCCATAGACAAGTGAAATCGTCCATGAATACTTCCATGATTTGCTCGATCATATCGAGAGAAAATAGACATCATGCACCGTTGGAAAGAAGCCGGAGCATTGCATAGTCCGAACGACATTCGTCGGTATCGCGTAAAGTTCCATACGGGCATGTAAAAGTGGTCTTACTTTGGTCGGCCAGGCGGATTGGAATTTGATGATAACGAGAATAACCATCAAGGAAACAATAGAAAGAATGATTTGCAAGCGTTTCCAACATTTCATCAATGAAAGGTAACGGAAAGTGATCTTTCTTTGTAGCCTTGTTGAGTTTTCGGTAATCAATGCACATGCGCCACTGTGATGGTTCGTTGAGGAATAAGTTCATTCTTCTCATTCCTAACGACCGTCATTCCTCCCTTCTTTGGCACAACTTGGGACAGGGCTAACCCACTCGCTATGTGGCACGGGATAAATAATCCCGGCGTGTGTTGACGGTAACCAACGACATATTTTTTTTCCGTCAACTTACTACCATAAAGGGAGTAAAATTAAACCTTTTTTATACTCATATACTTTTATCATTAATAAATTCCACTTGTAGTGTCTTGTATTTTATTTTGCTTGATTTATAATAAAAGCAAGTGGAAAATCGACCAAAAGTACGCCTTCCGAGAAAGCGCATTATTGCAAAACCCAAGCCCAAGAGCAAATCGACCCAAACCATCAAATCCGGGCGAGCACAGCCCGGCCCACAACTTTTCAGGGCGAAAGATGACACCCCACCGAGCAGGGGCCAAAGCCGAGCCTGTGGGGTGTAGCGCACCACACTGGTGCGGCCGCACCCCCCTCCTTGAGGCGGTTCGGCCCAGCCTCGGGAGGCGGTTCGTGCACTTTCCAAACGGGGTTTCCGCCTGCGTTGGTCGGTTTGCGATACAAGGAAGGTTTACTGTGTCGGTTTTGATGTAAATTAGCACTTAGGCCCCTCCTCCAAGTGTATAAATAGGCCCCCCTCTCTCCCTCTCTCAAACACACACCACTTGGAGTCCAAAGAAACCAGCAATCTCTCTCTCTCTACCACCTCTACCTCTCTCTCTTCTTCTTCTTCTTTCTTCTTCTTCTTTCTTCTTTATTCTTTCTTAGTTAACACTTGGAGTAGAAGAGCTACAAGGAGGGCTTGTCTCCTAGAAGAAAGTGCTTTGGTAATACATCCACTCTATGGAGCATTCTTCTATTTGCAAGTCTTATATTTATGTTCTTGGCCTAACTTATGAACTAGAGTATAGTTTTGTTCATGTTCTTGTGTTGGTATATGAACTAGCATATAGTTTACATATCATAATCTTGACATGTTCATTACATTTCATCATCGATCATCATATGCCTAACTTGATTAGAGGTGGGATATCGGTTCGTTGTTCCTTCGGGTTTGCTCTTGTTCTAGTCCGTCCATTCGACGAGTGGGGATCCCGGGGGACAAGAGTAGTGCTCTAATATGCGGGCATGGTGCTTGGGTATTACGACACCTGCGGATATGAGGGCATGCCACGGTTGAGGGGGGTAGGCGGCTTGGTCGTGACAAGCCTTGACCGTCCCTTGAAATCCCCCACGTTCGTATGTTCTTTGTAGGAGTTCAGTAAATGCTTCCTATCGGGCCGTATGGTATCCCGGAGTCTCCCGCTAACCTAGACCTAACCATGATTAAATCGGTTTGCATATGATCCTAACTATTTATTTGTATGGCCATGACTAGATACATTAGAACTACTCCATTAGGTTATTCATTTATTCATTTATTCTTTATCTATTTTCTTTATCCTTTTCTTTGGTGGATTCTTAAGTGTGTGTCACACTATCCATGAACCGTTATTGCTTACCCCCGTTATGAACATTTTGGTCTAAGCAAACACATGTTCCTCTATTCAGATGCCATGCTAATTTATTAATCACATGCCTTCCTTTGGGAAAAATATAAATAACGATACCCCGAATACTTCGGGTGAAATGCTACAATGATAGATCCGCGGCGCTTGCGGATGAATATCTAAGATGGCAAGATCTATCCGTTGACAGTTCCATAATGGGATCACCGACATGGTGGTTTACTTGGGAATGTCAGCGGCGCATTTTCGACGCTCTTATTGGGGATGGGTTTTATACTTGTTTCCTTTGATTGCGTTAAGAAATGCCAACAAGCATTTCGCGCCGTTCCCGGGAAGGCATTGTGAAAAAAAAATATAATAAATAGGCGGCTATGAATATGAACTGTGTGCGTGGATACCATTTGCTCATCTGAGGCTAATCTTTTATGTTTTCTCCTATTGTGGATGAAAACGGGGATAGTGTATGTCGGGTTTCCTCTGGGAAAACTTCATCTCCGATCCGAGGCACTCCTATGGAAGAACCGGTCTTGTGCGCTTCTTCTTTCAGCCGAACCCGACAATCGAGACCGACATCCCCGCACCAACCGCAACTCAAGCCATGGCCGGGTCGCAGTTGGCCGCGATTTCTCAACTCCCCTGTCACCAACGTGCCCACCGGGCCGACGGTGAATGTGGCGGACAAAAACTTCGAGCTTCAGACCGGGCTGATCACCATGGTGCGAGCCGGCCCATTCTCGTGGACCGCCGAGCGAGGACGCAAATGCTCATCTCCAACACTTCCTTGAGCTATGCGATACTATCGTCATCAAAGATGTCGCAGCCAGACGTCATCGGGCTCGTCATTTCCCTTTTCCTTGTGGGGAAGGCAAAACAAAGGGTTCTACAAGGACAAGGAAGTCGTCGTCGTGGGCCAAGTGCTCCACCGGCGTTCCTCGCCAAATTCTTCCCCATGGGCAAAACCAATGCCCCGAGGGGAAGAATCGCCAATTTCCAGCAGACATCAATGGAACCTATCCCGGAGGCATGGGAGAGGTGCAAGAATACATTCTGGCATGCCCGCACCATGGGATGGAAAACCGGGCCGGTGCTCCGAGAACTTCTACAATGGTCTCACGGCCATATCAAAGGGCACCTCGATGCCGCCGGGTGGCGCATTTCTATCGCTCACCATCGATCGGGCAACAGCCACGATTGATAAAATGGTGGCAAATCGAGCTGGGGCGAAGACAGAGCCCCGCCAAAATACAAAAAGGCATGCATACCGTGAAGGAGGCGGATATGCTTGCCGCAAAATGGACCTGCCGCTAAAAAGAGGCCGGAGGAGCGCGCAAAGATGATACTACCCGCAAAGCGCCCGGCCTACGCCACGCACGCTCACATGACCTCGTGAGACATGTGGTGAGGTTGGCCACTCGGGGGATAAGCGCCACGAGACCCGTGAAGAAGATGCCTTCATCAACAACAGCAACGGGTATCGCCAACCGCGGTTAGGCTTGGAACAACCAGTCCCAGCCACCATTCCAAGGCAACCGGGGTACAACTCCAAATATAACCCCCGGGTCGGCCATCACTAAAGGACCTCGGCTTGGGCGGGAAAAATTAACAAAAATCTCACCAAAAGATGAGCCACCAAGACAAGATCTTGGAAGGTGTGAATAACAAGCTTGAAGGGTTGACGCGTGAAGAACCAACTTCAACTTGGTTCAGCTTCAACAAGATGATAGAGACCGCAACTAGCCCAGTTGCAGCCCAAGTGCCAATTAACGACTCGGGGCGGATCGGGGCAACTTTGGTCTCACACGAGTCAGTTAACATGATATCTCTCGAGGCTCACCAACCCAGAGCTGAAAAAGATCCCCGTGGACTCGCCATTCATTGCCAAGAAGGGAGATCCGGGACGCCCGATCATCACCGTGCCATTGGCCCCACAATTTTGCTAATGCATTTTGTGACACGGGGGCCAGATCAATGTGATGTCCAAGACCACCTTCAACAAAATCCATGGAGGGACACTTACTCCCGCCAAATTGCGTCCTCCAAATGGCGGATCAATCAACAAGGCGGCGAGGGAATCTTGGAGGACATGCCGATTAAAATCCAAGATGAATACATCCCCGCAGACTTTGTGGTTTTGGACATGGGCCCAAAAGGAGGATGTGTCTCTCCTCTGGGGAGACCATTTCTTTATCTTGCCAAGGCCGACATCGATCTAGGGAAGGGTTTCATCGTCTTCCTTATCAAAGATAAGGCGGTAAAGTGCCCATTCATTGGGTACAAGCAACAACACACCCGGCAATCATCATCATCAAGACCCGGTGTGGAATGTTGAAGGATCTCGGCTCCGAGACCCGGGAGCAGGTACCTTCCGCCCGCCAAGAAGGGGAAAGTCGAGACAGGCTGACTATAAATAACCTGCTCAAAAAAAAAAATGGGGTATATCAAAAAAAAAAAAAATTATATTAAAAAAATTTATATATATTTATATATTTTATAAAAATATTTTTATTAACAAAATATTTTGGAAAACTAAAATAAAAATTTTTATAAATAAAATAAATTCTTTACATGAAAAATAAAGAAAAATATTTTCTACATAAAAAGGATATACAAAAAAATATTTTTTTAAAATAATTTTTCTATTTAAAAATAAATTTATATTTGAAAATTTTTTGGAGAAATTCAAAAAGGGGGAGAAAACGGCCGAACCAAAGATGAGCACATAACGACCCACGAACTTTTCGTGACCGTTGGACACAACCGACCAAAGCCGGCGGAAGCGGCTTTTGAGGCGGGTGCGCACCCCTAGGTGTGGCCGCACCCAAAGCGCCGTTCGGGGCCCCCTCGCCAACGGCCCTAGCGTTGTGTGAGGCAGCCCTCGGCCGTGGCTCGGCTATAAATAGCCCGAGCGCCGGGTGTGAGAACTCCCACCCCTCATTTTCACTCTCTCTCTCTCACACTCTCTCCGCTTGTTTTACACTCCATTTTCTCCACCAAAAACATTGTGCCGAGCAAGATTTCGGGTGTGAAAGTTCATACTTTCAACTAACCCTTGCACACCCGAGGTCTCACTCAATCGTTTTTTGCAGTAGCCATGAAGAAAGCCGGGAGGATCTTGGCCGGGTTGAGGCGGTCGTCAAGACAGAGCTCACGACATACAAGCACAAGCTCCGCCCTCAACCCGACAACCTTGAAGACTCTCCCATGCAAGAAGATGCTGCACCCTGTCGGGGGAGGAAGAAGCTCAAGCTCCCCGACAATCGACAAAAAGCCGACGCGCCGTACCTCGACCTTCGGGAAGGACGGGAGATGCAAGCATATCTCCTACTCAAGGATCGTGTGTTCCAACACACGCCGGAATCGACCCCGACCTCCTTGAACAACAGGTATGGATGATGAACTTCCTATCCTTTGGAGAGCGGTCGGGTGGCGGGGACATTCCCCCTCTTGAGGAGGAAGGTTCTCGCCTCCTAACAATTCAGTTTTTATGCACACTAGTAGAGGATCAACTAGGAATTTCTTTCCGCCTCTTTGGTACACTTTATCACGTTACATGGGTGGACCTAGCTCGTTCTTTGGGGTTTTCATTGTAGATGTGCAATAAATATAGATGCTGCTCTCCCTGGCTTTGTCAGAAACCACTTTTGGGAGGAGATATCCGGTGCACATGAGGCCGGTGCTTTCAAACCTCGCCACTCACAGATCCAGCACCCATCACTTAGATTTATCCACCGCTGGATCTCATTGACTTTGTTCCCTAGGCACGGGGTTAGATGGGTAAATGAGGTTGAATTAAAATTACTCTATATTTGTTGTCCACAAGGTTAAGGTAGCTCCAGTGGTAGAGATGTGTAGGAACATTTTACATATTATCACAAAAGTTGTTGTTCCTATCACCTGCACATCTCTCATCACACGCCTCGTTTCTGCGATTGGGGCTTTGGAAAATCAACAGATAGAGTACATTTCCACACCCAGAGATTTTGGACCATTTGCGCAGCTAGTGCAGGGCACTTAATTAAGGTTTTACCATCCGGCGAGCTTGGTCATCTTTTTCCCCGGCAATGCAACTATAGTTCGGTTACCTAACGGGACTTACGGTTGTATAAAAGCCAGGCACTAACATTTGAGCTCGAGAGGCTGGCGATAGCTTGCACAGAAAGATACCCCCATCAGTTCTTCACGCAGTATTAGGAGGCCGAGGTCGGATCCTCCTCCCACGGGCCCCACTTCACGCCACAAAGACGCCCACGGCCTACACCGGTGTTCAGGCGGCATGGCCTCACCCTATGGGTCCGGGGTAATACACGGGTATGATCCTAGGTGGGAGCCGCCGCCTCGCACATCGGCACTATCGAGTGGCTGAAGGAGATATAGCAGCATGGAGGGCCAACAGATATCACTTGGATGACAGCTCGACGATATGCCCCCACCAAGTCCGGCCGCGGGCCACCACAAGGGGTGGAGGCTATCGGGATCCAAGTGCGGCGACACCTCGGCGTCGCACTAGGAACATTGAGCATACGCTCAATTCCCATGAGCAAAATACCGGGCTGGTGTAGGCTGGGAGCGGCGAGTCGGCAGAGATAGACCCAATTGGAGTCCAACATGGCTACTCACCATGCATGCGAGGAAGCATTCAGGAGGTACCAAGGCTTCGATCCTCGATCTGTAGGCCTCCAGATAGCTTGGGGAGGACCCCCACGGTATCATTGCATTGCATATTTAATTCCATCAAATTTTATTTTTATTTTAGCATGTTTACATTTCAGCAACATTGCATCGAAAAAAAAAAACTAAAACTAAAAAAAAAATCCAAAAATAGAATAAGTAGCTCTTCTTTGTGCCTTAATGCTTACATATATGAGCTATAAAAATGTTTAGTCTTAGTCCCTTGTTGAAATGATGAATAGTTGCTCTGTCTTATGCTTTGCACATTGCCTAGTTTATAATTTGAAGTTCTCTAAAGTTTGGGTTTAGTGGCTAATTCTAAAACTCATCCCGAAAAAAACCCTGATTCATGTGGGTTGCATATGCTCTATCTAGTCTAAGTTGTTGCCAAATATGATATGGTACGAATGGATTTGCTATGACCGTCCAAAAGAGAAACCCGACATCCGGGGAATCTATGCTTAAAAAAAAAAAAAAAGAAGAGAAATGTTTTTGGGCTATGCTAAAAAAATATATATGAGATGAATAATGGACAAGTGTCCGAGGGCGAGTAGAGCCCACATCTCTAAAAAAAAAAAAAGAAAGAAAAAGAAAAGAGAGGAAATAAAAGACAAAAGTCTAGGGCGAGCAGAGCCCACCTCTCCAAAAAATATATATATATATATATAGCAATAAAGCCCATGCTTTCTCGAAAAGAAATAAATATTATCGAAAAAAAAAATCCGGATAAAAGGTTGATCAAAAGGATGAATGATAAGCACCCTCTGTTATAACCATTCTATCGGCAACCGCCCAAGGCTTTGAGAAAAGTCGAAAAGCCCCCTTCTGATGAAAGGTAATAAAGGGTGGGAAAAAGATGTGCCATTTTATTCAAACTATAGTAGAAAATCTTATTATAACCTTGGCACTTGTAAAACGTAATCGGCATAGTAGCAACTCCGATCAACAACCAAGTACTTATCTCTTTTGCTCGAGGACGCCGCAAAAGGGTAAGCTTGGGGGAGTTTGTTGACGGTAACCAACGACATATTTTTCCCGTCAACTTACTACCATAAAGGGAGTAAAATTAAACCTTTTATACTCATATACTTTTATCACTAATAAATTCCACTTGTAGTGTCTTGTATTTTATTTTGCAGATTTATAATAAAAGCAAGTGGAAAATTGACCAAAGTACGCCTTAGGGATAGCGCATTATTACAAAATCCAAGCCCAAGAGCAAATCGACCCAAAACATCAAATGCGGGCCGAGCACGGCCGGCCTGACTTTCAGGGCGAAAGAGCGACACCCCCGAGACCCGGGCCGGGCCGAGGGGGGTCTTGCGCAGCACCTGGTGCGGCCGCACCCTCCCGAGGCGGCCGTTTCGGCCCGGCCCCGGGGGAGGAGGTCGTTGGCATTTCTTAACGCAATCAAAGGAAGTAGGTATTAAAACCCATCCCAATAAAAGCGTCGCGGAAATGCACCGATGGCATTCCCAAGTAAACCACCATGTCGGTGATCGAAATGAGTTTGTCAACGGGATAGATCTTGCCATCGTAGATATTCATCCGCAAGCGCACGGATCTATCATTGTAGCATTTCACCCGGAAATATTCAGGGGTATCGTTATTTATATTCGCCCAAAAAGGAAGGCATGTGATTGATAAATTAGCATGGCATCCGAATAGAGGAACATGTGTTTGCTTAGACCAAATTACTCATAACAGGGGTAAGTGATACGGTTCATAGATAGTGTGACACACACTTGGAAATCCACCAGCAAAAAGGATAAAGAAAATAGATAAAGAATAAATGAATAAATGAATAACCTAATGGAGTAGATCTAATGTATCTAGTCATGGCCATACAAATGAATAGTTAGCATCATATGCAAACCGATCTAAGCGTTGTTAGGTCTAGGATAACGGGGAGACTTCCCCGGTTACCATACGGCCCGATAGGAAGCATTTACGAACTCCTACAAAGACAAAGCGAGCGTGGGGGATTTCAAAGGACGGACAAGGCTTGTCACGACCAAGCCGCCTACCCCCTCAACCGTGGCGTGCACTCATATTTGCAGGTGTCGTAATACCCGGGCACCATGCCCGCATACTAGAGCACTACTCTTGTCCCCCCAGGGTCCCCACTCGTCGAATGGACGGACTAGAACAAGAGCAAACCCGAAGGAACAACAAACCGTTATCCCACCTCTAATCAAGTTAGGCATATGACGTTCGTTAAAGAACTGTGATGAACATGTCAAGATCATGATATGTAAACTATATACTAGTTCATATACCACTACAAGAACATGAACAAAACTATACTCTAGTTCATAAGTTAGGCCAAGAATGTAGAAATAGGACTTGCAAATAGAAGAATGCTCCATAGAGAAGATGTAATACCAAAGCTCTTTCTTCTAGGAGACAAGCCCTCCTTGTAGCTCTTCTACTCCAAGTGTCTACTAAAGAATAAAGAAGAAGAAAGAAGAAGAAGAAGAGAGAGAGATAGAGGTGGTAGAGAGAGAGATGTATTGCTGGGTTTCTTTGGACTCCAAATGGTGTGTGTTGAGAGAGGGAGAGAGGGGGCCTGTTTATACACTTGGAGGAGGGGCCTAAGTGCTAAATTACAACCAAACCGACACAGTAAACCTTCCTTGTACGCGCAAACCGACAATCCCAGGGCGGTAAACCAAGTTTGGAAGGTGCACGAACCGCCTCCCCGAGGCCAGGCCTGAACCGCCTCAGGGAGGGTGCGGCCGCACCTTGGGGTGCTTGCGCGCACCCCTCAGGCGCCGTTCGCCCGGGTCTTGGCGAGGGGTGTCGTCTTTCGCCCGAAAAGTTGTAGGCGGGCCGCGCTCGGCCCGCATTTGATGTTTTGGGTCGATTTGCTCTTTGGGCTTGGATTTTGAAATAATGCGCTTTCCGGAAGGCGTATTTTGGTCGATTTTCCACTTGCTTTTATTTTAAATCTGCAAAATAAAATACAATACACTACAAGTGGAATTTATTAGTGATAAATGCATATGAACATAAAAAGGTTTAATTTTACTCCTTTATGGTAGTAAGTTGACGGGCAAAATATAACGTTATTTACCGTCAACAAACTCCCCCAAGCTTACCCTTGCGCGCCCCTCGAGCAAAAGAGATAAGTACTTGGTTGTTGATCGTGGGTTGCTACAATGCCGAGTTACGTTTCACAAGTGCCGGGGTTATAATAAGATTTTCTACCAAAGTTTGAATAAAATGGCACATCTTTTTCTTACCCTTTATTACCTTTCATCGTAGCGGGGCTTTCTAGCTTTTTCTCAAAGCCTTGGTCATTTGCCGAGATAAAACGGTTATAACGGAGGTGCTTATCCTTCATCCTTTTGATCAACTTTTTTTTTATCCGGATTTTTATTTAGATAATATTTATTTCTTTTCGAGAAAGCATGGGCTTTATTGCTATATATATATATTTTTTCTTGGAGAGGTGGGGCTCGCCCTAGGCTTTTGCCTTTTATTTCCTCTCTCTCTTTTTTTTAGAGATGTGGGCTCTACTCGCCCTCGGACACTTGTCCATTTTTCATCTCATTTTCATTTTTTTCATTTTTTTAGCATAGCCCAAAATCATTTTCTTTTTTTCAAAGCATAGATTCTCGGATGTCAAGTTTCTCTTTTGGACGAAGTCATAGCAAATCCATTTGTACCATATCATATTTGGCAACAACTTAGACTAGATAGAGCATATGCAACCCACATGAATCGGGTTTTTCAGGGATAAGTTTTTGAATTAGCCACTAAACCCAAACTCTAGAGAACTTCAAATTATAAACTAGGCAATGGCAAAGCATAAAAGCAGAGCAACTATTCATCATTTCAACAAGGGACTAAGACTAAACATTTTTATAGCTCATATATATAAGCATTAAGGCACAAAGAAGAGCTACTTATTCTATTTTTTTTTTTTTTTTTTTCAGTTTTGGTTTTTTTTTCGATGCAAAGTTGCTAAAATTTAAACATGCTAAAATAAAATAAAATTTGATGGAATTAAATATGCAATGCAATGATACCTGGGGGTCCTCCCCCAAGCTATCGGGAGGCCTACGGTCGAGGATCGAAGCCTTGGAACCTCAGAATGCTTCCTCGCAAGCATGGCGAGCAGCCATGTCGACTCTAGTTGAGTCCATCTCTGGCGGCTCGTTTGCTCCCGCTTTGCCGCCATGCGGTATGTTGCACATGGGAATTGAGCGTATGCTCAATGTTCCTAGTGCGGACGCCGAGGTGCCGTGTACTGGATCCCGATAGCCTCCACCTTGTGGTGGGCTTTTTGGCCGGGTGGGGGGCATATCGTCGAGCTGTCATCCAAGTCATACCCATGGGCTCCCCATGCCGCGGCATCTCCTCGAGGGGCCACTGATGGTGCCGGTGAACCGAGGCGGCGGCTCCCACCTAGGATCATACCAGGGTGTTACCCCCGGGGTCCCCATAGGGTGAGGCCATGCGCCGGTGAACACCGGGTGTAGGCCGTGGGCGAGGCCGTGGGCGTGAAGTGGGCCCCATGGGAGGAAGATCCACCTCGTGTCTCCCCGCGTGAAGAACCGACGGGGGTATCTTTTCTGCGCAAGCTATCGGTATCTCGAGCTCAAATGTTAGCGATCGGCTTTTATACAACCGTAAGTCCCGGGTTAGGTAACCGAACTATAGTTGCATAAGAAAAAATATGGCCAAGCTCGCCGTAAGGTAAAACCTTAATTAAATGCCTCGAACTAGGCACGGCTAACAGGCCAATATTCTCGGGTGTCGAGATGTACTCTATCTGGCTGATTTTCTAAGGCCCCAATCGCAAAGCGAGGGCGTGATAAGAGACGGCGGGTGGGGAACAATGTGCTTTGTAATAATATGTATCATATTCCGCACATTTCTACCCTTTGGGGCCACCTTAACTTTGTGAACAACAAAGATAGAGTAGTTCCAACTCGTCTCATTAACCCATCTCACCCCGTGTCTAGGAAACAAAGTCGGTGAGATCCGGTGGATAAATCTAAGTGATGGGTGCCGGATACGTGAGTGACGAGGTTTAAAAGCTCCGGCCTCGTGTGCACCGGAAATTTCCTCCCAAAAGTGGTTTCGACAAAGCCCGGGGAGAGCGGCATCTATGTTCAATGCACATCTACAATAAAAACCCCAAGAACGAGCTAGGTTCTCCCATGTAACATGATATTGCGTTCCAAAAAAGACGGAAGGAAATTCTAGCCGGTCTTCTACTAGTGTGCATAAAAACCCAATTGTAAGGAGGCGAGAACCTTCCTCCTCGAGAGGGGGAATATCCCGCCACCCAACCGCTCTCCAAAGAATAGGGAGTTCTTCGTCCATACCCGACCGTTTCGAGGAGGTCGGAGTCGATTCGGGCGTGTGTTGGAACACACGATCCTTGAGTAGGAGATATGCTTGCATCTCCGGCCCTTCCCGGGTCGAGGTACGGCTGGGTCGGCCGTCGATTGTCGGGGAGCTTGAGCTTCTTCCTCCCCGACGCGTGCAAAAGATCGTCTTGCATGGGAGAGTCCTCGAGGTCGGTTGAGGGCGGAGCTTGAGCTTGTATGACGTGAGCTTTGCCTTGACGACCGCCTCAACCCGCCGAGGATCTTCCCGGCTTTCTTCATGATCTTTGCAAAAAACGATTGAGCAAGACCTAGGGTGTGCAAGGGTTAGTTGAAAGTATGAACTTTTACACCGTAATCTTGCTCGGCACAATGTTTTTGGTGGAGAAAATGGAGTGTAGAACAAAGCGGGAGAGAGTGCGTGAGCGCGAGAGAGTGAAAATGAGAGGTGTGCCCTCTCACACCGGTTACTGGGCTATTTATAGCCGAAGAGACCGAGGGCCGCTCCACACGATGGAATGAAGCTACCGATTTTAAGTTTGAATTTGAACGGGCGCCAAGGAGGGTGCGGCCGCACCTTGGGGGGGTCGCGCACCCCGCACCTCGAGGCCGAATCGCCCAAATTTTGGTCGGGCGTGCTCACGGGTTACAAAAAGTTTGTCCCACGATGTGCGCTCGTCCATTCAAACTTCTTCTCCCTTTTTGAATTTCTCAAAAAAAAAAAAAATTTCAAATATAAATTTATTTTAAAATAGAAAAATTATTTTAAAAATATTTTTTGTATATTCTTTTTTTGTGTATAAAATATTTTTTTATTTTTCATAAAAGAATTTATTTTATTTATGAAAACTTTTATTTTAGTTTTCCAAAATATTATATAACTTATATAATATATATATATATATAAATATTATATATATATATATTTTTTTAAATATTTTTTTTCTTTTGGATATACCCCATTTTTTTCTTTTTTGGATATACCCCATTTTTTTTTTTTCTTTTTGGGTATTCCTCATTTTCCTTTTTTTTTTGGGCGGGTTGTTTATAGTCACTGTCGACTCTCCCCCTTCTATCGGGCGGAAGGTACCGCCAGGGGTTTCGAGCTAGGACCTTCAACATTCCACACCGGTCTTGATGATGATGACCTTAGGGTGTGTTGTTGCTTGTACCCGATGAATGGGCACTTAACCGCCTTGTCTTTGATGTGGAAGACGATGAAGCCCTTCCCTGCATCGATATCGGCTTTGGTCAGTATAGAGAAATGGCCTCCCGAAGGAGAGACACATCTTCCTTTGGGCCCATATCCGGGATCACGAAGTCTGCAGGGATGTACTCATCTTGGATTTTTATTAGCATGTCTTCCAAGATTCCCTCTCGCCGCCTTGTTGATTGATCTGCCATCTGGAGGACGAATTTAGCAGAGTCGGTGTCCCTCCATGGATTTTGTCAAAGGTGGCCTTGGACATCACGTTGATGCTTGGCCCCCGTGTCACAAAATGCGTTAGCTTAAATTGTGGGGGCCAATAGCACATTTGATGATCGGTCGCCCGGGATCTCCCTTCTTGGCGATAAACGGCGAGTCCATTGGGGATCTTCTTCGGCTCTTTGGGTCGACCGAGCCTCGGAGATATCATGTTAACCGACTCATGTGGGACCTCGGGTTGCCCCTGGGATCCTGCCTCGAAGTCGTTAAGCGGGTACTTGAGCAAACAATCTGGGCCATTTGTGTCTCTATCATCTTGTTAAAGCCGAATTTGGTTCTTCACACCGGTGAGGTCAACCCTTTGAGCTTGTTATTCATGCCCTCAAGAATCTTGTCTTGATGGCTCATTTTTTGGTAAGGTTTTCGTTAATCTTTGCTCGCCCGGCCACAGGTCCTTCAATGATGGCGACCACGGGGTTATAATACCCCCGGGTTGCCTTGGAATGGTGGCCTGGGCGGTTATTCTAGCCCCGCTACGGTTGCGATACCCGTTCTTTGTTGTTGAAGGACTTCTTCATGGGTCTCGGGCAGTTGTCCCCCGAGTGGCCAACCTCACCACACGTCTCACCGTCATATGAGCGCCCGCGGGCGACCGGGGCTTTGGGCAGTAGTATCCGCGTGCGGCTCTTCCGGTCTCTTCAGCGAAGATCCATTTTTGCGGCAAGCATATCCGCCTCCTTCACGGTATGCATGCCTTTTTGTGTTTTGGCCAGGGCTCTGTCTTCGCCCCCGGCTACGGGTTTGCCACCATTTTGTCAATCGGGGCTGTTGCCTCGATCGATGGTGGCGATAGAAATGCGCCACCGGCGTCAAGGCGTCGAGGTGCCCCTTGGATATGGTCGTGAGACCATTGTAGAAGATACGAGCACCGGCCCGGTTCTCCATCCCGTGGTGCGGGCATGCTTGAATGTATTCTTGCGGCCTTTCCCATGCCTCCGGGAATGGGTTCTATCGGGTTCTCGCGCGGAAGTTGGCGATTCTCCCCTCGGGGCATTGGTTTTACCCATGGGGAAGAACTTGGCGAGGAACGCCGCGGAACATTTGTCCCACGTCTCGACGACTTCCTTGTCCTTGTAGAACCATCGTTTCGCCTTCCCCACAAGGGAGAAGGGGAAACGGCGGAGCCTCGATGACGTCTCGGCTGCGACATCTTTGATGACGATCGATCGCACTGACTCAAGGAAGTGTTGGAGATGAGCGTTTGCGCCCTATTTCGGTAGTCCTGAGAATGGACCGGCTCGCACCATGGTGATCGACCCCAGTCTGGCTCGAGTTTTTTTTGTCCGTCACATTCACCGACGGCCCGGTGGGCACGTTGGTGACGGCGGAGTTGAGAAATCGCGCGGCGACTTTCGGGGCCATAGCTTGCGGTTCGGTTGGTGCGGGGATGTCGGTCTCGACCGCCGGTGTTCGGCCGAGGAAGAAGCGGCACGCGAGACCGCCCCTTCCTTAGGAGTGCCTTTGGATCGGAGGTGAAGTTTTCAGCAGAGGAAAACCGACATACACTATCCTGTTTTCATCCACAAATGAAGAAAACATAAAAGATTAGCCTGTATGAGCAAATGGCATCCACACACACAAGTTCATATTCATAGCCAGCTATTTATTATTTTTTTTTTCACAATGCCTTCCCTAAAGCAACGGCACCGTAGAAATGCTTGTTGGCATTTCTTAACGCAATCAAAGGAAATAGGTATTAAAACCCATCCCAATAAAAGCGTCGAGAAATGCACCGATGGCATTCCCAAGTAAAACCACCATGTCGGTGATCCAAATGAGTTTGTCAACGGGATAGATCTTGCCATCGTAGATATTCATCCGCAAGCGCACGGATCTATCATTGTAGCATTTCACCCGAAATATTCGAGGTATCGTTATTTATATTCGCCCAAAGGAAGGCATGTGATTGATAAATTAGCATGGCATCCGAATAGAGGAACATGTGTTTGCTTAGACCAAATTACTCATAACGAGGGGTAAGTGATACAGATTCATAGATAGTGTGACACACACTTGGAAATCCACCAAAGAAAAAGGATAAAGAAAATAGATAAAGAATAAATGAATAAATGAATAACCTAATGGAGTAGATCTAATGTATCTAGTCATGGCCATACAAATGAATAGTTAGCATCATATGCAAACTGATCTAAGCGTTGTTAGGTCTAGGATAACAGGGAGACTTCACGGTTACCATACGCCCGATAGGAAGCATTTACGAACTCCTACAAAGACAAGGCGTAACGTGGGGGGATTTCAAAGGGACAGACAAGGCTTGTCACGACCAAGCCGCCTACCCCTCAACCGTAGGCGTGCACTCATATTTGCAGGTGTGTCGTGAATACCCGGGGCACCATGCCCGCATACTAGAGCACTACTCTTGTCCCCCTGGGGTCCCCACTCGTCGAATGGACGGACTAGAACAAGAGCAAACCCGGAAGGAACAACAAACCTGTTATCCCACCTCTAATCAAGTTAGGCATATGACGTTCGTTAAAGAACCGTGATGAACATGTCAAGATCATGATATGTAAACTATATACTAGTTCATATACCACTACAAGAACATGAACAAAACTATACTCTAGTTCATAAGTTAGGCCAAGAATGTAGAAATAGGACTTGCAAATAGAAGAATGCTCCATAGAGAAGATGTAATACCAAAGCTCTTTCTTCTAGGAGACAAGCCCTCCTTGTAGCTCTTCTACTCCAAGTGTCTACTAAAGAATAAAGAAGAAGAAAGAAGAAGAAGAAGAGAGAGAGATAGAGGTGGTAGAGAGAGAGATGTATTCTTTGGTTTTTTGGACTCCAAATGGTGTGTGTTGAGAGAGGGAGAGAGGGGGCCTATTTATACACTTGGAGGAGGGGCCTAAGTGCTAAATTACAATCAAACCGACACTGGTAAACCTTCCTTGTACGCGCAAGCAAACCGACAATCCCAGGGCGGTAAACCAAGTTTGGAAGGTGCACGAACCGCCTCCTTGAGGTGTCGGCCTGAACCGCCTCGGGGAGGGTGCGGCCGCACCTTGGGGTGCTTGTAGCGCACCCCCGGGCGCCGCTCGCCGGGTCTTGGCGGGGTGTCGTCTTTTCGCCCCTGAAAAGTTGTAGGTAGGGCGCGCCGCCGCCCGATTTGATGTTTTGGGTCGATTTGCTCTTTGGGCTTGGATTTTTGAAATAATGCGCTTTCGGGAAGGCGTACTTTTGGTCGATTTTCCACTTGCTTTTATTTTAAATCTGCAAAATAAAATACAATACACTACAAGTGGAATTTATTAGTGATAAATGCATATGAACATAAAAAGGTTTAATTTTACTCCCTTTATGGTAGTAAGTTGACGGGCAAAATATAACGTTATTTACCGTCAACAGAGGCGGTTCGTGCACTTTCCAACGGGGGTTTCCGCCTGCGTTGGTCGGTTTCGCACATGAAGGAAGGTTTTCTGTGTCGGTTTTGGTGTATTTTAGCATTTAGGCCCCTCCTCCAAGTGTATAAGTAGGTCCCCTCTCCCTCTCTCAACACACACCACTTGGAGTCCAGCAAACTAGTAATCTCTCTCTCTACCACCTCTACCTCTCTCTCTTCTTCTACTTCTTCCTTCTTCTTTCTTCTTCTTTATTCTTTCTTAGTTAACACTTGGAGTAGAAGAGCTACAAGGAGGGCTTGTCTCCTAGAAGAAAGTGCTTTGGTAATACATCTACTCTATGGAGCATTCTTCTATTTGCAAGTCTTATATCTATGTTCTTGGCCTAACTTATGAACTAGAGTATAGTTTTGTTCATGTTCTTGTGTTGGTATATGAACTAGCATATAGTTTACATATCATAATCTCGACATGTTCATCACATTTCTTCATCGATCATCATATGCCTAACTTGATTAGAGGTGGGATAACGGTTCGTTGTTCCTTCGGGTTTGCTCTTGTTCTAGTCCGTCCATTCGACGAGTGGGGATCCTGGGGGGACAAGAGTAGTGCTCTAATATGCGGGCATGGTGCTCGGGTATTACGACACCTGCGGATATGAGTGCATGCCACGGTTGAGGGGGTAGGCGGCTTGGTCGTGACAAGCCTTGACCCGCCCCTTGAAATCCCCCCGTTCGCTTTGTCTTTGTAGGAGTTCGTAAATGCTTCCTATCGGGCCGTATGGTATCCAGGGAGTCTCCCCGTTATCCTAGACCTAACCACGACTAAATCAGTTTGCATATGATCCTAACTATTCATTTGTATGGCCATGACTAGATACATTAGAACTACTCCATTAGGTTATTCATTTATTCATTTATTCTTTATCTATTTTCTTTATCCTTTTTTGTGGTGGAATCTTAAGTGTGTGTCACACTATCCATGAACCGTTATTGCTTACCCCCTGTTATGAACATTTTGGTCTAAGCAAACACATGTTCCTCTATTCAGATGCCATGCTAATTTATTAATCACATGCCTTCCTTTGGAAAAATATAAATAACGATACCCTAAATACTTCCGGGTGTGAAATGCTACAATGATAGATCCGTGCGCTTGCGGATGAATATCTAAGATGGCAAGATCTATCCCGTTGGCAGTTCCATTTCGGATCACCGGCATGGTGGTTTACTTGGGAATGTCGGCGCGCATTTTCGACGCCTTATTGGGGATGGGTTTTATACTGCTTTCCTTTGATTGCGTTAAGAAATGCCAACAACCTTCTAGCATAAAATATAGAGGTTTTTAAAACGAAAATAAGGGTTTAAAATGAATATCAACATAGTATAGGGGCTTGACTAACATGATTCCACTAGTTTTGGTAATTTATATATTTTTCAGGGATCAAACAGAAAATGCCCAAGAGTTTGCAAGCCTTACGACATAAAGACGTGTCCATGACGTAACCCAACGTGGAATCTATACTAGAACATTCCGAAGAGACCAGAGAGCAGAAAGGAAGGTGGGGCCCACTGGCGAGCGGCCAGGCGCGCCACCGGTGGGGGCCCTGTCGACCTCTCGGTCAAGGTCAGTTCACCACCGCCTATGAGGAGCAATCTAGTCCATCCATCAAGGTCGTGCATCCTGCGGGGCTATATAACAAGACCCCACGACCCCCGGGTTAAACCCTAATTCATTCGAGTTCATTCGAAGTCATCTACTCCATACCTAGTCCATCATCAAGACCCCAAGTCAAGATCCTAAGCCCTAGTTCCACCATAATTAGAGCAATAGCTATCTAGGTTAGCTCTAGAGGAAGTCAAGTATTGTCTTGGATTCCGGATAGTCAAGAAGTAGCGGGGGAGTTTAAGCTTCACGTGGCTTCTCTCTTGTATCTCATTTGTAAGTATTTGTTAGAATACAATTGCCATGACTTTATTCTATTTAATGATTATATTCTTAGTTATATGCTTCTATGCTTATTATGATTATATATTTAGTTTAGTATGTTTGTCTTTATATTCAAGCATGGAGTCGTATAGCGCCCCCTTAGATGTACACTATGTGGGTGGTTGACAATGTGTAAACGTGGTGTTTATACAACGTTTGCCTGCGACATCACCCTATATTAGGAAGTGTGGTAGATCGTGGATGTGATACTCCCATTGAGTCCTTTGGAGTCCACCCCCCGAATGTAGGGCTAGTTGAACTTTGTTACTATGGTAGGTTGGTTTTGTTCCTAATCTTCCTTAGTAATATTCACCATGTATAGATATATTGCTTCCATACGATGATGACTAGATGTATTGCACTAATTGTAGTATGCATTGACATATAAGTAGGAGTAACTTAGGGATATTCCATCCATCTCACCTATACTATGGTATTTAGCTTTTTTATGATACTAGCTAGTGGCATATGATGATCTTTGACTTGGATGATGTTATTATCATTATTATTATCTTATTATCTTTATTATGTGACTTACCTCGTTTGAGTTTAGTATGATGCATATGGTTTACTCTACATTATACCACCGCAAGTGAATCAACATTAAATCATCAACCTACCCATAGCCCATCCCTTTCTTTTTTGGTAGAATATAATACGATACCGGATAGAATCCGGTGAGATGCTACAATTAGGTAATTCTATCTCAGGCGCTTGCGCATCGATACCGTAATTATATTATTGCAAGAGTTTCAAGTGTCATAATAAGAATATCCGTTCACGCATTTCTTTTAGCGTTGTGAGCTAGGGTGATGAGACTAGTTTCGTAGGCAATGCTAGAATGTGTGGTACAGCTTTTTGTGCCTATCATGGTGAGATTAACTCCACCATTGATAATGTTGCAAAGTCATAAACCATAACTAACTCCGTCTAACTTTATTAACTTCCCATTCTAACTTTTATTGGAATGTGAGATTAACTCCACATCCAAGCTAACTTATTAGATAGATACCATTTATACATTTCTAGCGCCGTCCTAGATGTGGATCGCGTTAGAGATGTCAACAGATGCCATGAGCTCGAGGTGTTCCCGATGCCGTTGCTCCTCCTTACGCATTTGCTCCTCGCGTTGCTCATTCTCGGCTGCTTTCTTGTTGGTTTTATTGCAAGGTACCCATTACCATGCAATTTCCTTGACTTGCAATCTGTGACTTCCTTGTATGCCTTTCGAAAATCTCGTTCTTCTCATTTTGGGAAATGAAGTTATTCTCGAATTTGATACCTTCTCACCAATTGTGCTTTTTGCTTTCTCCTAACATTTACAAGGCAATGGATCAAGGAGTTAGTTGAAGATGCAAATCGGGCATTCTCTATTTGCATGGACTAGCTAGTAAGTTATGTACAAATTCATTAAGAACTCACATAGATATTCATAGATGCTTGGTCTGTCCATTTCCCATTCTTAGAGTGAGTAATGAACCAAAGTTCTAAATCATCGGGCTCATTACCGGTTCGGTCTCTCTCGGTATGCAAAGAACAAAACAACTTAGTAGTTCTTCCAGAAGAGAGCTTGTAGATGTGCTTCTCCACTTATTACCTTCTCAAGGCTACATTGAGAAAAAAGGCTTAGAGCTTTGTCAAATGCGTAGTCTTTTTAGGGATCGATTTCGCAGTTCTTTTCGCCGTTGCCTCTGAGAATGCATAGATTTGAACAATTATCTTAAAGATTGAGACATAGGCATTTTTCAGAAAATGCTATTGTTAAGAATAGAAACAATGTGGAACAGACCTGAATTTTGCAAAGTCCTAAAATACAAAGAACATATAGTGCCATTCGACAATATCTAATTCTTCCCGCTTATGCATCATTCTCTCATGGTAGTTGTCGTGATACCTTGGCCATAGCACTTAAAGTGGAACGCCATCCTTTGTAACGCTCTTTAGCAATGCCCAATATCATTCTCCTTGAATCAAAGTTATCCTCAATCTCCCACCTAGCCTATTATATAATTACAAGAACATGCAAATACTAGGTCGGGGTTGTCACGTTAGAGTATAATTGAAATGTACAACGTAAGTAAAGAATCTTACTAATATATCGATGTTATTGACTCTTTTACATCGAGTGGACATCTTTCCATGTTCTCACTCCAATGAGTGGCGCCCTTCTCCTTGTAAACAGTATTACTATTTCATCAAGTAAACGTCGCGGGAGTTCTCACTCTACGCTCCTCCAAGCCCGGAGAACTCAATTTTTCAGCTTTTGATTGCCTGTTTTGGATCTCTTGGCGAGTGCCTTCAAGCATTTCGTGGTACCACGTCCTCTTTTCTTCCTATTTTTCTGAGCCTATTCCATGGAAACAAGATGTTATAGCAGATGATATTAAACCGCGAGAATGCCATGAGGGCACCACATCGTCTTTTTGTTCCATTGCATTGTATATCTTGTTGGTGTCCTCCCCGCATATATTTTGCAATCCACTCAACCATCCAACGTAAATAGCAATTATAGCCAACTAGCACATGTAATTATGATTGTTTCTCTTTATCCACTAGCATGCATTTAATTAGTTGTCCACAATGATTGTGAAACCATTCACCAAAATTGATTTAACACAGTATCATTCATATAACTATAAATATAATAATTAATAGTCAACCCCACTAAACATTTCTCTCAACATGCAAGCATCCACATCAACAATCCAATAGAAATTGCAATTATAGCCAACTAGCACAGGTAATTATGATTGTTTCTCTTTATCCACTAGCATGCATTTAATTAGTTGTCCACAAGTGATTGTGAAACCATTCACCAAAAATTGATTTAAGACAAGTATCATTCATATAACTATACATATAATAAGTAATAGCTAACCCCACTAAATATTTCTCTCAACATGCAAGCATCCACATCAACAATCCAATAGAAATTGCAAATTTAGCCAACTAGCACAGGTACATTATAATTGTTTCTCTTTATCCACTAGCATGCATTTAATTAGTTGTCCACAATGATTGTGAAATCATTCACCAAAATTGATTTAAGATTTAAACATTCATATAATGTAAATACAATAAGTAATAGTCAACCCCACTAACTTCTCTCAACATGCAAGCATCCACATCAACAATCCAATAGAAATTGCAATTATAGCCAACTAGCACGGGTACATTATAATTGTTTCTCTTTATCCACTAGCATGCATTTATTTAGTTGTTCACAATGATTGTGAAACCATGCACCAAAATTCTCCAAAATTGACTTAAAATAGTATCATTCATATATATAACTATAAATATAAATTACCATGGCTCCAACTCCATAAATGAAACACAAAATTAATTGAAAATGAGCACAAATTAACTTTACCTTGATCTTGTCTCCAACGTAGGGCATGAGAATGTGCCTGCTCCGGTGGTGTTTGGTTGCTCTCTTTGATTGGAATGTATCGAATACGCTAACATCCTTATACGCATCTGCAGACAATATTGTCACATGATGAGCTAGCATAATTTGAAGTTTGCAAAAGAATTGTTTGACAAAGGGTGGGGGCGGGGGAGGGGGGATATTACTCGATCTCCTCAAGTTTTCCTTCAAGCCGCAACCATTACGTGTATGTCTTGATGGTGTCCTCCCTGTATATATCTTGACAATCCGAAATAGAACGATAATATGAGTCATGATGCATTGCAAAAATCCATCTTTATATATACATACTAGGGCTTTATCATAACTCACCCGTGCCTTGATTCTTTGTGTGCATATAATGTAGCCATTCTTTATATGCATCTAGTTGAAATCATCCATTTCTACGTCATCATCATCATCATCATCAGACGAACCTCTAGTTTTTTTAATAGGTGTTATGGCAACACATGAATCGTTGTTGGATTCTTAGACAAAACTATTCGACAACCCTCTCATCGGCTAGAATTTACCATGTCTAATACATCAAGATCGTATTCGATATCGAGATAGTGTTCTTCGCCCACGGGATCATCAACACTTCTCTTCTTGAAGTACATGTAGTCCCTAGACCCATACCCCGGTTTTGATTTCATTGTTGTTAAGTTACCAAGCGTGAATTGACTCTTCCCAACGTTTATATATCTATTAACTACCTCTTGTCCCTCCTCACTCCCCTTGCAAGTGACATATATTTGTCCATGTTTCTTAGTTCGCATATACGGCCATGACATTTTAATTTAAAATCATGAGCACAAAAGCATATACAGCTAGGGTATACGTAGCACTAGCGAGAATATAGTGTACCTGTTGTCGCCGACATCGAGACGAAGGTCGAAATGCATCTTGGCCGCCGTCGCCTGGATCACCTTCGCCGAGCGACCTGTGATGATGCTCTTTGGGACGAAGGTGACCCAAAGAGCGATGGACGCCGCCCTAGGCCAAAAGGGACGATGCGCACGTAGTCCGAGTTGTTGGTGTGAAGAACTTCAGGGTGGCGTCGCCGACGCGATCTTGAGGTGTGTGCGGCGATGTCGACGCCGATGGGGTCCCCTTTTCCGCCTCGCTCGGCATCCCTCTACCGACGGTGGTGGAAGGCGAGAAGGAGAGTTATGCTATCTTGGCGGCGCTAGACCCCTAAACCGACCTCTAGATTTGGTTTTGCGAGGGGATTAGGGAGGGGATACGATGAGAGTCACTATAAGCGGAAGCTAAAACGTCGGCTTTGATGTTGTTGGTGCGAAAGCTTGGCGTGCTAAAAAAAAATTGGTGGTAAAAAAGGCGCCACTTTTAAATTTGGGAAGTTTTGATTTTTTTTTATTTGTTTTTGGTGGGAAATTTTGGGAAGGTCAGGCGCCAATCTCTTTTTTGCGTGAGTTTTCGTGTGTCCCACTGTCGTGCGGGTAACACATGTTTTTTTCCGAATATATATATATATAATTCAAATATTGCTGCAATTATTTGTTGATTTATAGAAAAAAAATTATTAAAATACTCTAATATTGCAAAAAAAAAAAATCTAGAAACTAGCATGGACAAACACCGTTTTTTGGTGTAGCATGTCGGCAACAAAGTTTGAGTCGATTCGAGATAAAGTGGTGATGCACATCCCCAAAATGGCACACACTCACCTCTCACACATGTCCTATTCATCGGTGAGAGATGTTCATCCCTCGTTTGGGATGTTGATGGAGCAAAACTATGATGTTGTGTGCATCCATTGCAATTTTTAGACCAAGTTTACCTATTATTTGTAACTATTTGTTGATTTATAGAAGAAAAATGTTATAATTAAAATACCCTAATGTTGCTAAGGAAGTCTAGAAACTTGCATGGACACTAATGTTGGCGAGAAAAGTTTGAGTCGATTCAGAGAAAGTGGTGATGCACATCGTCGAGAAAGGCACACTCACCTCTCACATGTAAAGGGATAAAAAAGATAGAAACTTGCATGGACACCTCATTTTTTCGTGCGTGTAGCATGTTGGAAAAAAAATAGTCGATTCGGATAAATTCGTGGTGCACATCCTCGGAAAGGCACACACACCTCTCACAGATCTTACTACGCGAAAATTTTTTTTTGAAGGAACCAATATTTTTTAATATATTACATAAAATGTCACTAATGTTGTATATATAAAAAAAAGTATATCCATATACTCAACGTATGAATTCATATTTTACATATATACGACCATAGATGCATGGTCTAGTATGATCATATACTTCATCCACCACATGCACTTCGTTCGGGCATATATACCATAAATCTGAGATATACACATGGGATACCACAATTCGAAAAGTCATTAGAAATCATAATTTCATGCTCACACACAAAAAAGTGCCAAAAAAAAAAAAAAAAGGAAAAAGAAAATAGAGAAAGGGAAAAAAAACATAAATGTTGGTAAAAATTAAAAAAGCCCAACTTGGGTTCGAACTAGGGAGCTGGATTTTTAAACTCAACGCATGTAACCATTGCACTAGTTAGATGTTTTTGTAAAACATAGTTTGTAAATGTTTATATTTTATTTTCAATCAATTATAAATTTATACAACGACAAGCTACATGTAAACCTTCTTTTGCATACTTTCAAAAATGTGATATGTACATATGTCAAACAAAACTTTTTTATATAAAAAAACTTATACAAAATTGGAGAACCCTAGATTAAGATCCTAGCTACGTCGGAAAAAGAATCACATTATTTGGACAACAAATTTTGCACTTTAAACATCATCAATGTTTTGTTAAGAATCAGATTACACAATAGATAAATGATATATACATTGCACAAGGTACCATAGTTTTAATTCGAGATTGATCAAAGTTTGCACCGAAACGCCTATTACACCCGATTACGATTGCAAAGCATTTAGGCTTTTGAATCAAGAACACACAACCATTCAACAGAGATAAATATAAAAGATATATACAAATTAAGTAGTGCCACAGTGGCGCATAGGATTACAAAAGTTCGTCATGACACATCAGAACACAACCACACTAGTGCCAATGCAACTTCAGTAAAACTGATTACATATAAGTTCATAAATCCTGACACATCTAAACAACCATATAGTCAAAGCATTTGCTTCAAAACTACCTTCGGAATCGTCGCCGTTTGTTGGTATTTGTTAACCTACAGGAATATTATGATGGATAATCCGCAGTTTTAACGGATACCGGTGTGCACTTCACCCGGGAATAGGGCTTTAAATATCGAATCCACTGAGGAGAAGATGAGAGAGTAGGTTGAAGTGTATAGCTAAATCCGAGTGGCTAAAACTAGATTAAAAGAGAGGTAAGGAGTTCCATTAGGAAGGTCTTGTTCTCACTTCAAGTAAATCATTTGCAACATTGGTCTTAAGAGGGGTTGTCATGAAGAAACTCTTAATAAAGGGAATCTACGCTAACAACGCAGGGGCTAACGATTTCTATAAACGGGGGCGGCGTAACAAAGGACTCAATGGCGTTGTCACCACCACGATCGGCCTTAACAAGTGTCTTCACCGGCCTATAGAAGGTATTCGTAATAAGCTAGTCAATCTAAGCACCACGCTTACATTAATCTAACAACTTCAACTCAAGAGCAACCAAGAATCAAAGTAATCTTATCAAAGAAATACGAACCTTAAGAACAATAAAGACAATACCACTTACTCGAATGGAAGTTGAACAATCCACAAGATCTCGAGTTGCGCTCCAATGGCACCAACTCAGAGGAAGAAGAAGATGGAGGCGCCGACAGCTCCGGGCCTTCCTTCAACTCCGCCTCAACCGCGCTCTAATTCTCTCAACTTGAAGCTCTACTCTCAACTCTAATCTAGGGCTTCTAGTTCTACATCTTGTCTAATCTTCTACTTCTAGTTCTTGAACTAGAGCTAAGGCCGTCGACTAGAGCCGGATCCGATCGATATGATGATGAGTTGATCTCGAGATGCTTGAAGCCGGGGCCTAGGGGTCTATATATATGGGTTTTCTTATGTCTCTTCGGCTTCCCGCCAAAGCAATATGGTACTAATCTTCATGGGCCTTGACAATGAACGATGACCATTGGATCAAACCGACATTATACTAATCGGTTTAGATTGCGTCTTAGAGGCGGTGGAGGAAGCTTCCGGAGACAGGGGGCAACTTGGCGGCCAAGCGGGGCCGATCGGCCCCATTATTAGGCCCGATCGCCCGTGGTGGGCTCCACCTCCGGGCCCAGCGATGCGCGTCGTGGCTTCCGGAGTCTTCTAGATGATGTTTTCTTGATTGTCAAGTTTCGTTCACGTCGGGTGTATTCCGGAGCCTTCTAGACTTGTTTCGAGTTGGATTGCGTTGCGTTATGACACATCAACCCTGTTTTTTTTCGTTAAGTCCCCCGCAAATCACAACTTTACCAAAACTCATGGAAATCATTAGTAGAAACCCCTAATAAGGTTATCTAATTATATTTTAGTCCTTTTCCATGTTTAGTTGATAATTAAAAGTATGCATTAACAAGTGTCAACAAACTCCCCCACACTTAGGCTTTTACTCGTCCTCGATAAAAGGATGGTCTAACTTTAATGTAACCGTAGAGACAAAGAATGGATCATAATTATACTCCATGGTCATACCTTCACCTTGGGATATCTGAGCATGAAATGGTTAGAAACAGATCACCTTAAATTCTTAAACCAAGTCACTTGGAGAGATTTTGCATAAGTTTTGAAAAGAAAACATAGCTCTACTTACTCCTTTGTGACACTCTCAAGTCTCTCAAAATATATTATATCCTCACAGTTCATTTATTATATCATATGTAGAGCTCAAGAACATGTAGCACACTTACCTTGTATTTATTGCTGAGTCAACTGTGGATCCATGGAGATAGATGTCATAAGTCATAGATCAAGATGTGCATGTGAGTCAAGATTATTATTATCACTGCTCTCTCTAGTTGAAAATCGTCTATCTCCCTTTTTGGAACATTTATTTATTTTTCAAGCGAGGTAACCAGCTATTTAGTGGAGAGGTGGGTTCTACTCACCCTCGGACACTTGTCCATTTTACTCTCTCATTTATTAGAGAAGTGGGCCCTACTCACCCTCGGACACTTGTCCATTATTCTTCTCTTCATTTTTGCCTTTTCACTCTCTTTTTTTGAGAGGGGGGTTCTTCGACCCGTAGAACACTTGCTCATTTTCTCCTCTCTCTCTCACTTTTCTCTCCACTCTTAGAATTTTGAACATTTGGCTTTTTCATAGCTGTACTTTTTTTTTTTAACAATTAAAATTATGGGAGATAGAGATTAAAACTTTTTAGAGCATGGATACTTTAGTGAAAGCAAAGTGTATGTGATCTTGATCTTAGACTTTAGACAAATTTCAACATGGGTCATGGTTTTGACAAAGCTTAACACAAGAAAGCAACAATTAATTAGATATATCTTTAATGATTGCTACGGCTCTATTAGGATGTATCATTGATCACAAAGGAGAAGCATAACTAATGATTTTAATAAAAAAACTCTCCAAAGACAAGATAAAAGAAAGAGGATCTCATTATTTTAACTTTTGTTCTTTCTCATGTTTTAAGCAATTAAAGCATCCCAACAAGTGACAGTATATATGTAGGAATTTAATCATGCAAAACTTTGTTCATGGGTTAACAAGACATCTTTTTCATATAGGAAAACATACCATAACAGAAAAGACTTATTTTAATTCGGAACGGAAAGTAACTTGCGAAAATTGAAAAGTTTTAGGAAGCAAACCGAGCGGTGGACGAAGCGGGGCCTACGTGGGACCAGGCAGGGGCCGGTCGGCCTGGTATATGGGCCGGTCGGCCTCCCACACCGACCATGTCGGGCGCGGTTCGTCTTGCGAAGTCGATGGTTCCGTCTTGGTTTCGAATTTCTTGATTTTGGTGAAGAATTTGCTTTTGGTCGCCGAGGATCTCCCCCACACTTATTTTCTACAGTTATCTTGCATACAAAGCATGGTGGAGACAAAAACATATCCAGAAATATATGGAGAATAATTGACTTAACTTGTGGATGACTTCCATAAGAGCACTTTTATATAATTCGAATCCTAATATTTAATAATAAACTAATTTTGACTAAACCGAACTAAATTAATCGAACTAACTTTTATAACTCACACGCTAAGATTCATTAACTCGTATATAATAACTAGCTAAATTAAAAAGGTAAGGTAGCAATACTTATCGTGATAATCGGGGTGCTCTCCCCAAACCGGATCTTGAAGTAGTCCTTTCGTTCGTCCCTTGGAACTCGTTCACCTTCGGGTTCTCCTTAAATGTTCTCCCCGCAAATATTAATTCCGCATATACCCGAAGGAACAAATTCTAGGAACATATTGTGAGCCTTCATGTGCTCACGTATTTTGGATTTGTCTCAGAAAAGAATGATGATGCAAAAGCATATGAATGCAATATTTTTGATTTTTATTTTTATGCCGCCACAACAAGGAGTACTTGCATGGGGCTTAAAGCAAAGAAACATATTTTTATGATTTTTTATGCAGGTATAGGAAAGTAAATATGCTAAAGGAAATATGCTAATTTAAATATGCCGTGTAGAAAATAAATATGTAGATAAATACCGAGTTACCTCTCGGCAAGAATTTTGAGTACTTACTCCCATGGCGTGCGTCATCGATGGCATCTCGTCGGAATGTCGTGGTTCGAAATGGTGCCTTCAATGACGAGTGTAGATGAGGTGGCCGATGGAGATGGTGTTTGTTCGGTTGATGACGCGGGTAGTGGTAGGTCTTACGAAGGTGTACTCTTGACGTCCTCTTGGTAGGTGATGCTTCTTTCTTTTTCCATGTCGCTTCTTTGGAGGAGACCTTTCTTGGAGTGGCGGCCGAGTGTTCGATTGGTCGGGGCCGAGCGAACTTCTTTAATCTTTCTTAATATCTTCCTTGTTCGTCAACTCCGTCCAACCGGTCTTGTGATTTTTAGCGGCGTCTCAGCGTCTTGTTCTTTTTGGGTCTTGTGGTGAGGTAGGCAATAGTGGTGGTGTAAGGCCCCTCTTGATGGAGTATGGGGATGATGTTGACCCATTACTCTTGTCAAGTGGTCTACACCTCCGGCCATGTCGTGCTCACTTTTGATCTTCCTTGGTCACTCCTCAAGTGCATCATCCGATCTTAATAGCCACTTGGTGATGGCGTTGCCCATGTTCTTTTCGCCGATTCACCGCTTGAAGAAAGATTGGATGTGGTACCGGCGCCGTCTTGTTTAGTGTGCATATTTGTAGGTCGGGACTTCCACTTGTAGGAATTGGGGAAGTAAGACTTCTCCTCTTATTGCGCAAAGTGAGTCCTTTGCAAAGACAAGGTAGAGATCAAGTGCATGGGCCTGGTGGTGGGAAAACACCATCGAACCAGAATTTCATTTACTTTTACTCTAACCTTGTGGGCACATTGAACAAGATAAAGATGATGTATAAGTTCATTTATGACAAGGGTGGTAAGATCAGAAGATATGTAAATATTTTTAGCAAAATAATGAGCGAACAAGAAAGTGATGCTAGAAACAGTTTTTAAAAAAACTAACATGTCGAGTTAACAAGATTGAATCATGTGAAACTATAACTCTAGCATGTTTGACTTTTCATTTATGAGAATGCCATTGTAAAGAGGAATTAACGACAACTTACCTCAAGGTGTTACCTTTATTATTGGAATATGATGGCGCTATTACACCTTGTGGTGGTCCTTCTCTTCTTCTTGAGTGGCATGTGGAGTGACAGGTGCATGTCAGGAGGAAGAGGATGGCTTAATCATTTTTAATGGAGTTGGCCTCCCTCCTTGATGCTTCCATCACCCATGAATTCCCCCATGAGTGAGTGCTTCTGATTGTGGATCTTGTCTTCGTCACTCTTCTTCTTCTTGGCTCATTGGGAATCCGTCTTCTTTTCGTATCTTGCTCCATCTCTAGTGAGTTCATCTCGACCTTCCCCAAGTTTGTTTCAAAGTTTATTCTTTTTCTCGCAGGGGTTAGTCCAACAAAATATACCAAAGATCTACTATAGTTTACTATGGTTCAAAAGTCAACCTAGACACCACGTCTAATTTGATTTAGGAAGGCGTTCTAACCTAAGCACCACGCTTAATTTAAAAGCCTTTAGAAGAAAGATCACTTACTCCTAAACAAGGCACCATGCTTCATTTAAGAGATGTATGAACTCATTCTAAACCTTAGCATACTAAGTAGACAAAAGATGACATGAAAGCATTATAGAGATTTACTCAAACAGAGATGATATAGCATGATCAGTGGCATAAAGGTAAAGACAACCAAGCTAGTGTAGCAATACGACAATAAATGTTTCTAAGCATGTGATTCAATGTTGCGTAAAAACTGGTTGGACATACCATGTATTGTCATCCTTCGTTCTTCTTTACTCCAAACCTGGCATGGTCAGTGACAAGAATACCCGAAGGAAAATTTTTATAATCATATGCTCATAATGTAGGGGTATATATAAGTCTTTATAGTATTTCCCCTAGAGTGCTTGTTTTTAGGACAAAAACTCGTCCTTGGGAAACTTTTAAATTATGAATCAAGATGATGAAGTGGTTTCCCTTATATTGCCAGTCTCAAAATTTCAAGCCGTAGGAAAATTCATCAACAACCACCCTTTCTAAATTTTTAAGAAAGAGAGTATTGAGATCTCACGTGCGGCAAGAATTGAGATGGCAATCAATTTAGGAGTTTTCAAATGAGCATGGACTAGGTGGAAAAGTTCCATTTTTGAAGTAGTCTTTATGCTCATTGATGTTCTCCAAAAAATGCATTCCTTTTAGTCTTCCTTAGATCATTCATAATATTTTAGGATCGTGAGGGAGACGCAAGAAAAGGGCACAAGAGGATTCATTGGGCTCAAGGATGCGGTTAAAGATGGGTTCGAAAAAGAATTATCTAATTTGAACATAGAAAAGAGAGACAGGGAGTGACTTCTTGATGGCTTTGCTCTCTTCCTATGGCATGATTAGATATGCCATCCTTGAGGTTCCCCAATGTTCTTGTGTAGCAAAAAAGGTGCTTTCTAAGAGATTATCTCAAAAAAGAGGTTTGGATTATATATGGTCTCTTGTGAAGCTGGAAGTTCATGAAACTCATCATCTAAAGAGATATCCAAGGGTTGAATTTCTTCTCCCTTAAAGGTTTTTAGCGCATTGATGGTTTGGGGTCGATAGCTAAGTCTTGGGATTGGAGTGATGGTGATATAGCTATCGAACTTCTATATTTTTTTTTAATTTGGAGGATGATTCTTCTTCCTTTGGGTGGTCATAAAGAATGCTAGTATATGGGTTTCACCCATTTGAGTTCGTCAAAGCAAACCTTGCTTAAAAAGGGAAAGAAAAGGTTCCTCCAAAAACTGCATGATGATCATGCGTACAACACTTTCATGATGTCGGCAAAGACTCCTACCATAGAAGATATGATCCACGCTTCTCACTCCCGAGAAGTATTGCTTCATGATCATTTTGATCAACCGTAGGCGTAGCTAATGGCTAGATGTAAGGATGAGATCTAAAGATTCTAGTAGCGAGCTTCCGCTTAGGGGTGCGAGTATAAGATGGAATCAATTGATCCCATGAAGATAGAAAAAAGATGAGAAGATAGAATAAAAGAAAAAGATAAAAGTATAGTACAAGATTTAGCTATAGTTTTTCAACGTGGTCTCAAACCGTTCTCCCAAGAACGGCGCCGAAAAATGCTTGTTGGTATTTGTTAACCTACGAGGAATATTATGATGGATAATCCGCAGTTTAACGGATATGGGTGAGCACTTCACCCGGAATAGGGCTTTAAATATCGAATCCACGGGGAGAAGATGAGAGAGTAGGTTGAAGTGTATAGCTAAATCCGGAGTGGCTAAAACTAGATTAAAAGAGAGGTAAGGAGTTCCATTAGGAAGGTCTTGTTCTCACTTCAAGTAAATCATTTGCAACATTGGTCTTAAGAGGGTTGTCATGAAGAAACTCTTAATAAAGGGAATCTACGCTAACAACTTGAGGGGGCTCCTACGATTTCTATAAACGGGGCAAAGGCGTAACAAAGGACTCAATATTTGTCACCACCACGATCAACCTTAACAAGTGTCTTCACCCGGCCTATAGAAGGTATTCGTAATAAGCTAGTCAATCTAAGCACCACGCTTACATTAATCTAACAACTTCAACTCAAGAGCAACCAAGAATCAAAGTAATCTTATAAAAGAAATACGAACCTTAAGAACAATAAAGACAATACCACTTACTCGAATGGAAGTTGAACAATCCACAAGATCTCGAGTTGCGCTCCAATGGCACCAACTCCAGAGGAAGAAGAAGATGGAGGCGCCCGACAGCTCCGGGCCTTCCTTCAACTCCGCCTCAACGCGCTCTAATTCTCTCAACTTGAAGCTCTACTCTCAACTCTAATCTAGGGCTTCTAGTTCTACATCTTGTCTAATCTTCTACTTCTAGTTCTTGAACTAGAGCTAAGGCCGTCGACTAGAGCTGGATCGATCGATATGATGATGAGTTGATGCGAGATGCTTGAAGCCGGGGGGGCCTAGGGGTCTATATATATGGGTTTTCTTATGTCTCTTCAAGCTTCACCAAGCAATATGGTACTAATCTTCATGGGCCTTGACAATGAACGATGACCATTGGATCAAACCGACATTATACGACCGGTTTAGATTTGCGTCTTAGAGGCGGTGGAGGAAGCTTCCGGAGACGGGGGCAACTTGACGGTTAAGCGGGCCGATCGGCCCCATTATTGGGCGATCGGCCCGAGTGGTGGGCTCCACTCGGGCCCCGCGATGCGTCGTGGCTTACGGAGTCTTCTAGATGATGTTTTCTTGATTGTCAAGTTTCGCGTTCACGTCGGGTGTATTCCGGAGCCTTCTAGACTTGTTTCGAGTTGGATTGCGTTGCGTTATGACACATCAATTCTGCGCTTTTTTTACGTTAAGTCCCCAGTAAATCACAACTTTACCAAAACTCATGGAAATCATTAGTAGAAACCCCTAATAAGGTTATCTAATTATATTTTAGTCATTTTCCATGTTTAGTTGATAATTAAAAGTATGCATTAACAAGTGTCAACACCGTTGTGGAAGTAGTACTTGAGGAGGAGCACACGAACATTCTACGCCTTTTTCCTAATCCGCCAATTAACAAAGGGGCAAGTTAGCATATATATTAATGAAATTTAGGATTCTTAAGGTAGGGGAGCCATATATCACCTCCCTATTCCTCACCTTCGACCATTCTAGCGTCTCCTCATCATTTGTCATGAGAAAATGCGACATTGATTGTAATCTTCTTACCGATTACGTAAACATAGGGGGATCCTCGATCTTTATTAACAAAATCGAGACAAGTATTAGAATCACAAACATGAATGATTGCAAGTGGTAAATTAATCTCAAACAATTCACAACATAGTTACAATCCATTTCATACTATATATGGATGGGATCCCATGCATGCTTTAGCTTTTTACAACTCGAAAATAAAATATATTCTAGGTGTTAAATAACTCTCAATCAATTCAAATCAGACTTTTTTAATTGAAGACATGTTTTACCCCTGTTTTCACAACATTTCAAGTAGTACTTGGACAACAAAAAAAAAAACAAAGCAATAATCGACACGGTTTTGTGAATTTCAGCAAAAGGCTAACATATCCATACCAAGCATATGCATATCGGACTAGTTACATATCATGTCCGAACACAACCAGATGTAAATACAACCTTCGGGTTAGCAAAAAAGCACCAACCATATTAGAGAGCTATTCCATATCCATATATGTCTAGTGGCAAGCATTCATGCATATATAGCTAACACCTTGTTGCCAAGCTCCCATATCATTTCTCATAATCCAAATAGCGAGAGTCAATTTCTCATAATCCAAATAGCGAGTCCCAAATCCAAACTACAATGAGAGTGCTACCACACTTGAAACACTAGCATACTAATATCCGCACATGAAAATCAAATTAAAAACCCTAACCCTAACCTCTTTGGGACGGAACCTCCCGAATAGGGTGCGCGTGGCGATGTTGTGGGAGCGGCGGGGAGGCACATCGGGCATCAAGCACCTCCGGTTCTTCCTCCTCTTCCTTCGAACGCGCCTCCGTACGACGCGTCGGCGTCCCTCCTCCTCCCATTTCCGGCGACGAACCGGCCATCCCCGTCCCGCTTCGCTGGGCCGAGTGGTGCGGCGCCTTAGGCGCAAGAACAATGGCGCCCAGAGAGGGAGTCGAGGGCGTAGTTGCGCTGCGGGTGGCGCCGACCATGTCGCCGGTTGATTGAGGCCGTGGAAGAGCGAGGTGGGTAGCGGGGAGTCGATGGGATATGGGGAAAAGAAGGCGCGGTGGACGCCTCGATTCATGTGGCCAGGTTCATTCATGCATGTAAAAGGAGAGGAATATAGTACATTCATCGAATCGTGGGCCCCAACAACATTGGACCCGGGCGTCGGTGAGCCGGACTCCAACATCGTGTGCGTTTAGTAATAACGCGTAAGCTAACATCGGGTTAATGCGGTGCTTAGGGATTGATAAAAATTTGGCGCTTAAGTAAAAAATTCGGGTTAACTTGGCGGTTTGAAAAAAAAGAATTGACAAAAATTGGCGCCACTTAATTTATTTTCGATTTCCAAATCACGGGGATGTTTATTTTCGAGTATCCCTAATTTTCGAAAGTGGTATTTTAATATTGAGTAACGAACAAATAATTAAAGTAATAGCTAAACATCGATGCGAAAATTACATAGATACACACAACAACCTAGTGACTAGGGACATGTGTGAGAGATGTGTGGCTTTTTGAGGATGTGCATTGTTGACACCTTTTAAGCTATGTTTTTATGTGTCAATTTAATATGTAATAAGGGTATAAAAGAATAAAATACATAGAATAGGTATTATACTAACTAAGTTCTATGAGTTTTGGTGATTTATATCTTTTCGAGGGGACTTAATGTAAATGCTTGGGAAAACTTAGAGAAAACCCCTACATAATAAAAGGATTTATTAAAGAAGGATTTCGGCCGAAAAGTGAACTAAAACATTCTAGAAGACACCGGAAGACACCGGGAGAGACCGACACCCTGGGCCCACCCTAGCCTGGCGGCGCCGAGAGGATTAGGGCCGGCCGCCGGGTGGGGGCGGGATGTCGGCCTCATCTTCTTAGGTCGGTTTCTAACCAACTTTGTGGTTGTATCTACGCCGTTGTTGAAGTCGGTTTGATCCAAGGGCCAGCATTCATCTACCAGGACTATATAAGGAGGGTCCTACCTCCAGCCATAGGCATGGAAATCATTATTCATCATACTCAGCTTTGATCATAGCTAGAGCCATACCTCTCTAATTAGAAGAGAGCTAGATCAAGTTGAGAGAGAGTAGTAGAAAGTTGAGAGATAGATTAAAGAACTAGTTCTAGTTCTAGATCTATTCTTGAGAGATAGAAAGTAGAGTTGAGGAGAAGTAAGGAGAAGTGCCGGATCTATCGGTGACTCTTCTACGCTTGTACCTCTGGGATCAAAGGCTTCATTGCAATTGATCTTGAGACTTCTTTGGCAGGATCAACCTTATATTTGAGTAAGTCTACTTATTTATATTTCTTTCGGTTTATGACTCATTAGAGTACTTTGATTCTTGTCGCTCTTGAATTGAAGTTGTTACCCCTAGTGTAGACGTGGTGTTTATACTAGATAACTCATAAATACACTCTACTTGCCGGATCGTGGTAGTTCGTGGTAGTGACAAAGTACCATTGATTCCTTTGGATTCCACGTCCCGTAAGATAGGACACGTAGGACATAGTTCTTTCGGGGAATAGTAAGTTTCGACCTTACTTTCCTTTTGAGTACGTCCCCATTAAGAAATATCTTTAAGCCTTATAAGAGTATAAACTAGACAACCTTAGAATTCTTCTCACCTTTTATCCGAACTCCCGTTCCTTGCTACTATCTCGGTGTTTAGTTACGTTTCATTAGCCTCACACCATTCTCCCCGTGGATTCGATATTTAAAACCCTCCCGGGTGAAGTGCTCATCGTTTCGTTAAACTGCGGACTATACAAATTATAAATAATTACGTAGGATAACTTTTACCAACAAGCATTTCGGCGCCGTTTCGGGAGAACGGTTTGTCGATTACGTGAAACTAAACTAAATCTTGTATCTTATCATTAGTATAGATTTTTCTTTTTATCTTTTCAAAATCATTATCCACATGGATACTACCCCTCTTTATAAATATTTAAAACCCAACGGGCAAGCTTATAACCCTATGCTATCATCTAAACCCATTCAAGCTGGATCCTATGAGTTTCGCCCAAGGTTGATTGAGATGGTCCAAAGCCATATTTTCTCAGGAGAATCTGACGAAAATCCTTTTCTTCATCTTCAAACTTTTGAAGAAACATGTAAATGTCTTCACATTGAAGGCATGTCTCCTGAAACTATCCGTTGGATGCTCTTTCCATTCTCTTTGAAAGGAAAAGCGCGCCAATGGTATAATAGAAATAAAGAAAGAATAGGAGGAAATTGGGAAACTTGCATAATCGAATTACGTACGATTTCTTTCCTATATCTAAATTAGTTAACTTTAGGCACTCGATCCTATCCTCTAAACAAGAAGATAATGAATCATTGAGTGCCTATTGGGAACGATATGATTTACTTTCCAAATCGGGACCCAATCTCGCTATACCGGATCATGTTCTAATTCAACATTTCTATATTGGTGCGAATAAAAAATCTAGAAAACATTTGAATACATCCGCAAATGGATCCTTTATTCATCTTTCACCCCTGAATGCATTGCTATCTTAAATAAAATATCAGGAAACAAGGAGGATGATCCAAGCTCATAGGAAAATCTTTAAAAATAGAAGAAATAATAAAGAAGAAAGATTAGTTGAATCCAATCTATTTCAAATTCTTTACAAATCTCGGCTAATCCTAAACCTTTAGAAGAACCAGAGGTTACTTCAATCTCTCGATTTCTCCTTTGATATCGAGGATGATCTCTCTTTCTGATTATGGAAATACCTCGAAATATCAATTTGTATCTCGAAGTTTAAAACATCACAATCTTATCCTATAAACTCTCGATTTAACACATTTAAAAAGGAAGTACGTAAGAACTTGTTTCAATTATGAGTAGTGAATGGACGGAAGAATCGAGCTTTCCTCCGATGTGATCCGTTTGGATTCACCTTCCGTCCCTATTCATTGCCAAATTGATGAAGATCCTTTTGATGCTCTTTATAATCCTATAGTAGGAATAAATATCATGGTATTATCTTTTGCTCATGAATATCTCAAAAAAATATGCCATTAAGTTCTACTACAAAATTATTACTAAAACCTTCAGGACAAGTTATTCAAAGCTTAGGAATTCTTTATGTCTTACCAATCAAGGTAAATAACATCATGGTACATCTCGGTTTCTATATCTTTGATATCATGGAGTTTGACTTCCGATAGGACAACCAATTGAAAGACTCACTTTTAAAGAACAACCCGAAGACTTAGACTTTCAGCTAGATAAAAATCTTCAATTCACATTACCTATAGTCCAAGCTATTCATGCTAAATCTGAGTCTTGTCGAGAACCAGATCCTATGGAGGAAGTTAAAGAGGCCACCGTAGAATATTTTTTGTGGAATCTAATCAAGAAGATGATTCGTAATTTTTCATTGAAGAAGAGGATGAAAATCCTGCTACTTGAGAACCTTTAGATGAATTTGAAAATCCACCTAGACCTCCCATTAAACTTAAACCTTTACCACCGGGCCTCACTTATGCTTTCCTAAATCAAATTCAGAGTCTCCGGTGATCATAAATGATAAACTTACTCGAAACGAGACTCTCAAGGCTAATTCTTGTCTTAGAAAAACATCATTGACCTTAGGCTACGCGACTCGATGATTTAAAAGGAATAAGTCCCGCTCTCTGCACCCATCGTATTCCTCTGAGACCCGGATATTCCACCATCTATAGAACCTCAAAGAAGACTCAATAATGCGATGAGAGATGTAGTGAAGAAGGAAGTTCTTAAATTGTTACATGCGGGGATTATATATCCATTGCCATATAGTGAGTGGGTAAGCCCGTACAAGTTGTGCCTAAGAAAGGAGGCATGACAGTTGTTAAAAATGATAAAAATGAATTAATTCCTCAAAGAACATTACGGGATGGAGAATGTGCATAGATTATAGAAAATTAAACAAAGTCACAAGGAAAGATCATTTTCCCTTGCCTTTCATTGATGAGATGTTAGAACGATTGGTAAAACATTCTTACTTTTGTTTCCTTGATGGATATTCGGATATCACTAAATTCCAATCCATCCTAATGATCAAAGTAAAACCACTTTTACATGCCCATATGGAACTTATGCTTATAGAAGAATGTCTTTTGGGTTATGTAATGCACCGCTTCTTTTCAAAGATGTATGATGTCTATATTTTTCTGAAATGATTGAGGAAATTATGGAAGTTTTCATGGATGATTTTTTCGTATATGGAAAAACTTTTGATGATTGTCTAGAAAACTTAGATAGAGTTTTGCAAAGATGTGAAGAAAAGCACTTAGTCCTTAATTGGGAAAAATGCCACTTTATGGTTAGAGAAGGGATAGTGCTTGGTCATTTGATTTCGAAAAGGGGAATAGAGGTTGATAAAGCAAAAATAGAAGTTATAGAACAGTTAGCACCCCCCGTGAATATTAAAGGAATAAGAAGTTTTCTAGGCCATCTTTGGTTTTTTTATCGTAGATTTATAAAAGATTTTTTCACATATTGCTAGACCACTTACCACTTGTTAGCCAAAGATGTTCCTTTTGATTTTAATGATGATTGTCTTAAAGCTTTTGAAACTTTGAAAAAGGCTCTTATTTCGCACCAATTATTCAACCCCCGATTGGTCTTTGCCTTTTGAAATTATGTGTGATGCCGGTGATTATGTGGGGCGTGTTAGGGCAAACTAAAGACAAGAAACATCATGCTATTGCTTATGCTAGTAAAACTTTAACAGGACCACAACTTAATTATGCTACCACCGAAAAAGAGTTGCTAGCAGTTGTTTATGCTATAGATAAATTCAGATCTTATTTGGTAGGAGCTAAAGTAATTGTTTATACCGATCATGCCGCTTTAAAATATTTGCTCACCAAAAAAGATGCTAAACCTCGTTTAATAAGATGGATTTTGTTACTCAGGAGAGTTTGTGTAACACCGTTTTAAGAACAAAACCGAGATGAAGCCATATGTGAGCCCCGAAGTCAAATCTCACATATAGTTTTACAAATAAATGGTAATCAATTCACAATGCTTAAAATATAACGAACATAATATAAAAGCAAATAACCTCGGCTAAGCGGCCGGTGGGAAGACACTCGATTCTTCTGGGTGAAGACTCCCAGGGACCGACCGACCGGGTTGATCACAAGCCTAACTTCCTCCCGAGGTGGGGTGAAATAGCAAGGGTGAGTCCATGTCGAACTCCGTAAGCATAGCCAGGGGTTATGAGGCCCGAAGGCGACTTTGTCTTAATCTGCGGTTGCTTTTAGTGTTGGTCAAGTTTTAAGCTTAAGCATAAAGGAATCCCATTAACCCATTAATCACAAGCGTGAACAGATATCAACATCAATTTAATAGCAACATCATAATAAGCATGCAATTCTATTCATTAATGTCTCCAAGGCCGTTCATGACCGCGAACACGGGCCGACATGTCGGGTTTAATTAACTCTGCAGAGAGGTGTACACTTTCACTACGGGTCATAGTTTCCACCGAGTAGGTTCATGACTCCCCAAACAAATGAAAACCATATAAAGTCGTTCAAAGGCCCTCCTAAAAATATTAAGTGGCCAATGAGCTACAACCCCGTTTCTCCCAATTACGGCAAACCACCAACAAAGTTAGGTAAAACCCTTAAACAACTAGAGTCGAGCCATGTAACCCCCATAGTTGTCTTTGTATATCGGATGATCACAAATGAATAAGTCCATGTTATCAATAATTCATATTTAACGTTCGGTGCATAAACATTAAGCAAGTCATAAGATCATGGTTTAAAGCTAGCATATCCCAAAACTATACTTGCCTTAAATAGACATCCTTCTTCAAGTCCAAAGCTTTCCCAATAACACCTTCTTGATCAACAACTTCTTTTCAATCTCCTTCTAGATCACCATGCAAGGCTCACCGACTGAACGTACATAATCACAAAGCACCACACAAGCATCCGACAATCATACATGAAGCAAACAATAGAACTAAATTAGAACAGTACACCAATCAATGAATTATCAAGTTGAAAAGATTATAAAACTAATCTACACGTCACTACGATCACGCAGACACGAAAAGCACTCTAACCGAGCATCGACGAAAGAGAGACGATTGTCGAAAGATTTGCTTTAAAAAGAAAACTATGAGCTTATTTATTTTAATTACATAAAAACATGTACAAGATATTGAGCTAAATCAATTTTATATTTGATTGGAAAAACAAAGGTATATGTAGTATTATTTTACTTGCCTGAACATCACGTCATTACGAAACGAAGAAACGGCACATGGAGTGCTCAGGTGGTGTATTTCTATAGTATTTGTGGATTTGTTTTCCTAAAGAAATACGGCCATGATGTGTGCATGACGTGAACAAGAACAAACTGGACATGCACAGCTGGCTACTACGCTTGGGCTTATGGTGATGATGTACGTACATATGTGTACATTTATCATGAATTTTCAGATTTGTTTTTGTGAAGGAAAACGGCAAGGAAAACAAATGATGGCATCATATGATGTCATCAAGCTAGCTAAGTAATGGGTATAGAGATGGATCAGATAAGGAGTTCTAGCAGGGCATAACATGTCTATGTGCATGCTGAGTAGTGCATGGCGTGGTGTCGCTGGAGCAACAGGCATCTCGTATCTACAGATATTGACCTTGTAAGCTTCATGTTGTTGTGGTTCTTGTCATCGGTAAGAGATCGGCAAAGGGTTACGTCAAAGGCATTTGGACATGTGTGTGTGTCAGCTATGGGTTGGACAGCGTCGGTGCGGTTCCTCCATTGCCGGCTGTATGGACAGTTCGCCGGCACGAACACGTTGAAGGCCTACAACCATCGGTTCTTCTAGTAACAGAAAAACGCAGGGAGGTAGATGAGGATACGGGATCTCACCTAGGGATTTATCAACAACGATGATGAAGGCACGGCGTGGCTCCAGCTTCCTTGGTACGACGGCCACAACAGAGATGAGCGATAGCGGCTCGACGGAACGGACGAACAGCAGGTTCCACGGGAACTGCTCGACGACGGATAGCTCAGGACAACAAGACGCGGCAAAGAGGCCACGGCGGCTTCGGTGGACAGGTTTTGCACTCGGCAACGATGTAGTTGAAACGGACCAGATTGCACAGTAACCATGCGTTGTTGACAACCTTGGATGATGGAACGACCTCGTAGGAAGGTACATATTTATAGGAAGAAAAACTCTCCACGTTACATCAACTAGCAATATGGTGCTAATTGATGCCAGAGGCTTCACCTTACTAACGGGCCTAAATAATCATTAAGCCCATTGATAAATAAATCCATAGACTTAGTGAAAGAATGAGATATTTTATTATTTTCGAAATTAATTAATTTCAGGATTAAAATAATTCTAGAAAAGTCCGAATACTTTAAACCATGAGAAAGTTCTCTGAATGCTCCGGATATTTGAGAAAAATTCGGACATTGAAATGTGAGGAATCCAAATTATTTGGAGCTCACGAAAAGATATTTGAGGGATTATAGAAAAGAAAATTCTCATAGAGAAAAGCAAGAAAAACTCAGAGAATGCTGAAATAATTTTCGGGAGGATTTTACATAGATATTGATGAATTATGAGCTCAAAGAAATGATTTAGAGTGGAAGAATAATGTTATGAGAAACTCGCTTAAAGGAATGAGCGGTGAAGCAAGGATCTGATCGTTAAGATAAAGACAGAGATACACACGAGCAATAAACGACTTACTAGTAATTTCAAATTTAACAAAACCAGACATCACAAAATAGAATAATGCACCAAAGATGAATGCTCAAACACGTTGCTACCTTACGATAAATTTTAAGTTGACGAAATATTTATTTATTTTCCTATATTTAATGAGCACAAAAATTACATAATTAAAATCATTTTATTCTATTTTCAAAAGAGACAAAATTTGGGGTGTTACAAATCTACCCCCTTAAGATGAATCTCGCCCCGAGATTCGGAAGATAAAGATCGAAGAGATTGAGATAATCTGTCTGATAATCGTTGTCACTCCTCGAGTAATTCCATTTTCTTGGTAAGGGTTCCTCTTATATTGCATGCCTATTATTCTTTGTACATGATCTGGAATCTCCTTCTTCATACATCCTTTACTAGTGGTAACACTCAAGTTCATAGGTGTACTCCTAGGTGTCTGGATGCAACTATACTTCACTATCTCTAAGCTCTTGTCGTCGGGTGGTCAAGAATGGGAACATCGCAAGGATAACAGAGGATAATCCAAGAGACAAATCCACAACTTATGGATACCTTTGTTGAGAGAAACTAGCACACGAGATTGAGATACTACCCCCTTAAGATAGATCGGCCAGGGGTAACTAGGGAGGAACTCTCATAACTGTTTAAGTACCTTATCCACCATATAGACCTTCTCTTGATTCTAAGTAGATTCCATTCCAAAGTTTCCAACTATTAGTATCCTTACTATGGTTGAGCTTCTCAACTCTCTTATTCTGCATATAACTCTGTAGGCTTTGGTGTTGTCTGATCTCTGTTAGCATAGTTGCTAAGCTAAGAGTATTGATAATGACATATACTTCATCCGGACAATAATTTAATTCCATGTCATGTACCTTTGGTCACTCCAATCCAATAATGATATCACATGCTCAAAATCAACTTAGTGAAGAAGTCCTTTGTGAAACTTTTATCCCAAAGTAGACCATTCATCCAACTTCAAAACATTCTTTGCTCAATCCTTGAATCTAAACTTTTGGCCGTTGGTGTCGTTCAAATCTTCTTTCAACCTCTAACTAATCTTCATCATCCAAAAGAAACTCCAAGTCAAGCTTGCATCCTTGGGGTAAATTTTATATTAACTTTCTTAAGTTCTTCTCCTCCAACAAAGATAACTTAATTCCACGTAGAGAAATTGCTTCACTCAAATGATAGCGTACTCCTAAAGCCTACAACTAGGTTAGTTCCATTCAATAATGATATCTCAAACCAAAATTTCATTAAGATGTCCTTATTATTCTTATGTTCCACCTAAATACCATTCCTTTGTTGGAGAAATCACTATTTCCATGCTCTAGAATGGTTACTTCACATCATATACCGAGTAGTACAATATCAATGACAACTTATCTTGAGCTGAAGATTGAACTCCAAAGTGATGTGATAACTCAAGCCAAAATCCAATCATGATGAACACCTAAGCTCTATGTAAATACTCCAACAAGTTATCAACCTTAAATGAAAGATACATGCTCTTGATATTGACTTCTCAACCATAAGATACCTAAGGCTTCGAGTAGAGAACTAGAATGTCTGAAAACCTTCATGCTAATAACTTCTTCAATCGGCTACCCCCTTAAGAAAAAATTTTACTAGGGGACCAGCAAAGGGGTAGCTTAAATGTTCTCCTCTGTGAGTCATCCATCTTAATAACCTTTTGACATCCAAGAAAAATTCCCAAAGATATGCAAGAGCATGTAACTCTGAAATTCCTGGCGAGTAGAAAAATTTCAGTCTAGTAAAATATTATTAACTCGAGCTCTGTTAATCCAATAGGGTCGTGCTTTACACCGTTGGAAAGCTTATGAAATTCTCTACAACTTCCTTATAGAAATCTTCTCTAGATTTGACACTTAAGTTGGTCGAAAATAGTACACAACAGAAACTGTTCCAGATTTTTGACAGCGCAGTTGCATCATCTTGTGATTTTTATAACTCTCAAAACCATAATAGCTATCGGGACAATTCTTGCGCTCAGAGAAAGGTATGGAAGTCTACTTTTGTCCAGAATTGTTGCATGATTTTTGGTCGTAAGGATAGAGGTATAAGCCAAAGAAGACAGATTGCTCGAAAAAAAAAAAACAGGATGGGCGTAAAACAAGAAAACCAACCCGACTATTTATTACACTAAATCCTTAAATCTTAAGCCTATGAACTAATGAAATTGTGGATATACCAACAAGATCATACCACTCAATACAAAGATCCAAGACAAACATATGCATAATAACAATTCAACAAAGCAATTGAGATGCACAAATCAAACAATGACTCAACTTCCGCTACTAACGTTTTGTTGCATAAGGGCATAAATTCCTACTTAAACATGGTGTGATTGTAGTGACATCCAGGGTACACCTTTTGCAAGTGGATGGTGGGACACGTCCTCCACTTCATTGATCCTTGGTAATCCAACATGACTTTTCCACTCATCAACCTCATCAAGAGCTTCCTCATGATGTTCCTTACTTCTGCCAAGCTCTAGTTGACTATTATACTTAGGATGTGTCCAATTCTAACTAGGCTTGCGTCCTACAGTCAACCAGGAGCTGATACCAATTTGTAACACCCGGTTTTAAGAACAAAACCAGATGAAGCCATATGTGAGCCCTGGAAGTCAAATCTCACATATAGTTTTACAAATAAATGGTAATCAATTCACAATGCTTAAAATATAATGAACATAATATAAAAGCAAATAACCTCGGCTAGCGCATGCTGGGAAGACAATCCGATTCTTCGGTGAAGACTCCACAGGGGACCGACCGACCGGTTGATCACAAGCCTAACTTCCTCCCGAGGTGGGGGTGAAATAGCAAGGGTGAGTCCATGTCGAGCTCCGCAAGCATAGCCGGGGTTATGAGGCCCTTAAGCCGACGAATCGTCTTAATCGCGGTTGCTTTTAGTGTTGGTCAAGTTTTAAGCTTAAGCATAAAGGAATCCCATTAACCCATTAATCACAAGGGTGAACAGATATCAACATCAATTTAATAGCAACATCATAATAAGCATGCAATTCTATTCATTAATGTCTCCAAGGCCGTTCATGACCGCGAACACGGCTGACATGTCAGTTTAATTAACTCTGCGCAGAGGTGTACACTTTCACTACGGGTCATAGTTTCCACCAGAGTAGGTTCATGACTCCCCAAACAAATGAAAACCATATAAAGTCGTTCAAAGGCCCTCCTAAAAATATTAAGTGGCCAACAGAGCTACAACCCCGTTTCTCCCAATTCTGGCAAACCACCAACAAAGTTAGGTAAAACCCTTGAACAACTAGAGTCAGAGCCATGTAACCCCCATAGTTGTACTGTATATCCCGGATGATCACAAATGAATAAGTCCATGTTATCAATAATTCATATTTAACGTTCAGTGCATAAACATTAAGCAAGTCATAAGATCATGGTTTAAAGCTAGCATATCCCAAAACTATACTTGCCTTAAATAGACATCCTTCTTCAAGTCCAAAGCTTTCCCAATAACACCTTCTTGATCAACAACTTCTTTTCAATCTCCTTCTAGATCACCATGCAAGGCTCACCGACTGAACGTACATAATCACAAAGCACCACACAAGCATCCGACAATCATACATGAAGCAAACAATAGAACTAAATTAGAACAGTACACCAATCAATGAATTATCAAGTTGAAAAGATTATAAAACTAATCTACACGTCACTACGATCACGCGAGACACCGAAAAGCACTCTAACCGAGCATCGACGAAAGAGAGACGATTGTCGAAAAGATTTGCTTTAAAAAGAAAACTATGAGCTTATTTATTTTAATTACATAAAAACATGTACAAGATATTGAGCTAAATCAATTTTATATTTGATTGGAAAAACAAAGGTATATGTAGTATTATTTTACTTGCCTGAACATCACGTCATTACGAAACGAAGAAACGGCACATGGAGTGCTCAGGTGGTGTATTTCTATAGTATTTGTGGATTTGTTTTCCTAAAGAAATACGGCCATGATGTGTGCATGACGTGAACAAGAACAAACTGGACATGCACAGCTGGCTACTACGCTTGGGCTTATGGTGATGATGTACGTACATATGTGTACATTTATCATGAATTTTCAGATTTGTTTTTTGTGAAGGAAAACGGCAAGGAAAAACAAATGATGGCATCATATGATGTCATCAAGCTAGCTAAGTAATGGGTATAGAGATGGATCAGATAAGGAGTTCTAGCAGGGCATAACATGTCTATGTGCATGCTGAGTAGTGCATGGCGTGGTGTCGCTGGAGCAACAGGCATCTCGTATCTACAGATATTGACCTTGTAAGCTTCATGTTGTTGTGGTTCTTGTCATCGGTAAGAGATCGGCAAAGGGTTACGTCAAAGGCATTTGGACATGTGTGTGTGTCAGCTATGGGTTGGACAGCGTCGGTGCGGTTCCTCCATTGCCGGCTGTATGGACAGTTCGCCGGCACGAACACGTTGAAGGCCTACAACCATCGGTTCTTCTAGTAACAGAAAAACGCAGGGAGGTAGATGAGGATACGGGATCTCACCTAGGGATTTATCAACAACGATGATGAAGGCACGGCGTGGCTCCAGCTTCCTTGGTACGACGGCCACAACAGAGATGAGCGATAGCGGCTCGACGGAACGGACGAACAGCAGGTTCCACGGGAACTGCTCGACGACGGATAGCTCAGGACAACAAGACGCGGCAAGAGGCCACGGCGGCTTCGGTGGACAGGTTTTGCACTCGGCAACGATGTAGTTGAAACGGACCAGATTGCACAGTAACCATGCGTTGTTGACAACCTTGGATGATGGAACAGCCTCGTAGGAAGGTACATATTTATAGGAAGAAAAACTCTCCACGTTACATCAACTAGCAATATGGTGCTAATTGATGTTGTAGGCTTCACCTTACTAACGGGCCTAAATAATCATTAAGCCCATTGATAAATAAATCCATAGACTTAGTGAAAGAATGAGATATTTTATTATTTTCGAAATTAATTAATTTCAGGATTAAAATAATTCTAGAAAAGTCCAGAATACTTTAAACCATGAGAAAGTTCTCTGAATGCTCCGGATATTTGAGAAAAATTCCCGGACATTGAAATGTGAGGAATCCAAATTATTTGGAGCTCTCACTAAAAGATATTTGAGGGATTATAGAAAAGAAAATTCTCATAGAGAAAAGCAAGAAAAACTCGGAGAATGCTGAAATAATTTTTGGGAGGATTTTACATAGATATTGATGAATTATGAGCTCAAAGAAATGATTTAGAGTGGAAGAATAATGTTATGAGAAACTCTGCTTAAAGGAATGAGCGGTGAAGCAAGGATCGATCGTTAAGATAAAGACAGAGATACACGAGCAATAAACGACTTACTAGTAATTTCAAATTTAACAAAACCGGACATCACAAAATAGAATAATGCACCAAAGCATGAATGCTCAAACACGTTGCTACCTTACGATAAATTTTAAGTTGACGAAATATTTATTTATTTTCCTATATTTAATGAGCACAAAAATTACATAATTAAAATCATTTTATTCTATTTTCAAAAAAGAGACAAAATTTGGGGTGTTACAAATCTACCCCCTTAAGATGAATCTCGTCCCGAGATTCGGAAGATAAAGATCGAAGAGATTGAGATAATCTGTCTACGAATCGTTGTCACTCCTCGAGTAATTCCATTTTCTTGGTAAGGGTTCCTCTTATATTGCATGCCTATTATTCTTTGTACATGATCCGAATCTCCTTCTTCATACATCCTTTACTAGTGGTAACACTCAAGTTCATAGGTGTACTCCTAGGTGTCGGATGCAACTATACTTCACTATCTCTAAGCTCTTGTCGTCAGGTGGTCAAGAATGGGAACATCAGCAAGGATAACAGAGGATAATCCAAGAGACAAATCCACAACTTATGGATACCTTTGTTGAGAGAAACTAGCACACGAGATTGAGATACTACCCCCTTAAGATAGATCGACCGGGGTAACTAGGGAGGAACTCTCATAACTGTTTAAGTACCTTATCCACCATATAGACCTTCTCTTGATTCTAAGTAGATTCCATTCCAAAGTTTCCAACTATTAGTATCCTTACTATGGTTGAGCTTCTCAACTCTCTTATTCTGCATATAACTCTGTAGGCTTTGGTGTTGTCTGATCTCTGTTAGCATAGTTGCTAAGCTAAGAGTATTGATAATGACATATACTTCATCCGGACAATAATTTAATTCCATGTCATGTACCTTTGGTAAGTAAATAACAAGAATCAAAATGTATGGAATGCACTTTGCTTGAATTCTTGTTCATGTTCATTTTAGCACATTTATGCTCTTGATGCCCCACTTGCTTGCATCTATGGCAATAAGCACCATTGCTCTTCACAAAGCTAGGCTTTGGGGTAGCAAAGGCCTTCTTGCCTTTCTTGGGGATATAGCCTAAGCCTTCCTTGTTAAGGGAAAACCTTTGGCTACCCAAGCACTTTAGCAACCGGGCATCCCCACCATATGCCTTGCCTAAGGCGTGGGTGAGCTCATCCACCTCTCTTTTGAGAGTCTCATTCTCAACCACCAATGATGCATCACAAGTGAAACCATCACTACTAGTGGAGATAGAGTGGGTTGATGTGGATGTGGAAGGAATGCATGGCTCTTCAACATTAACCAAGAATGGTTCATCTATAATGTCACATGTTGAGCCAACATCCTTCTTGATGATTGAGCAAGCTCTATCATTCTTTTCTAAGAGCAAGGCATGGGCTTTCTTAAGCCTTGTATGAGCTAGCTCCAATTCCCCATGGTCTTCCTTTAGACCCTCATGGGTGGCCTCTAGCTCACTAAAGTTTTGCTCAAGAGTTTTTACACTCTTTTGCAAAGCTTTGCATTCCTTGTCCTTAGTCTTAAGCATGATATGAGTTTGCTTAAGCATCTCTAAGAGATCATCTCTAGTGGGTTCATCATCATCATCATCTTCACTACCACTATCATATTTTACTTCATTATCACTTAGTTCATCATGCTCATGCAATGATACCTTAGTGGCCTTAGCCATGAAGCATGAAGGTGATGAGTCGAAGAGGGATGATGTCTTGTGTTGGCCAATTGCACTCATGGCCTTGGGCTTTTCTTCCTCTTCATCGGATGAACCATCACTATCCCAAGAACAAACAAAAGCACCATCATTTGTCTTCTTGAATGTCATGGTCTTGCTCTTCTTGTTTGTCTTGCCACTCTTGTACGCCTTCATCTTTTCTTTCTCTTTCTTGATTGGGCAATCGGCAAGGATGTGATATGGACTATCACACTCAAAGCACTTTCTTGGCTCTTCATTGCTCTTGGATGAGTTGTTTCTTCTTCTTGATCCTTGCCCCATCTTCTTGTTCTTCAAGACCTTGCTAAAGTTCCTCACAAACATAGCAAACTCTTGGTCAATCTTATCTAGATCAACTTCCTCATCGACTTCTTCTTCTTGTGCTTTGGCTTTGCCCTTTGCCTTGGATGAGGTGGTGGCGGCCTTGAATGCCACAACCTTCTTGCTCTTGTCATCTTCCTTCTCCACTTCATCTTCCATCCCATCAACTTGCTCATCGGTTAGCACTTCACCGAGCAAGTCACTAGGTGTCATGGTGTCCAATGCACCTCTAAATAGAATCTTCCTCAACATGGCAAATCTCTTGGGCAAGCACATCAAGAATTTGTGCCCAAAGTCACGATCTAGGGTCTTCACACCCAATGCCTTGAGATCATTCACAATAACTTGGAGCCTATGGAATGTGTCCCGGTATGCTCTCATCTTTCTTCATCTTGAAGTTCTCAAACTCACTCTTGAGCACATACAATTTGGCACTTTTCACCATCTTTGTGCCCTCATAGGTCTCACCAAGCTTCTCCCAAACTTCACTTGCTCTATCAAGATCCTTGATGCCTTCAAATACCTTGACATCCATGCCATTGTACAAAGTGTTCAATGCCATGGTGTTGCATTGCTTGTTAGCCTTGTCGGTGGGAGAGAGGTTGGTTGGATCAAGGATGACATAATCCTTCTCGGTCACTTCCCATACTTGGTCATTGATTGATCCCAAGTACATCCTCATGGTTCTCTTCCAATAGTCAAAATTCTTAACCCCATCAAAGAACGGAGGCTTTCCCCCAATATGGTTGAACACAACATGAGCCATACTATCACACCAAGGTTGTTAAGCCTTCAAATATGGTGACCACGGCTCTGATACCACTTGTAAGGTCCTAGATGGCTAGAGGGGGGGTGAATAGCCTATAAAATTTTCTACAAGCTCACTAAAACAAACCGGTTAGAATAAAACACGGCGTAAAGCGGTTTGCACTAGCTCTAATGGTCAAGCAAGCCTTCTAGTGACAAGACTAAATAATTCTATGATCTCTAGTCCACTCAAGGTCTATGTCACTACTCTAGCTAATGAGCAATCCTAATATGGTCCTTATGCTAGCAAGAACAACTACACAAAGCAAAGCTAGCTCTCTACTCAAAGTAAACTAGGAAAGTAATGCAAGAGTGAGCGGCTTGTTATACCGCCTTGTAGAGGATGTCAACCAATCACCGGGAAGATGAAAACCAATCAATCACTCGAAGGTGATGATCCACACAAGAGGCAATGAACAAGTTGATTTGTTCACCGGGAGTTCGTTGTACACCGACAACTACTCCGGTTGTGCCGACCAACACAAGGGTGATGTTTGAGCTAGGCGGTGCCCTTGCTAGCCTCAACACACCACACACCAAGTGAGGTACCCAAAGCACGAGCAATGTATTCCTTGCACTTTGTCTTCCCGACGAGGAGTGCGTAATCCTCTCACAAACCAACCGGAGGTGGCCAAGAAACAATCTCCTCTTCTTGCCAACAACTCCACCACTTCACCAAGCCGGCTAGGAGCGGTGCCTCCAAGAGTAACGGAAATCCACCGTCACAACACGATCCCCAAGTGCCTCTAGATGCAAGAACTCAATGCAATGCACTTGGATCACTCTTCTCTCAAGAATGAAGCTCAAATCAAGAATGAGAGAGGAGGGAGGCTTGCTTGCTTGCTCAAGTATGTTAGGAATGATTCAAATGACCAAGAGAGAGAGCAAGAGGCAGCCAACCAAGTATATATAGCCCCTATCACGAAATATGGACGTTGGGGGCAAAACTTGCATTTGTGGGTGCACGGACGCACTCACCGGAACCACAGGTGGGTCCGGTGCGTGGTCCGATGCTCCGCGTCCGGCCGCTACGAGACAAAAAAAATTGGCCCGGTGGCGGCTTTGCGAAAGCGTCCCGGTGGGTGGTTCCGGTGGGTGCGTCCGTGCACCCGGCCGTAACGCCCAAAAAACATGCTTACTTGGAAGTCCTCACGGACTCACACACCGGAGCCTCCGGTGCATGCGTCCGTGCTCCCTCGGCTTCGGTGCGGCGTCCGGTGCTAGATTCCAAAGAAGATTTTACATTACGTTGTCGCCCTTTCTTCGCCTCCTTTGCTTTGACATGCTACCCAACAAATATACCAATTTGTGCAAGAGGACTAGCATGATTTCATCTCCACGATGCATCCCGGCGCAATAGAAAATAGACGTTTCATTTTCTCAAAAGCGCGAATCCCCGCCGCAAGCTCGGCGGGAGGATGAGCGGTTCCCAAACCCAACTCAACCCCGCAACCATCACCGCCTTCGCCAGAATGTGCCAACACCACCACGTGTACATCACCATGTGCTCGTGTGTGTTAGCATTTTCACAATTCATTTCGAAGGTTAGGTTAGCTCTTTAGGTTAGAATGCATGCATATGAGACTTGAACCTAAAGGCACGTGAGGATCGATATGTACGAAAGGTTTCCCCTCTTTATAGTACGGCTTATCGATCCTATAACCACCCACACCCTCTATGGTGTCTTGGGTGTGAAATCAAAAGCCCTATGGTTATACCTTTGCCTTGGGACCTTTGATCTCCGAAACTTCACCGGGTTGCATGCTTGATCATCCTTTGGATCGTCCCGATCCCTCAACCATGACCACCATGCACCAACTCCCCAAGACGACCAATCTCCAATCATGTCAAACACTTAGCATTGAGAGATTAGTCCTTAGGTGTCACTAATTAGCCAAAACCAAACAAGAGATCTTCAGATGAGCCATATCTCTTCAGAGTATGCTCTGATGGGCTACTTAGAAGATGTGTATCAACAAAAGAAGGACTTCAAATTATTGAAAGATGTCACTCATCACCATATGGAGGTCATTATGGGGCATTCAAAACACATGCAAAGATCTGGCAAGCAGGATTTTTCTGGCCAACCATGTATCAAGACACCAGAGATTTTATCCGAAGATGTGGAGCTTGTCAAAGACACGGAAATATTAATACAAGAGATGCTATGCCACTAACAACCAATCTTTCGATCGAGCTATTTGATGTCCGGGGAATTGATTATATGGGACCATTCCAAAAAACTGAAATTATGAATATATCCTAGTGGCAGTGGATTATGTTTCAAAATGGGTAGAAGCTCTACCATGCAAATCAGCAGATGGTAGAAGTTCAATCAAGATGTTCGAAGAAACTATATTCCCAAGATTTGGAGTACCTCGAATGGTAATTAGTGATGGAGGAAACCACTTCATTGATAGAAGATTCAGACAATATTTATTGAAGCATGGAGTTCGTCACAATATTGCTACAGCTTACCACCCTCAAACAAGTGGACAAGCAGAGACTTCAAATAAGCAAATCAAGAATATTTTACAGAAAACAGTTGAAGAAATGGGAACTAAATGGAAGGATAGACTTCCAGAAGCATTATGGGCATACAGGACAGCATATAAAACACCAATTGGAATGACACCGTATCAACTTATTTATGGAAAGACTCGTCACTTGCCCTCAGAACTTGAGTTTAAAGCTCACTGGGCAATCAAGAGATGGAATATGGATCTTGATGCTGCAGGAGTTCAGAGAAAGATGCAAATATCAGAATTGGAGGAATGGAGAGAGAAAGCTTATCATAATGCCAAGATTTATAAGGAGAGAACTAAGAAATGGCATGACAAGAAGATCAAGATAAAGACTTTCACTCCAGGAGATCAGGTATTATTATTCAATTCCGAGTAAAATTATTAGGACATGGAAAACTTCGGAGTAAATGGGAAGGACCATTCAAGGTAGTAAATTGCCGTCATCACATGGAGCAATCACTCTTCAAGACTGAAGGTAAGTTATTCAAGGTAAATGGCCAACGTCTTAAAATTTTCTATGAGCCCGATAAGCCTGATGAAATAAATAAATTAAATGAATTAGATGAGATAGGCTTTATAATTTATCCAACCCAAGATAATTAATTTTCATGAAATTTATTTTTATGAGCCGAAAGTAAAGGCATTACAATTAGAATAGATATATTAGGGTCAGGAAAGGTCGAGAAACGCGGCAACAGGCACTCGGGCGGCCGCCCAAATGGATCGGGCGACCGCCAGGCCTCGTGCCTCTTCTCTATCCCATTCTTAACCCAGGAATATTCTAGAACCAGCCCATTGTAATGACAACCATTTTGGGGTCATTTACATAAGACCATACATGTGAACCTTACTATCATATTCTATACATCCTTGCCTATATAAACAAGTCTCATCGATCATTTAATCTCATCTTATTCTTCCTTCACCAAGACCGACGACCAAGACCTTAATTTTGCACTATGAAGAATGTTGAAACTCGTATGGTAGTATACGATCCAGTCAAGGCGGCAAAACTAACATATACAATTCCATGGCTATAGTGCCATATGGACCAAATCCTTTAGTCAAAATCAATTCACCATCCTTGAATCGGACGTTCAGCGATGGGCGACTACTAGTTCAAGATCATCGATGGTCGCAAGGCGTGAATTTAGCCTCTTCTCTAGACGTTTAGATATTTTGGAGAAGAAGAATTCAATGATATTTGAGAAGTTAGGAGTTCTCGGCGTCTTTTAACTAAATAGGATATGTAATACGCTCGAGAATATAAGAGCACTAGTTGAGTCAGTTATTTAGTCTATTTTTATTTCGAATTAAAGTTAGAGTTTTGAGTCAAGTTTGTGAGTCAATAAAAAGTTTGAATTGAATAAAGAGTGCTCTTGAATAAATTGTCGATTTATTGTCTCAATTGTTATTTTCTATATTTTGTATATGTTTTTTCTTGTCTCCACCATGTTTTTGGATGAAGGATAATAAAAGATAGTGTGGGGGAGAGACAAGACGAACATCAAGAACAACGAAATCGAACACGAAAAGAGAAGCAAAACAATAAATACGGAATGAAGATCCAACACGACAAAGCTCGGGCCGGGGAGCAAGGGGGGCTCTGGCGGCCGCCAAGAGGATTTGGCCGCCGCTGCCGTCTCCCCCTCGTCTTCAGATTTCTCCGACCCTCGGTTTGATTTCTGAACTTTGCTTTAGTTTATATTTTGGTTTCTGTTCTGTTAGTTTCGAAGCTTTTTGCTTATATATTAAATAATAAAATAAAATATATAGATATGCTTTGTTAAAAATAAATATAATTTTTATTGAGAAAAGGTTTTGTTAAAAATATCTAAGTTATTTAAAGTTGTTGTGAAATTTGAGATAGAAGATTTATGAGAACTTAATTTTTGATATCTTTTTTGTTGGAGAATTTATTTTAAATATCAAAATAATAGCTTCACTTCATCTTTATGATAAAAATTTATCTCCTATTAGAGCTATGTTATAAATACTAAACCAATAAAAAGATATTTGCTTTGTATTGAGCTTTGTCAAATTTTGTGAACTAAGTTGAGAGACTTGTCTAAAGATCAAGATCACGCGTACACTTGTTTTTATTTAAATGCTCCAGCTTGTTGATCTCTCCGCATTCAATAAATTATTTTTGTACATCAAGGCATGGGCTATGCAAAAGTAATTTATTTAAAAAAAAAGAGAAGGAGATAAAAAATGGACAAAAGTCCTACGGGTAGTAGAGCCTACCTCCTTAAGAAAAAAAAAAGAAAAAGAAAAAGGGAGATGAAAAATGGACAAATATCTTACGGGCGAGTAGAGCCTACATCCCTAAAATAAAGATGAATAATGGACACGTGTCCAGGGTCGAGAGAACCCACATCTTTAAAAAGAGAGGAAATAACAGACAAAAGTCTAGGACCAGCAGAGTCCACCTCTCTAAAAAAAAGAAAAAAATAAAAGATAGCCCATGATCTTGTTTGCAAACATATTTATTCTAAAAAAGAGAAGAAAAAAGAGCATAGTAGAATTAGCACACACATGCACATCTTGATCTAAAGACAATGTTTTTCCTTGGATCCATATTTGATTTTGCAGATACATACAAAGTAATTATGCTATATTTTTGATCCTACAACTCAGATACAGTTTTATTATAATTCTTATTTGTTATATTTATGTTGTGAGGATCCACAAATACCACATATATATATATATATATATATATATATATATATATATATATATATATATATATATATATATATATATATCATTGAGTGATTTGAGAGTATCATAAAAGAGAGGAGTAAGCTATGTTTTCTTTTCGAAAATCATTGCAAAAACTCCAGCTGAATTGATTGAAAGAATAAAGTACTCTATTTTATCTATCTTGTTTCATAATCGCTTAAGTACTTGGTAAAATTAGAAAGATATAAAGTGTGCTTAAGAGTTTATAATTAACCAACCTTTTATCGAGACGAGTAAAAGCCTAAGTGTGGGGGAGCTTGTTGACACCTTTTAAGCTATGTTTTTATGTGTCAATTTAATATGTAATAAGGGTATAAAAAGAATAGAATACATAGAATAGGTATTATACTAACTAAGTTCCACGAGTTTTGGTGATTTATATCTTTTTAGGGGGACTTAACAGGTAAATGCCGGAAAAACTTAGAGAAAACCCCTACATAATAAAAGGATTTATTAAAGAAGGATTTCGGCCGAAAAGTGAACTAAAAACATTCTAGAAGACACCGCAGAAGACACCGGGAGAGACCTGACACCTGGGCCCACCCCGGCTTTGGCGCCGCTTGAGAGAGGATTAGGCCGGCCGCCGGGTGGGGGCGTGGATGTCACCCTCATCTTCTTAGGTCGGTTTCTAACCGACTTTGTGGTTGTATCTACGCCGTTGTTGAAGTCGGTTTGATCCAAGGGCCAGCATTCATCTACCAGGACTATATAAGGAGGGTCATACCTCCGACCATAGGCATGGAAATCATTATTCATCATACTCGGCTTTGATCATAGCTAGAGCCATACCTCTCTAATTAGAAGAGAGCTAGATCAAGTTGAGAGAGAGTAGTAGAAAGTTGAGAGATAGATTAAAGAACTAGTTCTAGTTCTAGATCTGTTCTTGAGATATAGAAAGTAGAGTTGAGGAGAAGTAAGGAGAAGTGCCGGATGCGTCGGGTGACTCTTCTACGCTTGTACCTCCGGGATCAAAGGCTTCATTGCAATTGATCTTGAGACTTCTTTGGCAGGATCAACCTTATATTTGAGTAAGTCTACTTATTTATATTTCTTTCGGTTTATGACTCATTAGAGTACTTTGATTCTTGTCGCTCTTGAATTGAAGTTGTTACCCTAGTGTAGACGTGGTGTTTATACTAGATAACTCATAAATACACCCTACTTGCCGAATCGTGGTAGTTCGTGGTAGTGACAAAGTACCATTGATTCCTTTGGATTCCACGTCCCGTAAGATAGGACACGAGGACATAGTTCTTTGGGGAATAGTAAGTTTCGACCTTACTTTCCTTTTGAGTACGTCCCCATTAAGAAATATCTTTAAGCCTTATAAGAGTATAAACTAGACAACCTTAGAATTCTTCTCACCTTTTATCGAACTCCCTGTAGCTTGCTACTATCTCGATGTTTAGTTCTCATTTTCATTAGCTCACACCATTCTCCCCTGTGGATTCGATATTTAAAACCCTCCGGGTGAAGTGCTCATCGTTCACGTTTGTTCGCTTGCAGACTATACAAATTATAAATAATTACGTAGGATAACTTTTACCAACATGCATCACCACTTTCTCAGAATCAACTCAAATTCGGCGTAATGTTGTTGGTGCGATAGCTTGGCGTGCTTGCTAAAAAAAAAATTGGTAAAAAAAGGCGCCACTTTTAAATTTGGGAAGTTTTGATTTTTTTTTATTTGTTTTTGGTGGGAAATTTTGGGAAGGTCAGGCGCCCAATCTCTTTTTGCGTGAGTTTTCGTGTGTCCCAACGTCGTGCGGGTAACACATGTTTTTTTCGAAATATATATATATATATAATTCAAATACTGCTGTAATTATTTGTTGATTTATAGAAAAAAATTGTTAAAATACTCTAATATTGCAAAAAAATCTAGAAACTAGCATGGACAAACACTTGGTTTTGGTGTAGCATGTCGGCAACAAAGTTTGAGTCGATTCAGATAAAGTGGTGATGCACATCCCCAAAATGGCACACACTCACCTCTCACACATGTCCTATTCCTTTGGTGAGAGCTGTTCATCCCTGTTTGGGATGTTGATGGAGCAAAACTATGATGTTGTGTGCATCATTGCAATTTTCGCACCAAGTTTACCTATTCTTGTAACTATTTGTTGATTTATAGAAGAAAAAATGTTATAATTAAAATACCCTAATGTTGCTAAGGAAGTCTAGAAACTTGCATGGACACTAATGTTGGCGAGAAAAAGTTTGAGTCGATTCAGAGAAAGTGGTGATGCACATCGTTTAAAGGCACACTCACCTCTCACATGTAAAGGGATAAAAAGATAGAAACTTGCATGGACACCTCATTTTCAAATGACGTGTAGCATGTTGAAAAAAAAAATAGTCGATTCGGATAAATTCGTGGTGCACATCCTCGGAAAGGCACACACACCTCTCACGAGATCTTACTACGCGAAAAATTTTTTGAAGGAACCAATATTTTTTAATATATTACATAAAATGTCACTAATGTTGTATGTATAAAAAAGTATATCCATATACTCAACGTATGAATTCATATTTTACATATATACGACCATAGATGCATGGTCTAGTATGATCATATACTTCATCCACCACATGCACCGTTCGGGCATATATACCATAAATCCTGAGATATACACATGGGATACCACAATTCAGAAAGTCATTAGAAATCATAATTTCATGCTCACACACAAAAAAGTGCCAAAAAAAGAAAAAGGAAAAAGAAAATAGAGAAAGGGAAGAAAAAAACATAAATGTTGGTAAAAAATTAAAAAGCCCAACTTGGGTTCGAACTAGGGAGCTGGATTTTAAACTCAACGCATGTAACCATTGCACTAGTTAGATGTTTTTGTAAAACATAGTTTGTAAATGTTTATATTTTATTTTCAATCAATTATAAATTTATACAACGACAAGCTACATGTAAACCTTCTTTTTGCATACTTTTCAAAAATGTGATATGTACATATGTCAAACAAAACTTTTTATATAAAAAAACTTATACAAAATTGGAGAACCCTAGATTAAGATCCTAGCTACGTCGGAAAAAGAATCACATTATTTGGACAACAAATTTTGCACTTTAAACATCATCAATGTTTTGTTAAGAATCAGATTACAAAATAGATAAATGATATATACATTGCACAAGGTACCATAGTTTTAATTCGAGATTGATCAAAGTTTGCGAAACGCCTATTACACCCGATTACGATTGCAAAGCATTTAGGCTTTTGAATCAAGAACACACAACCATTCTTGAGAGATAAATATAAAAGATATATACAAATTAAGTAGTGCCACAAAGGGCATAGGATTACAAAAGTTCGTCATGACACATCGTAACACAACCACACTAGTGCCAATGCAACTTCAATAAACCGATTACATATAAGTTCATAAATCCGACACATCTAAACAACCATATAGTCCAAAGCATTTGCTTCAAAACTACTCTCGTAATCGTCGCCGTTGTGGAAGTACTTGCGCTTGAGGAGCACACGAACATTCTCTCGCCTTTTCCTAATCCGCCAATTAACAAAGGGGCAAGTTAGCATATATATTAATGAAATTTAGGATTCTTAAGGTAGGGAGCCATATATCACCTCCCTATTCCTCGCCTTCTCGGCCATTCTAGCGTCTCCTCATCGTTGTCATGAGAAAATGCGACATTGATTGTAATCTTCTTACTGATTACGTAAACATAGGGGGGATCCTCGATCTTTATTAACAAAATCAGAGACAGTATTAGAATCACAAACATGAATGATTGCAAGTGGTAAATTAATCTCAAACAATTCACAACATAGTTACAATCCATTTCATACTATATATGGATGGGATCCCATGCATGCAAAGTAGCTTTTACAACTGAAAATAAAATATATTCTAGGTGTTAAATAACTCTCAATCAATTCAAATCAGACTTTTTTTAATTGAAGACATGTTTTACCCCTGTTTTTCACAACATTTCAATTAGTACTTGGACAACAAAAAAAACAGCAATAATCTAACACGTTTTTTTGAGAATTTCAAAGAAAAGGCTAACATATCCATACCAAGCATATGCATATCGGACAAAATACATATCATGTCCAGAACACAACCAGATGTAAATACAACCTTTCAGGTTAGCAAAAAAGCACCAACCATATTAGAGAGCTATTCCATATCCATATATGTCTAGTGGCAAGCATTCATGCATATATAGCTAACATCTTGTTGCCAAGCTCCCCATATCATTTCTCATAATCCAAATAGCGAGTCAATTTCTCATAATCCAAATAGCGAGTCCCAAATCCAAACTACAATGAGAGTGCTACCACACTTGAAACACTAGCATACTAATATCCGCACATGAAAATCAAATTAAAAACCCTAACCCTAACTCTTTGGGCGGGAACCTCGGAATAGGGTGCGCGTGGCGATGTTGTGGAGTGAAGCGGGGGAGGCACATCGGGCATCGGCACCTCGGTTCTTCCTCCTCTTCCTACGAGCGGCGCCCCGAGACGACGTCGGCGCCGTCCTCCTCCTCCCATTTCGGCGACGAACCAGCCATCCTCGTCCCGCCTCCGCTGGGGCGAGTGGTGCGGCGCCTTAGGCGTAAGCAACAATGGCGCCCGAGAGGGGAGTCGAGGGCGAAGTTGCGCTGCGGGTGGCGCCGACCATGTCGCCGGTTGATTGAGGCCGTGGAAGAGCGAGGTGGGTAGCGGGGGAGTCGATGGGATATGGGGAAAAGAAGGCGCGGTGGGCCTTGGATTCCGCTCCGCCGGTTCATTCATGCATGTAAAAGGAGAGGAATATAGTACATTCATCGAATCGTGGGCCCCAACAACATTGGACCCAAAGCGTCGGTGAGCCAAAGACTCAACATCGTGTGCGTTTAGTAATAACGCGCAAGCTAACATCGGGTTAATGCGGTGCTTAGGGATTGATAAAAAATTTGGCGCTTAAGTAAAAAATTCGGGTTAACTTGGCGCTTGAAAAAAAAAGAATTGACAAAAATTGGCGCCACTTAATTTATTTTCGTTCCAAATCACGGGGATGTTTATTTTCGAGTATCCCTAATTTTCGAGTGGTATTTTAATATTGAGTAACTGAACAAATAATTACAGTAATAGCTAAACATCGTCTGAAAATTACATAGATACACACAACAACCTAGTGACTAGGGACATGTGTGAGAGATGTGTGGCTTTTTGAGGATGTGCATTGTTGACACCTTTTAAGCTATGTTTTTATGTGTCAATTTAATATGTAATAAGGGTATAAAAAGAATAAAATACATAGAATAGGTATTATACTAACTAAGTTCCACGAGTTTTGGTGATTTATATCTTTTCAGGGACTTAACAGGTAAATGCCGGAAAACTTAGAGAAAACCCCCTACATAATAAAAGGATTTATTAAAGAAGGATTTCGACCCGAAAAGTGAACTAAAACATTCTAGAAGACACCGAGAAGACACCGGGAGAGACCCGACACCACGGGCCCACCCTAGCTTCGGCGGCCGAGAGAGGATTAGGCCGGCCGCCGGGTGGGGCCGGGATGTCACCTCATCTTCTTAGGTCGGTTTCTAACCGACTTTGTGGTTGTATCTACGCCGTTGTTGAAGTCGGTTTGATCCAAGGGCCGGCATTCATCTACGTAACTATATAAGGAGGGTCCTACCTCCGACCATAGGCATGGAAATCATTATTCATCATACTCGGCTTTGATCATAGCTAGAGCCATACCTCTCTAATTAGAAGAGAGCTAGATCAAGTTGAGAGAGAGTAGTAGAAAGTTGAGAGATAGATTAAAGAACTAGTTCTAGTTCTAGATCTGTTCTTGAGAGATAGAAAGTAGAGTTGAGGAGAAGTAAGGAGAAGTGCCGGATCTGTCGGTGACTCTTCTACGCTTGTACCTCTGGGATCAAAGGCTTCATTGCAATTGATCTTGAGACTTCTTTGGCAGGATCAACCTTATATTTGAGTAAGTCTACTTATTTATATTTCTTTCGGTTTATGACTCATTAGAGTACTTTGATTCTTGTCGCTCTTGAATTGAAGTTGTTACCCTAGTGTAGACGTGGTGTTTATACTAGATAACTCATAAATACACCCTACTTGCCGGATCGTGGTAGTTCGTGGTAGTGAGCGGTACCATTGATTCCTTTGGATTCCACGCCCCGTAAGATAGGACACGTAGGACATAGTTGCTGGGGGAAAAGTAAGTTTCGACCTTACTTTCCTTTTGAGTACGTCCCCATTAAGAAATATCTTTAAGCCTTATAAGAGTATAAACTAGACAACCTTAGAATTCTTCTCACCTTTTATCCGAACTCCCCTGTTCCTTGCTACTATCTCGGTGTTTAGTTACTCGTTTCATTAGCCTCACACCATTCTCCCCTGTGGATTCGATATTTAAAACCCTCCGGTGAAGTGCTCATCGTTTTCGTTTCGCTTGCGGACTATACAAATTATAAATAATTACGTAGGATAACTTTTACCAACATGCATCACCACTTTCTCAGAATCAACTCAATTTTTTTGTCAACATGTTACACCAAAAGGTGGTGTCCATGCAAGTTTTTAGATTTTTAACCTTCATTTTGGTATTTTAACATTTTTTATTGAGTAACTGAACAAATAATTATAGTAATAGCCAAACATCGTCTAAAAATTACACAGGTACACACAACAACATAATTTTGCTCCAAGAAACCCCAAAAAAGTTTGAGCCAATTCAGAGAAAGTGGAATAACAGCCCACACAAGCCCTCGAGCATCTCTTACCTAGTGACTAGGGACATGTGTCAGAGATGTGTGGCTTTCTAAGGATGTGCATCACCACTTTCTCAGAATCAACTCAAATTTTTTTGTCAACATGCTACACCAAAAGGTGGTGTCCATGCAAGTTTTTAGATTTTGTAACCTTCATTTTGGTATTTTAATATTTTTATTGAGTAACCCGAACAAATAATTACAAATAATAGCTAAATATCATCCGAAAAATTACACGGATACACACAACAACATATTTTGGCTCTAACAACACCACCAAAAAGTTTGACCCAATTCAGAGAAAGTGGAATAACAGATCCATCTTTTGGGGTTGACTCTCTATGACACGGTCCAATCATGGTGGGGCCACGATTTAGTAAATCTAGCTTATGATTTCAAGTGCAAGTTTCTCAGTCTTTCACATCTCTCCCCATTCCCGTCCCATCGGCTCCCGCCGCCCACCTCGTTCTCGTCGCCTCCACCGCTTCCCCGATCCATCCGCACGCCCGACATGAGCCGCTCCATGAGCTTCGTCCCCGACTCCCCGTCCCCCTTCTTCCCCTTTTTTTCGCCGGTCGGCGGTATTTCGACCCTTGAAGTGCCGCGCCACTTTCGACCCGGCAATCGCTTGCGCCGATGGGACCAAAGAACGCGCGCCCGACCGGGGAGGGCGATGACGTCGCCATGGCGCCGGTGGCGCATTCCGCTAGAGTTGCTAGAAGGGATTCCCAATGTGTCTCGGCTTCGAGCCACACGACGCGGTTCATCTTCCCGACGAAAGCGGGGTTAGAGGGTTTTCTAGTGTACTGTGCTAGTGTTCATGGTAGATTGGATTTTTGTTTGTTTTCTTGATTCTTACGTGCGAATGCATTCGGAAGAAGAGGAACCGGTCGCTTCCACGACGCCACCCTAGGTTGCTTCCCATGGATCGAGGTTAGGGTTAGAATTAAATGGGATTTTTATATGTGCTATTTTTTGTTGCACGGTGTCTTTGGCAGATTGAATTGAATTTTTGATTTTCATTCATGTGCGTATATTAGCATCCGGCATGTGTATGATTGATTAGGAAAGTGCTTTATTAGCACTCTGCTTCTATTTTGGATTTGAGAGAAAATAATGAGTTACAAAGATTAATTTTAATACTCGACTATATATTGAATGAAATTGATTCTAAGTCTCGATTTGAATTGATTGAGAGTTATTTAGCAATTGCAATCATGTTGAGAAATCATGTGTCAAAATGCTAGGAAAAATAATCAATGCCTAACAAAGCTTTATTGCACCATAAAACGACTTTAGGTAAAATCTCATGGGGACAAAATTTGTTTTATTGTAACTAAAGCATATATGTTGACTAGTGACTCTGTTTCTCACCAACAAGAGATACCGATAGCACACATTGGGAGGGTTGTGATGATGATGCTACGCTTATGTGAGCGGTAATTAATTGCTTTGCTTGGGATCCCGGACTATATATAGTATGAAACTATTTGACATTAATTTAACACTTCCAATCATCCATGTTTAATTATTTCATTGTTGTCTATATATAGTATGAAATTGTTTGACATTAGTTTAACACTTCCAATCATCCATGTTTAATTATAGTTTGATACAAGCCAAAAACGTCTAATAATTTGGGACAGATTTAGTATTAATTTACCACTTGCAATCAATTCTAATCTTTGACTTTTTTTTTTTCTTAATGAAGGCTCCTAAACACGGTCGGGTGTTTCAAATCGATGATAAGATTATATTTCATAGCACAATGATCGAGGACAAATGACGAGGAGACAGGACAATATCCTATGCCGACGCCAAGAAAAGAGGTGATATATATTGCTCCCCTAACTTAAGATTCCTAAATTTTAATTATATATATATGCTAACTTTCCCCTTTGTGAATTGACAGATCAAGAGAGCGGTCGAGAAGCTTCGTGTCCTCCCTCAAGCGCAAGTATTTCCACATGTTTAGAGATAATTAGGTCGAATATTTGGACAAGAACTTGTTCCTTTTGTTTAATTTGGTCTCATTGGATCGATGAAGAAATGCTGGACAAGAACTTTTTGTTGTTCAAATATGTGTCATGAGTCGACTTAAGAACTTATTTAATCAGTTTAGCTAGTGAAATAGCATTGGTCAAATATGTGTCATGACGCTTGACAATAACTTCGTTGTGAGGAGGTTATGGTACTTATACCGGTTTGTGTTATCTTTTTTCCTTCAAACTCTAAACCATGTAATTGGTTTAAAAATATATATATATATATATATATATATATATATATATATATATATATATATATATATATCTTACATGGCAGCGCTTATTCTACACCTTAAGGAAAAAATCGGTGTAGAATAACTGCTCTACAAAGACACATGGCTAGGCGGTCCAACCGCACCAACCACCTCGTGACCGTCGTGACCGCACCAACCCAACCAGGCTTCTTCCTTCCCCGCCCCGCACTAACGCGACAGCAAATCCCGCAGCCCCGTCCTTCTTTCCTGGTCTGCCGCACATCAGGGGTGCGCGCCCTCCTTCACCGGCCGCAGCACACCGGCCGACCGTCGGCTCCCCGAGCTCAGCACCAGTAGCGCGCGGCGGACCCATGGCGGCCATGACACACCGGCCGCAGCACACCTGCCCAATCGGCGCCCATGGCGGCCCTCGTCGGGGCAGTGGCCTGATCCGCGGCGGCCTCCATATCACCAGTAGCGCGCGGCGGACCCATCCCCACGGCGGCCGGCGCCCACAGCCAGGCCAGGGGCTACGCTCGTGGGCAGCCCCGGTCGGGCGCTCGTGGCTCCACCAGCGCGCTTCGCACAGGTGCCCCCCAGCAGCGGCAACGTCCTCATCTCCCATGGCCTCCACATCACCACGCCCGGTTGCTGCGATCTCCAGGGAGCAAGCCCCATGGGCCATAGCCTCCGTGCCGGCACTCCCCATGGCGGCGAGGCGTTTCCCATCGCTGGGTGACTGCAGCCTTCGGTTGACAGATGTTGTCCACACGATCAGCGTTGGCATAGACTCAATGCTCCACTCGACCGTCCGCTGATTCAGTACTAAACAATACTGAGTTTGGCATTAATCGTTTCAGTGCTGATGCAAAATACTAAATGTTGTTCAACACTATATATAGATTGTGATGAGCCCATGGCTCCTCAAGTTAATATTTCAGCACGTGATGCAACGAATTATTTAACTATGCAGTTTGGTTCATTATCCTTTGATATAAAGAAAAGCAATGTGGAGGGAAAAGTTATATCTACAGAGCTTATATTTCGAGGAGGCAATTTTCTTAAGAAAATAGAAGCAACGACAAAGCAAAGGTATTTTATTCATTCTGGTTATCTGCCTTCTCGTGAGATGATGAGATCGTATGGCAATCAAGGAGGTTAAAGAAGTTGCAATCGGATCTGTGTTTTGGCTTCATAATTAGTATGCTTGCCGGACTATTTTATTATTTCTATTTTTGGCTTGCATGCCATCTACACGTTTTAGTTTTGAGTTGGTCATGTAGTTTATTTTTGGCTACGTACGTTCAGCTTGGTCGGGTCCTGCCGGGCCTGCGTGCCTTTTAATCCTAGTGGATCGGCTGAGCCTAGATTTAGGTTGAATTTGATTGTGGAGTTTATTTCCGTCGAGCCGCCGCTCGAGAAACCTTAGATGGTGATCCCATCAGGTTCTTCCTAGTGAAGATTATCTCCCGGATTCTTGTGGATCTGCGTGGTTGGCGTGATCAAGCTGCTACAGCTTGGGTGCGTCGTCTGGATTCTTGGAGTTTCCACATCTTCTGATCGTGTTCCTCAGAAGCACGGGTGGAAGAACATCTCTGCTGCTCGGATTGCATCAATTCCAGTTTTTGTAAGCCGAGATCTCTTTATTCTGTACCGCTACCTTTTGGATTGGTTCGCTGATCAGATTTTTGGGGCAATACTAAAGTATCGTGACATCTGAATTAATTATTATTCCAATACCAATTGATCTGATCTATCCTCGTTGTGAGGTTACCGCTGCTGTCAGTAGTTGTCAAATATTTTAATTGGTTTGAAATCTATACATCTCATTTGGTTCAAGTTCGTTGCCGCGGTTTCAATATTGATTAAGTATTGAGATTCCTGTTGCTGATCGATGCTGCTGATCTAGATACTCGTGTCAGATTACTAGTTCGGTGCTTGTGTGAGAGTCCACGATTGTGACTTGGCCGATTGAATCGTTGCTTTTCATTGGTCAAGAGTATTGTTCAGCTCGCTCTCTATATTGAATCGAGAAGATTAATATAATTCAGAGAAGATAATTTTATTTTGTCTTGCACTGTGAAAGATCAGGACAAATATTTGGGCATCGTAGGCGTGTCCTTATCAGTTGGTATTCAGAGACAGGTTGTGCACGGTGCATTTGGATATTTCTTTTACAATGCCTAATTATAATCTAGCCGACGAGGAAATTCAGTATGTGGTACCACTTTTGTCAACGACCTATGATGACTGGTACTATGATTGGGAAGATGGTATGGAGAATTTCTTTCGGGGTCGTGGGCTCCTACCAAGTGACAAGATATATTATGCTGAAGAGACAATGGCTAAAGATGTTTTCGATTGGTGGTTTCTCTGGGATAAAAAATTTCCTTCTTCGACATGGACGGATATGAAAGCTGTGTTGCGGCGCCGATTTGCTCGTCCGCTTGAGTCAAAGAAGAAGGTAGCTACTGTCGGTGGCCAAAATCCCCAAGGTACTAAGAAATATGTGCGCTCGTCATGGGCTGATTCTATCACTGGAACAGAGTACCGTGCTTCTAACCAGCAAGTTGTTAATGTTAAGTCTTATGACAAGAAGTTGGGTTCTAGTGTTACTTATGGAAAGTCTTTGCACGCCGAAAATTTTTCTTCTCATAAATTGAAGCAAGCTACCGGTCAAAGTAGCTATGGTGCTCATGGTTCTCTTGGTTCCACGAAAAAGTGTGTGGCAGCCAAGGAAGTCCAGTTTGTTGATGTGTCGAAGTCCATGTTTTCTAGTAAAAAAGAGAAGGGTGTTGTTACTTCAGGATTTTCTTCTCCCAATCAGCTCAAGAAGAAATATGCTAGTGCTCCACCTCTTCCAAGCAAGGCTACGATGCTTACACATGCTAAAGATGAAAAAGTAACAGAACCCAAAGATTATTTATTTGTGCAAGAGAGAGCTGTAAGTGTGAGTGCTGAAACTGTTTCTCCAACAGAACAACACTCTACGGACGTCCAGCCATCAATTAATATTATTGATGATGCAAGAAGCGGCTTATCTATGATGGCTCAAGAAGTCCAACATGACGGTACTGCTACTAATGTGAAGGGACAACGCTCTAATATATTTCAGTCGAAATGCAAAATTCAAGGCAAGGACTGTAAATTAATTATTGATGGTGGAAGTTTCACAAATGCAATTAGTTCAGATCTTGTGCATGCTTTGTCTTTGTCTACACGGAGGCTTCCAACACCACGCTATATGCAATGGATGAACCAAAGTGGTACACTTAAAATTACTCACAAGGTGCGAGTTAAATTTTCCATTGGCAATTATATTGATACTGTGGATTGTGATGTTGCACCGATGAGTGCTTGCCATTTATTATTGGGTCGGCCATGGCAGTTTGATCTTGATGCTACTCATGTTGGTCGTTCTAATAATTATTCATTTATTCACAAGGGAGTTAATCATGTGCTCAAACCAATGCCTGAGAATGCTATTAAGGCTGCCATTTTTCCTCATGTGAAAGAAAAGAAAAGGGCTGTTGCAATTGTCCCAAAGCCGAGGACGGCTTTTTCTCCAAGAGGAGGAGAATGATGTGCTGTTACATACTGCAATGGCTACCGCTAGTAGCATTGATGCTCCACTTATTACAGCTAATGTTAATCAGGAGAGGGATAAACTAGATGTTCATGGAGGCAAAGACACTATGATTATTACCTCTCCAACAGCTTCAGAAACTTCAGCAAATTCTTCGCTGCAGGAGGGAGAGAATAATATGACTGTAGGCACTCAAATTATTTCTTTGAAGAGTCCTTGCAATGACCAAAACATGGTGTCCCATATATTTGAAGATGGTCAAAATATGCAGTCTACTTGTTCCGAAATTATTTGCAAGGATCATAAAAATGCAGCAGGGGCAAATTTGCATGTGAAGTCATTGGCCAAGGACAATAATGCCTTTGTTACAAACAAGAGCTTAGAGGCAGTTGAATTTAAGTCCAAGCCGAGGACGGCTTTGTTTCAAGGAAGAGAGGATGATGAGCCCATGGCTCCTCAAGTTAATATTTCAGCACGTGATGCGACGAATTATTTAACTATGCAGTTTGGTTCATTATCCTTTGATATAAAGAAAAGCAATGTGGAGGGAAAAGTTATATCTACAGAGCTTATATTTCGAGGAGGCAATTTTCTTAAGAAAATAGAAGCAACGACAAAGCAAAGGTATTTTATTCATTCTGGTTATCTGCCTTCTCGTGAGATGATGAGATCGTATGGCAATCAAGGAGGTTAAAGAAGTTGCAATCGGATCTGTGTTTTGGCTTCATAATTAGTATGCTTGCCGGACTATTTTATTATTTCTATTTTTGGCTTGCATGCCATCTACACGTTTTAGTTTTGAGTTGGTCATGTAGTTTATTTTTGGCTACGTACGTTCAGCTTGGTCGGGTCCTGCCGGGCCTGCGTGCCTTTTAATCCTAGTGGATCGGCTGAGCCTAGATTTAGGTTGAATTTGATTGTGGAGTTTATTTCCGTCGAGCCGCCGCTCGAGAAACCCTAGATGGTGATCCCATCAGGTTCTTCCTAGTGAAGATTATCGCCCGGATTCTTGTGGATCTGCGTGGTTGGCGTGATCAAGCTGCTACAGCTTGGGTGCGTCATCTGGATTCTTGAGTTTCCACATCTTCTGATCGTGTTCCTCAGAAGCACGGGTGGAAGAACATCTCTGCTGCTCGGATTGCATCAATTCCAGTTTTTGTAAGCCGAGATCTCTTTATTCTGTACCGCTACCTTTTGGATTGGTTCGCTGATCAGATTTTTGGGGCAATACTAAAGTATCGTGACATCTGAATTAATTATTATTCCAATACCAATTGATCTGATCTATCCTCGTTGTGAGGTTACCGCTGCTGTCAGTAGTTGTCGAATATTTTAATTGGTTTGAAATCTATACATCTCATTTGGTTCAAGTTCGTTGCCGCGGTTTCAATATTGATTAAGTATTGAGATTCCTGTTGCTGATCGATGCTGCTGATCTAGATACTCGTGTCAGATTACTAGTTCGGTGCTTGTGTGAGTCCACGATTGTGACTTGGCCGATTGAATCGTTGCTTTTCATTGGTCAAGAGTATTGTTCAGCTCGCTCTCTATATTGAATCGAGAAGATTAATATAATTCAGAGAAGATAATTTTATTTTGTCTTGCACTGTGAAAGATCAGGACAAATATTTGGGCATCGTAGGCGTGTCCTTATCAGATTGGCATTATGGTTTCAGATGTGATAAAAAATACTGAATGCATTATCATTACAGTATTTCCCCTAATCAAATGCTAAAGCTGAATCAAACACTCAGGCTCACTCAGCCATAACCAGAAAGAAGCGCCTGAGGTATATACCGGCCAGGGCAATGGCCTGAATATTCCATTCTTTTTTTTAGACAGAATATTCCATTCTTAAAGCTGCAGGATAGAACTAAAGAAAAATGGAAATGTACTGAATGATATTTATACTGAGTGTTACTGGAAATATATTAGGTGATACTAACCACTACTTAATGTTATTGTACTGACCAAACAAGGAAATATAAGAGATACTACAAAAATACTGGCCGGATAATGACATACTGATAAATACTTAAAAATACAAAAGTTTTGTTACCAGTTATAAGAAGATACCGACCAAATACTATAGATTCCATTACTTGTCACTCTTATGATTCCTTTACTTGCTAGTTTGTTTAGGGTTTATAGCGATCATTACTTGTCACTCTTATGATTCCATTACTTGCTAGTTTGTTTAAGTAGCTTTCAGTACTTGACACTCTCAGTATATTCTAGTAGCTTGACACTCAAAAGTATATTCTAGTATACATTAGTATTTTTCTTCAGTGTGTGTCAGTATCTTTAAATAGGTCTCAAAAACCATCAAGCACATTCAGTAGTTTGCTCACCCTAAAAAAGAATTCAGTAGTGTGCAGTAGCATTCAGTACTTCTCTTAAAACGCACTGACAAGCACACTACCATTAGATTCAGTATTTCTGACCATTACGATCACTCAACATTATTGAATAGTATAGGACTACTGATAGTCGGCCGGGTATTGACTAGTGAGAAGTGTGTAGTTTTGTTCAGTCTTCTCTGATTGCCGCAAGTCTGAACCTCAGTATTGTTCAGTACTTAACATTCAACAGGCAGAGAAGTTAGCTCAAGAATGCTCAACGCGAAGACATTCTGAGACTGTCAGTGTTGGAAGCTGCAAAAAAAAAAATGATCTGAAAACAAAGCGAGGTAACACAGAGTCAAGCAGCTGCAGCCTCCAGTTGCCTATCTATGGTGTCGATGGCTTGAACCAAACTAGCTAGGGAGTGAATAAAATACTAGAGAACACTTAATGTACTCAATGTAAATACTGAATGCATCTCTTGTAATACTGAATATATTTGCCATACGATCTGGGGACAGAACATGATGAAGAATTGGGGAGATAAAAAGTCTTGTCGCTGAGTTTGCATATGGACTAGCAAACGAGTCTAATGGTCACAAAATACTGAATGAATACCCTCACGTACTAAAAGAAACATTATAAATATTGAAAGAAAATTCATAAATACTGAAAGCTACTTAAACAAATTCACAAAATACATACCAAATACTTGAAGTTACTAATAAAATAAATGAGGATACGGAGAACTGAAGTTATAGAACCACGTGTATAAAGAATCTAAATAATCAAGATATGACAAGATACTTAAGAATACTAACAAAATATTTGAAAATACTGATAATTATTGACAAGATACTCGGACATACTAACAATATACTTGGAGATACCGACTATTACTCAGAGATACCGAGAACTACTGGGAGATATGATAAAATACTCGGAGATACTCACAAGTACTTAGAGATGATAACAAAATACTTAAACAGACTACTTAAGAATACTAACAAAATACTTGAAGTTACTTGATAATTCTTCGACAAGATACTCGGACATACTAACAATATACTCGGAGATACTCGACTACTACTCGAGATATTGAGAACTACTCGAGATCTTGATAAACAAGATACTCAGACATACTGACAAAAATACTCGAAGATACTGACTACTACTCAGAGATACTCGTTAGTATCATCATGCATCCTTTTCTTGGTCACTAATCAATACAAGCCTTCCGTTAAAGTAAGTACTGCGTTAGTATCACCTAATATATTTCAGTAACATTCGGTATAATGTAGTATCATTTAGTATATTTCTAGTTTTCAAACCTTGTTTGGGAGGGGGGGCATGCTTTTCAAAAAGACGCCCCAAAACCCTAAAACTCGGCAAATGCTATTACAACTATCACTAGGAAACCTTGCCTAGTAGGGGGCATGCTTTTCAAAAGACACTTCCCTAAAACCCTAAATTTAACAATTATTGATAACTACTAAAATAAACAGACCCTATACTCGGCAAAACGTTATGAACCCTAAACTCGGCAAACACCATGAACACTAAACTCGGCAAATGCCATTAAAGGTGTCTCCCAAAAACCTTTCTTGGGAGGGGGGGCATACTTTCACAGTCGCCCAAAAAACCCTAAACTCGACAAATGCCATGAACCCTAAACTCAACAAACACCATGAACCCTAAACTCGGCAACCGCCATGAACCCTAAACTCGGCAACCCCATGAACCCTAAATTCAGCAACCGTGATGAACCCTAAACTCAACAACCGCGATGAACCCTAAACTCGGCAAACACGAAGAACACTAAACTCGGCAACCGCGGTGGACCCTAAACTCGGCAAACGCGATGAACCGTAAACTCGTCAACCGCCATGGACCCTAAACTCAGCAGAAACACCAACCCTAAACTCAGCAACCACCATGAACCCTAAACTCGGCAACCGCCATGAACCCTAAACTTCGGCAACCACGATGAACCCTAAACTCGCATACGCGATGGACCCTAAACTCGGCAAACACAAAGAACACTAAACTCGACAACCGCGATGAACCCTAAACTCGGCAAACGCGATAAACCCTAAACTCGTCAAATGCCATGGATCCTAAACTCAAGAAACACGATGAACCCTAAACTCAAGAACCACGATGAACCCTAAACTCGGTGATACGCGATGAACCCTAAACTCGGCAAACGTGATGAACCCTAAACTCGTCAACCGTGATGAACCATAAACTCAAAGATAACGTGATGAACCCTAAACTCGGCAAACACGAATAACACTAAACTCGGCAACCGCGATGAACCCTAAACTTCGGTAAATGCGATGAACCCTAAACTCGCCAACCGCCATGGACCCTAAACTCAACAAACGTGATGAACCCTAAACTTAGCAACCACGATGAACCCTAAACTCGCACGCGATGAACCCTAAACTCGGCAAACACGAGGAACACTAAACTCGTCAACCGCGATGGACCCTAAACTCGGCAAATCGTCTACCAAGGACCCTAAACTTAGCAAACCCGATAAACCCTAAACTCAACCACCGCGATGAACCATAAACTCGGCATACACGATGAACCCTAAACTCGGCAAACACAAAGAACACTAAACTCGGCAACCGTGATGAACCCTAAACTCGCCAACCGCCATGGACCCTAAACTCGGCAAACACGATGAACCCTAAACTCGGCAAATGTGATGAACCCTAAACTCGGCCAAGATGAATTGCCTAGTAGGGGCATGCTTTTAAAAAAGACACCGCCCCAAAACCGTAAATTTAACAATAATCGATAACTATCGAAAATAAACAAACCCTAACCTCGCAAACGCTTTGAACTCTAAACTAAGCAAAACACCATGAACACTAAAATCAGCAAATGCCATTAAAATTGTCTCTCGAAAACCTTGCTTAGGAGGGGGCATGCTATTCAAAAGACACTCACCCGTAAAACCCTAAACTCAAAAACACCATGAACCCTAAACTCAAAGAAATGTCATGAACCCTAAACTCGACAAACACCACGTGTATTTTCAAAAAGAAAATCTTGGTACTCCAAAGATAATGACAACTTCATGTAGTATCATGCTCGAAGATACTACGAATACCAAAAAGCTACCAAAGACAAAATACTAATAACCATTATGCTCTTGGAAGACAAAATACTAATAACCATTATGCTACCTGAATGATACTAAACTCGGCAAACGCAATGAACCCTAAACTCAAAGAACCGCGATGAACCCTAAACTCGCCAACCGCGATAAACCCTAAACTCGGCAAACGTGATAAACTATAAACTCGAAGAACCGCCATGACCCTTAATCTCGAATCGCCATGAACCCTAAGCTCAAGAAACGTGATTAACCCTAAACTCAACAACCGCCATGGACCCTAAATTGGCAAAGGCCATGAAAGGTAGCAGAGCTTGACAAGATACTTTTCGGACATACCGACAAAAATACTCAGATATACTAACACCTATTACTGACAAGATACTCGGACGTACTCAAAAAAGTACTCAGAGATACTGACAACTACTCAGACATACTGACAAAATACCGGAGATACCGACAACTATTATCGACAAGATACTCGGACATACTCACAAAATACTTGAGACCGAAAACTACTTTTTAGAGATACCGACAACTACTTGAAGATACCGATAAAATATTCGAAGACACCGACATCTACTCGGAGACACTAACAAAGTACTTGTATAGCTAGTAATATAACTTTTAGTATTTTTATGTATTTTGTCAGTATTACATTAGTAGTTGTCAAATAGTGAAAGTCTAAATACTTGGTGAAGTCTAAATACTGACACTTAGTAGTTGTTAGTACCTTAGTAGTCGTCGGTATTTCTAAGTAGAGTAAGTATTTTTTCAGTATTTTATGTTAGTACCTTTGTAGTTTTGTCAGTACCGTGAGTATTTGTCATTATCGAGAGCATTTGTTAGTACCGTGAGTATTTGTCTAGAGTTACTTGTTGGCTTCCGTATTCATAAGTATCTTTTTAGTATTTATTTATTGTTCATATTTTTGAACAATGTTTTTAGTCAGTATTCCTGATATGGGCATCATGGACATCTCACATAGAAAAATTCACTTTGCTGCACCTAGACACCTGTACTGTACGTAGTAGTATTCTGCTAGGAGGTAGTAACATACGAGGGATTGGCAGCAGCTACAGTCGCTCTGGCAAAAGCCTGCTTGTCTTTTGTCTAAAAAAAGCCTGCTTGTATTATTGCTTCAGCAATGTCGTCAGTATTCAGATTTCAGTATGCTTCATTAGGAATTTAAGATGGCCATGTCCAGCGAGCGAAGGGGCACCGCTTCCTCTGGACTGAACGCACGGCACGGAGGCCTTGCCGCCACCGCCGCCGGACTCCATGCGAAGACGAGGATTGATTCTACCGTTGACACAGGGCCTCCATGAGCTACCACCGGTGGGGGAAGGGGCGGGCCATTGCTGCAGCCGGTGGGGAAAGAGGCCGCCGCTGCCACCACTCGGGAAGGCCCCGCCACCGCTGCTACTGCTAGTGATGTCCTCGGCCGCCGTAGATCAGGATGCCTCCGCCGATGGACCACCGCCGATAGAGGAAAGGAGCCGCTGTGCCTGTGGATCAGGCACCACCGGCGAGCCCCTAGCGGAGGCGGTGGGGGTACAGGGCCGGGGATGGGGGCTGAGACGGTGGTGGGGAGGCCGGCTTAGTTGGGGGCAGCGTCGATGTGGTGGAAGATGAGTGTTGGATCGGTCCGGTCTCCGTCGGACGTGCGCTAGGAATTATCACGGCAGAGCGGAGATGGGGACTGGGTCCGGGTGCGTGTGCGCGGTGCGAGTCGGGTTGGTGGGGTCGGACTGGGTTGTTTATGTGTCATGGTGTAGGATAAGCTATACTACACCTAGGTGTAATATAGCATATGTATATATATATATATGTCTTTTATCTATTTGTCTCCGTTCATTGAATGGTTATGTTCTTGACGCAACAGCCTAAATGTGTATCACTTGACCATAACTTGTTGCATTTGTGCAATTTTTAGACCAAGTTTACCTATTATTGTGATTATTTGTTGAAACACTCAAGAAAAAATGTTAAAATTCCAAAATCAAGGTAAAAATCATGTTTAAAATTTGCATGGACACCTCCTTTTGGTGTAGCATGTTGACAGAAAAAATTTTGGTCGAATCTGAGAAAGTGTTGCACATCCTCACAATGACCTACATCTCTCACACATGTTCTAGTCACACTAGGTGAGAGATGTTGATGCTTGTGTGGGATGTATAGTACCACTTTTTCAAATTCATCTCAAACTTTCTTGGGGTGTCTATGGAACCAAACTATGGTGTTGTGTGTATTTGTGCAATTTTTTAGACCAAGTTTACCTATTTTTGTGATTATTTGTTGATTTACTCAAGAAAAAATGTTAAAATTCCAAAATCAAGGTAAACAAATATAAAATTTTGTATGGACACCTCCTTTTTAGAGTAGCATGTTGACAAAAAATTTTGGTCGATTCGAGAAAGTGTTGTTGCACATCCTCACAATGGCCCACATCTCTCGCTCTAGTCACGAGGTGAGAGATGTTCATGCTAGTTTGAGATGTGTAGTACCACTTTCTCGAAATCATTTCAAACTTTTTTGAGTGTCTATGGAACCAAACTATGGTGTTGCGGGGAGTTGTGCAATTTTTAGAGCAAGTTTACATATTGTTGTGATTATTTGTTGATTTACTCAAGAAAAATGTTAACATTCCAAAATCAAGGTTAAAAATCATGTTTAAAATTTGCATGGACACCTCCTTTTGGTGGGGCATGTTGACAAAAAATTTTGTCGAACCTGAGAAAGTGTTATTGCACATCCTCACAATGACCTACATCTCTCACACATGTTCTAGTCACTAGGTGAGAGATGTTGATGCTTGTGTGGGATGTATAGTAACACTTTCTCAAAATCATCTCAAACTTTCTTGGGTTGTCTATGGAACCAAACCTGAGGGCCAAAATATGCCATGCTCACACACAAAAAAGTGTGACAAAAAAAAATAAAATAAAATAGAAAAAGCAAAAAAAAAGAAAAGAACATTAATGATGGCAAATAAATAAAAATAAACTATTCTTAGGTTTTGAACCCAAGAGCTACTACTCCAACACAAAGACTGTTACCATTGTGCTATTAAGATGTTTGAGATTGTTTAAGACTTATAATATATTTAATTAATTCTTTTAAAACCCGCTGCCCGCTAACAAAACCTCACCTTAATCGTCATTTTAGCTAATCCGCGCCCAAATTTCATTTAACCCGCGCCCGCCAACAAAACCTCACCTTAATCGTCATTTTAGCTAATGCGCGCCCAAATTTCATTTAACCCCCGCCGCCCGCCAACAAAAACCTCACCTTAATCGTCATTTTAGCTAATCCCCACAAGACAAATTTCATTTCCTAACCCAAGCCAATGGAAGTATGTCGAGTACTTCCAAACTAATGCATACCATAGCAGACAAAAGTAGCATTAAAGCACTATAGAGATTTATCCAATTAGAGATGAAAGAGCATGATCATGGTGAGGATTTTTTTTTAGATGCAAACATGGATGGATGCAAGAAACTAAACATGCAATGGATCTACTAAGCAAAAAAAACATAAACTAAGTGGAGTGAATACATGAGTTGATGCAATGAATGCAAGAAATTAAAAGGATAACTGCTCAATAGGTTTAGAGTCCATGAGCAAGACTATCTCACCTTTATTGATCATACTTACCGTGAGGTGCAAAGCTTCTATGTACGTCACTTTAGATGTTTCATTAAATTCTTGTGACGGCGACTTCTTCTTCAATCTATACATGGTTAGAATAATATATATTTAAATACATACCTTGAGATAACAGGGTTCCAATGTGTGATGAATCTTGAATGATCAGGCTCCCCGGGTTCTTCAATCTTCTTTTCTTTTCTTTTCTTGTGGAATCTTGTCGGAAGGTCGCTAATGACATCTTTTGTCCCGTCTATTCCACAACTCTCAACAGAACAAGGGTAATCCTACTAAAGCTAGTGATACACTAAATTAGCGTACATCATGATCATTATTAGAATCTTTAGGCCAATTGCTTTCCGCAAGAACGGCGCCCAAAAAGCTTGTTGGCATTTGTTAAGTGCTAAAAGAATATGAAGGATTCTCGCAAGCGCATAGAACACCTACCATTGTAGCTTTTTCCTAGGATGAGTATTCTAGAGTATCGTATCCACAGGGGAAGCTTTGGCTAGAGAATCTAATAAATCACAATCATGTATCTACTAACTTAACAAACCACTAGACTATAGTGAGGAGGATAATTGAAAGTAAATATCAAATCATAAAATAATAACCTACCTAAGATATCAAAGAATAACTAAACTAATCAATGTGTCAAAAGGAGATATCAAGGTTCCCGGGTAATTCTACATTACTTAGGTTCTATGATAGCAATTATACTAATGCACTTTGGAGCAACAATACCTTTCCAACTCTCGAGAAAGACTGGGGAAGAAGGTAGTTGGGAGAAGGTCGCCTAAAGCTCTACGAAACATCAACCCATACGTGGTGGACTACAAAGGCCCGACAGGGGCTATCACCCCCGGGGCTACCACAACTATCCGTAGGTTTGGGCGCAACCTCGGGTAACCTATAGCCTAGACACCATGTCTACACTATCGATTACTACTCTAGCTACCATTAATAACTAGAGTCCTCAATACGAGCGGAGATCCCATGCAATAGCATAACAACTATACTTAACCATATATGAAAAGCATGAAAGTGAATAGAGAAGATAAATATATGAATCATAAGTCTTGTAGAGAAGATACAAAGACATACCATACTCAAGACATCTCGCATCAGAGCATAGCTCCAATCTCCTTTACTCTTGATTAGATCTAAGTTAGATTTAATCTAGTTCTAATTACATGGCTAATCTACTTCTAATTACATGACTAATCTATTTCTAATCTATTTCTAATTCACTAATCCCTTAGAGAGGTTATCCTTATATTGGGACACCTCTACAACCGAGAGATAATGAATAGAATAAGATAGAATGAATTAGGGTTTCACCCTGGGGTCAGGGGGTCTTCTTATATAGGCCTTGGCGATGAATGATAGCCCTTGGATCAAACCGACCTTGGCAACGGTGTAGATACAACCTCAATGTCGGTGGTAAACCGCCATAGAAAGGAGATGCTGACATGTGGGACCCACCTGGCGGCCGGCCTAAATGGCCGGTGGGTTGACTCCCCTCGGCCTCTAGTTCCTTCCGGTGTCTTCTGGTATCTTCTAGAGTGTTTTAATCCACATTTCGGGTCGAGTTACTTCATGGTTAAGTCTTGTCATCATATGGGACATAAACTACGGAACTTTCTCCATTCTTCTCTCGCATTTATCTATTAGGTCCCTAAAAAGATATAAATCACCAAAGCTCGTGGAATTATGTTAGTAAAACCCCTAGTCTCTGTTGATATTCATTTTACGCCCTTATTTCATATTTAGTTGACTATTAATATTATGCTATAAAGGTGGTAACAATAGGTCGTCCCCGATTATGTTGTTGCGTGTGCCGTTGACCGGATGACGTGGCGTAAATTGTTGAAGCTAATTAATCCCACCTTTGTGAACTTGGGTGACACCAAAGAAAGCTCGGGACCGTGGTTGACAATGAGTTGGACATTGCGGGGAAAGCCTCTCAAACCCGGCTCAGGCGTTTTCATAGGCCCAATGCCTCTCAGCCCAAAGGTGAAGTCAATAGTTGTGGGTGGCCCAATTCTGGTTGATCTGGACTCACCCCCTCTTCAGCCGAGAGCTCTTTTCCAGGTACTGAATTTTATCCACAAAAGTATCCATCCTTTACAAGTATTCTGGTTAAACTCGGTTGATATTGATCCTAATACTTTAGTGCCCTCTTATTTCAATGATAAAGCTCTAATTGTATACATATCCTTCCTCTTGCCCCCTAGGACCCAGCATTGGGAAAGGAGGCTGCCAAGATGATCCTTGATGGGGAAGAGAAGGATGAAGAAGATCTGGTGGAAATCTCTGGGTCCATGTTCACCCCGAGGAAGAGGAGGCATGTGAGAATCAAGGAACAGCTCGAAGACAGCTTCTTGAGGCGCAGCAAGAGGCTTTCAGCCATAAAGGGAGGGTACAAAGATGCCAAGAGTGCCAAGAATGTTGCTGCTGCCCAAGCTGATGAAGAGATCCTCGAGCCCCAGCCATTGGCCATGATCCCTGCTACTGATGCTCCTCTAGCCCCTTATCTGAACAAGGAAGTGGCCCATGGGATTGCAGAGGGCTTCTTGCAGATCCACCCTAGTGTGGCATCTGCTGCACTCCTTGAAGATGATGTGATCAATGGATAGAAACCAAGGGAGAGCCCCTTCAGCACTGAAAGTGCTTCTTTTGCTTTACTTGTTCCTTTTCAGCCGGCCTGTGTGCCGAGTAAGTCATGTAATAAAGTTTGAGTACTCTGGTGGCTCCTGTGTGAGCCTTAAGTCGATGGTGCACTGCTACTCAGTTTATCAGTTAATCAATGCCCCTAGTGGCTTGCTTTATCACTATGTTGGTTGGTACCCCCTTTTTTTTGTCTTATCCATATTTTGCCCTCGCCCGTCTTTTCGCTTATATCGATGGACTTTGATTTAGCAACTCATCGGTTTTTAATGGATAATAAGACAAGATCTCTAAAAATTTTGGTATGGAATATTAGGGGATAAACTCTCGGGCAAAATGGGATGCCCCGAGAGCAAAAAATTAATGAAAGTGCCTGTCATATTGTTTGCATCCAAGAAACTAAAAGAGAAAGTTTTGATCAGTTCTATATAAGGAAGTTCTGCCACAGATCTCTTGACAATTTCTGCTATTTCCCATCAGTAGGTGCTTCTGGTGGTCTTCTGACTATTTGGAATGGCAGTATGCTTGATGGTATTTCTGTCCAAGAAAATTCAAATGCCTTGATCAGTAAAAATTTCACAAACAAACCGGACAATAAGGACTTCCACCTCACGAATATCTATGGCCCTTCCACCGGTCCTGAAAAATTGGCTTTTGTCACTTGGCTTATTAATCTTGATACCAGTAACTTTGATGATTGGCTGCTTGCAGGTGATTTCAATCTATATAGAACCTTGAGAAAATAGGAACAAACCTGGTGGAGATTTATCGAGATGCAAATGTTTAATGATCGCGATTCTCGGATTTGGACCCGTGGAATTACCCTTCAATGGCGGAAAATTCACCTGGAGCAATATGCAGAATGATCCCTTGCTGGTAAAACTGGATTGGGCTTTCACTAATGCTGAATGGAATCTTACTCATCCTGCAACATTCATACAGCCTCTTTCTAGGCCTATCTCAGATCATGTGCCTTTTGTCATACATATTGATAGTATGATACCTAGATCTAACATTTTCAGGTTTGAAAATCTTTGGTTGCAACAACCCGGGTTCAAAGAAACAGTTGAGAACCACTGGCATAACTCCCCAGTTTATGGTAATGCAAACAAGGAACATTAGTTCAAAATTCGTGGAAACCAGAGCTGGCCTCAAAAGATGGAGTAAAAAACTTTCCAATTTGGGTAAATTGATACATAATTGTAACCGGGTTTTACTCCTCTTGGATGGCCTGGAAGATCAAAGGGCTCTCTCAATCCTGGAAACAAATTTAAGAAAATTAGTGAAGTCTCATCTTGCATCTCTCACAGAAGCAAGAAGGCAATACTGGAAGCAAAGATATACAGTAAGGTGGGTCAAACTGGGAGATGAAAATACCACCTTTTTTCACAATATGGCCACCATTGCCTACAAGAGCAACATCATCACTAGCCTCACATTATCAGACAATTCTGTGATAACAGAGTATGATCAGAAAGCCCAACTCCTCCGGGAAAGCTATAAAAAAAGAATGGAGGTAAGTGAATTTGAGCAAATGTAGTATGATCTTCACAGCCCGATTGAGGTCGTTGTAATGGACCATGATTTTTTTAGACAGAGACTTCACTCGAAGAGGAAATTCAGGCAACAATCAAATCCCACCCAAACAGTCATGCCCCCTGGTCCAGATGGTTTTAATGGCAATTTCATCAAATCATGCTGGGAAATTATCAAGGGTGACTTCTTGAGACTATTCAAAGACTTCTGCAACTCAGAGATTGATCTCAAATACATCAATAACTCTCTGATTGCTCTGATTTCAAAAGTTTCCAACCCCGAAAGTGTTGATGACTTCAGACCCATATCCTTGCTTAATTACTCCCCGAAATGCATCACAAAGATCCTCTCCATGAGATTGCGGTCGGTGATCCTTCAAACTTGTTCACAAAAAACCAATATGGTTTCATCAAAGGGAGGACCATCCAGGACTGTCTAGCTTGGGCTTTCCAATTCTTGCACATCTACCATCACTCAAAGAGAGAAGTCATTATCCTAAAACTTGATTTTGAAAAAGCTTTTGACAAGATTGAGCATGAGGTGATCTTGCGGGTCCTTAAACACAAGGGGTTCTCGGACAAATGGATTGGTTGGATCAGGAAAATTCTTGCTAGTGGGGAATCTTCTATTCTTCTTAATGGTATCCCTGGTAAGCCATTCCAATGTAAAAGAGGTGTCAGGCAAGGTGATCCTCTGTCACCTTTATTATTTGTGCTAGCTGCTAATCTACTCCAGACAATTATCAATAAAGCTTGGCAGACTAGTGTTCTAAAACATCCCATCAGTGAGAGTTTTGGTGGAGATTACCCAATTATACAATATGCTAATAACACCCTGTTAGTATTGCCTGCTGATGGTTTGACCCTCTTTAAGCTCAGAGGACTTTTGAGATCCTTCTCTGACTCAACAGGGTTACATGTCAACTTCAGTAAATCCTTTCTAGTCCCTATTAATGTTGATGCAGAGAAAACCAGCCATCTTGCTAAAACCTTTGGGTGTTCAGTTGGTGCCATGCCCTTCACCTACTTGGGATTACCATTAGGGACCACAAAACCAAGCATTCAAGATTTCTCACCCATGATGACCAGAATAGAAAATAGACTGTGTCTGATGAGTAAATTTCTATCCTACCATGGCAGATTGATTCTGGTAAATTCAGTCATGAGTGCTTTGCCCACTTTCTATATGTGCACTTTAAACTTACCACCTCAGATCATAGAACAGGTGGATGGCTACAGGAGAAGGGGGCTTTGGAGTGGTGGAGACATCAACAGAAAAGGGAATTGTCTAGTTGCCTGGGTGGATGCTTGCAGATCTAAAGAAGAAGGGGGGCTAGGTATTATTGACCTAAGAACACAAAATGATGCTTTGCTTCTCAAATACATGGATAAGTTCTATAATTCAGTCGATCTCCCATGGGTGTCCCTCACTTGGCAGCATCTTTATTCAAACACCAGCCTAACTCCACACACCAGGAAAGCAGTTGGTTCATTCTGGTGGAGGGATGTGTTAAAGCTCTATGACAAATTCAACAAGGTAAGCAAGTGCACACCAAATAAAGGGAACACCATTAGCTTCTGGCTGGATGAGTGGAGTGGTGAGCCCCTCCATAGAAAATTTCCCCAGCTCCATTCCTTTGCTAGAAGAACCAATAGATCAATGATGCATATCAGATCTCAGGACTTGGAAAGAAACTTCCAACTACCTCTGTCAGCCCAAGCTATCAGTCAGCTAGGAGAGTTGCAAATTCTACTGCTTGAAAGTAACATTGATCCTGACAGGGCCGACGTCTGGACTTATAGCTGGGGATCCTCTTTCTCTGTCAATAAGGCTTATAAAATTATGAAAGGCTCCTTAACGGTGTCCCCTCTGCTTAAATGGCTATGGTCCTCTAGCAATCTGGGAAAGCACAAGTTCTTCTTTTGGCTCCTGATCAGAGACAGATTGAATACAAGGAATTTCTTAAGGAGAAAGAATAGATCCCTGCCCTCTTATAATTGTGTGCTCTGTGATGTAGGTGTTGAAGAAACCCTCTTCCATCTATTTTTTGAGTGCCCTTTCAGTCATGACTGTTGGAATTCTCTGCACATCTACTGGGATACAAATTTAAGGTGTCTAGACATGTTGTTGACGGTCATTAACTACCTATTTTATACCATCAACACCTGCATAAAATGCTCTCTTTTGACCACCAAATTTAGTGGTAGGGTTTAAATCTAACAAGTTCCACAAGTTTTGGTATTTTTAAGAGCAATGCAGGAATTCTTCATTTTTCGTCAAGAAAAGGTATCTCATATGGTAAAACGGAGTACACCATCACGGAGATCTCATCACGCTGATCAAAATGGATATATTACTTGATATATTTGGACTCGGGATGAGAAGATATTGGACAAAGAAGAATTGACATGAAATGATAAATCCACGTGTGCTACACGTGCACCATGCAGGCCAATCATACGTCGACACGTGGCGTATCAGTAAAGAAGGCCGCGGCAACACCACCGACACGCAGGGGCCCCCAAAGCAGCGAGCTGTCCCCCACCTGTGGCGCGTCGGCCCGGGCGCGCCAATCGGGCCAAAGGCACGTGGCCCAGCTTGCTCCCACGCGGGCGCATGATGCAACGCCACGCCGCCACGGAGCGGGCCCGGCGGCCCACCTACGGCGCCGCTCGCTCCTTCGCGCGCAGGAGCACACGCTGCCGACCGCCGGCTTGATTCAAATGAACCAACACCGCCCAACACGTGGCGGCCGGGGCGCGACAGCGACGCCGAGCGGGGACGCTGGATGGGCGCGTTCCGCCGGTCCTCTAGGACACGTGTCACGCGCGGGTTGCTCCCCCAAGGCGGTTGCGGCCCAGCGCCGCTTGACCGCGTGAACCGACGGTTAGCTGCCCGCGCCCCGATTACCTTCCGTAAATGCCGACAAACGCACCAGCGAACGGTTTAGCTCCGGCTCGCCTTCCCTTCCCGGTTCGCTCGGTTTTGCCACACCGTGATTAGGAAACTTAGGTGCCGACCTCCCCAGGTCGGTTTTGCATGGTGGAGGCGGTAGGAATTATTTCCATGTATAGGGATGGCCTCTCTCCCCTTCTCCTATAAATAGAGGCCATCTCCCACCATTGTAACACAACAATTCAAAGGAGAAACCAAGTCCACTTGTGCAAGAGAGTAGAATTAGTTCTTCTTCTTCTACTTCTTCTATATCTTCTCCTAAATTCTAGAGAGTGAGAGAGGGAAAAGCTAGAAAGAAGCTTTGTTCTTTCTACCCGGAGTTGCCGGTTCGCCTCTCGGTGTTCCTTGGTTCCTAGGAGGATGGAGTGCCGGACTTGTCGGTACCGCCCGGCTTTGTACCTCTCGCAAGCTACTTACACTTTGGTAAGAAGTCTTATGATTATCTTGAAGCTATTTAATTTCCTCGTATATTTCTTAGTCATTTGTAGACTTGCGGGATTGGTAGATTGTCTCGTTAAGAGTGTTAGTTCTTGGTGAAGGAACTCTTTGACCGGGAAGCCTTGGCCAACATCAAGGGGCGTGACCAATAGTGCAAACGTGGTGTTTGGACTAGCGTTCACCTACCTTTTGTGGAGCATCCCACGGTTGAGGGGGTAGGCGGCCGGGTTGTGACAAGCCTTGACCGTCCCTTGAAATCCCCCCACGTTCGGGCCGTGGACGTAGAGCTAATTGCCGGAAGATGCCCGGTTGGGCGTTGGCGGTGCCCGAAGTAAGTAGACAAATGTAATTTAGAAATCACCGCACGGAAAACTTAGCCTATAGATACCTCGCTACTCTTAGAAAACAAACCCTTGCCTTAGGTTGACACTGCACCGTAAAAGCTCACTGGCGATCGCCCTTGTGTAAAATACGACCCCGCTACCACTGGGTGAAGTGCTACAACGGTATTTCCGTGCGCTTGCGGATTTCTCTCGCGGTGCGTAAGAAACACCAATACATGTTGATAGAGGCCGGGAGATTATTCGGGCATCCTATTTTCGAGGAGATATTGATAACAACCTCTTTGGATTATTTGGAAGACAAGGAACAATATTATTTTTGATCAAGGTATCGAAATCTAGAGTGTGGAAGAGATTTTTCAAAGAAGAATTGGGATTGGTGTGTATCAATGCCAAACCAGAGAAAGCCGCACAACCGAAGTTATGGCTACAAAGTTCGGATAACTTTCATTTTTTTTGTTCTTTTTTCTCTTTTTGGGCGGTGTTTCCTTGTACCTCTGTTTCTCCCCTCTTGTTTCGCTTCTTTTTCTTAGTTTTGTCTCTAGCTCTCGGGGTTTCCCTAGTTTTAGTCCCCCTTGTTGTTCTTGTAGTTGTAGCTTTCTTTTTTCTCTGTTGTTGCCCCTCGCATGCTTTTTTCTTTCCTTATATATGAAAAAATATAGGTAGGGTGCTCCCCTGCTTTTTCCTCAAAAAATGAGGTTGGTGCCACCATGTTAGGGTCGTAGACGACCATGCGAGTGTCGGTGTTCGTCATGGCTAAAATTGATGGTGCTAGTCGTCGGTCTTTTTGAGAGATGAATTAGATAAGATCGAATGATCATGGGGCTCGTTTATATAGGCAGGGTGCCTTGGATAGGAGGTAAGAATTCATAATACTTTCCTATGTGAATGGCTCCAGAATATTCATCATTACAATGGGCAAGTTCTAGAGTGTTCGTGGAACAAAAATGGAAGTGAGAGGCGCGACCTTTGGGCGGGGCGGACGCCAAAGTTAAATCACGGCGGCGCCGCCCGGTGCCTTAGTGTGCACCGGGTCGCCCTTTTTTTCCCACGGTCTAATACCTCTATTCTAATTGTAATGATCATACTTTTGGCCCATAAAAATAAGTCCTACGTAAATTAAGTCCCATGGTTAGGATAAATCATAAACCCCATTACATCTAATTCCTCGGGCTTATCGGGCTCATAGAAAATTTTAAGACGTTGGCCATTTACCTTGAATAACTTACCTTCGGAGTCTTGAAGAGTGATTGCTCCATGGGATGATGAATTCACTACTTTGAAAGGTCCTTCCCATTTACTCGAAGCTTTCCATGTTCGAATAATTTAACCCTCGAATTAAAAAGTAATACCCGATCTCCTGGAGTGAAATTCTTTATCTTAATCTTCTTGTCATGCCATCTCTTAGTTCTTTCCTTATAAATCTTGGCATTGTGATAAGCTTTCTCTCTCCATTCATCCAACTCGATAGTTGCATCTTCCTCTTTACTCCCGCAGCTTCAAGATCCATATTACATCTCTTGATTGCCCGGTGAGCTTTGAACTCTAACTCCACAGGCAAGTGACAGGTTTTGCCATACACAAGTTGATATGGAGTCATTCCAATTGGTGTCTTGTAGGCTGTCCTGTATGCCCATAGTGCTTCTGGAAGTCTATCCTTTCACTTAGTTCCCATTTTTTCAACTGTTTTCTAGTAAGATGTTCTTGATTTGTTTATTTGAAGTCTCTGCTTGCCCACTTGTTTGAGGGTGGTAAGCTGTGGCAATATTATGACGAACTCCATGTTTTGTTAAATAGCGTCGGAATTTTCTATCAATGAAGCGGCTTCCTCCGTCACTAATTACCATTCGTGGTACTCCAAATCTTGGGAATATAGTCTCTTCAAACATCCTTATTGAGCTCCTGCCACCTGCTGATTTGCACGGCAAGGCTTCAACCCATTTTGAAACGTAGTCCACTACTACTAAGATATGTTCATAATTTTCGGATTTTGGAAATGGTCCCATGTAATCAATTCCCCAGACATCAAAGAGCTCTATCTGGAGATTGGTTGTTAGAGGCATAGCATCTCTTGCATTGATATTTCCGTGCCTCTGACAAGCTCCACATCTTCGAATGAAGTCTTTTGTGTCTTGATACATGGTTGGCCAGAAAAATCATGCTTGCCAAATCTTTGCATGTGTTCGAATGCCCATAATGTCCTCCATATGGTGATGAGTGACATCTTTCAATGATTTGTAGTCCTTCTTCGTTGGCACACATCTCCTGAGTAGCCCGTCAGAGCAAACTCTGAAGAGGTATGGCTCATCCCATAGGTGGTGACGACTCTCATACATAAGCTTCTTCTTATCTACACACTGGTGCTACATATCTTGCAACCATAAAATTAACAAGATCCGCATACCGGGGATCGATATGGGTTATCCGATAGAACATATCGCCCCCGAAAGTGAGTCATTAATGGGCAATTCATGTGGTTTTTCAAAATGCATTCTTGACAAATGATCAAGAATGTAATTTTCTACTCCTTTTTATCTTTAATTTCTAAGTCAAATTCTTGGAGCAACAAAATCTATCTTATCAAACGAGGTTTAACATCTTTCTTGGTGAGCAAATATTTTAAAGCAAAGCATGATCAGTGTAAACAATCACTTTAGCTCCTACCAAGTAAGATCCGAACTTATCTATAGCATAAACAACGCTAGCAACTGTTTCTTCTGGTAGCATAATTAAGTTGTGGTCCAGTCAAAGTTTTACTAGCATAAGCAATGGCATGATGCTTCTTGTCTTTAGTTTGACCTAACACTGCGCCCCCACAGCATAGTCATCGGCGGCATCACACATAATTTCAAAAGGCAAAGACCAATCGGGGTTGGATGATTGGTGCGTAAACAAGAGCCTTTTTCAAAGTTTCAAAAGCTTTAAGACAAGCATCATCAAAAACAAAGGGAGCATCCTTGGCTAACAAGCCGGTAAGTGGTCTAGCAATATGTGAAAAATCTTTTATAAATCTATGATAGAAACCAGCGTGGTCTAGAAAACTTCTTATCCCTTTGATATTCATAGGGGAGGTAAGCGTTCTATAACTTCTATTTTTGTCTTATCTACCTCTATTCCCCTTTTTTGAAATTAGGTGACCAAGCACTATTCCTTCTCTAACCATAAAATGACATTTTTCCCAATTAAGGACTAAGTGCTTTTTCCTCACATCTCTGCAAAACCTTATCTAAGTTTTCTAGACAATCATCAAAAGTTTTTCCATAAAGCGAAAAAATCATCCATGAAAACTTTCATAATCTCTTCAATCATTTCAGAAAATATAGACATCATACATCTTTGAAAAGAAGCGGGTGCATTACATAACCCAAAAGACATTCTTCTATAAGCATAAGTTCCATATGGGCATGTAAAAGTGGTTTTGCTCTTATCACTAGGATGGATTGGGATTTGGTGATACCCAGAATATCCGTGTTAACACCAAAATTTGGTAAAGCCTGGATGACAAGCGGGCCGGCACACGATGGTTCGGTATGGAGTCATTCGGCTAACAAAAGGACAAAAATGATCTTTGTAGCGTTCGGGAAGCCGCCGTTATTCGGCTAAGGAGCTTGAGTCCAAGAAGGAGCCGAGCATGAGATGGTTCGCAAGCGTGGAGCGTCAAGGAAGATATTCAGGATCTAAGGCCCACGCCACGCGCGATTTCACGACTCGAGAAGACTTGGAGGACAATGTATCTTAGCTAGATATTTTCATTATGTTTATTCGTAATCAGTTGGGACTTGTCAAAGCCTAGGGTATAAATATAAGACCCCGGCAATCGTAAAACAATCTACCAAAATCAATACAACAAACCCGGCTCCGTGCCTTGGCTCGCCACCCTTCGAGTCCGGCCGTGTCGCCGATCTATTGCGAGAGGATTCATCGACCCGTCGACCTCCGTAAGTACCGGCAACCTTGCACCATGTCTAGTATCGTCAGACGGATTTAGATTATTGCAAGAAGTCTTGTTCACGCTTAGTATCGTCAGCGGATTTAAGCTATCGGGGGCAAAGAGGGTTCTTTTTGTCGATCATGAGCCATCCGGTGGGCTAAGGTCCGGCTAAGAACTAGTTATGGCTTCATTAGATTTTGGCAAGATCTAATGAATTCATTAAGTTACCACATGTTGCAATGCTTTTATTTATTATTTAATTATGTTTGCACACACTTTTTGCCCAATTTAGATTGAAAGGTCTCGGCTTTTATCTTATCATAGAACTAGTTGCTTTTTAATGCTTTCATTGTTTATCTTATTGTGCTACTAGATCTATCTGTTCATCATAGCCGAGATAGATCAATCTAAGTTGTCACGTGTTGTGGGTTCGTATACGTTTAGATCTTGACATGACTATATCATCCCGGTGGATATAGATCTTTGGGTTACTTCTAGAGCTAGTCATCAGGTGGACTAGAGATCGATTTAGTCGATAGATTTTTACGTATGAGTTCCTTCTTCATGGACCCCGATTCGGCAAGCTTGCCGAACACGGTTACGCTTTCAGGTGTAATGAATATCTATAATGATATTTATGATTTACCTTCTTTCATTTATCATGTTGTTAATTAATTCGATCTATGCAATAGAGCTTTACGATAGCACATCATGACGATCGACTTTATTTGTTTAAACATGTTTCTTATGATCATTCGCAAATTGTTATTGCATTACATCTTTATATATGCTTACCGAATGCATTCATTATTTGTCGACGAGATAGCTCTCATAGCTATATGTCTTTACATCCGGCTTTAGAGCCATACATGCGGAACTGTCTTGGTCTCACCAGGCATGTTTTAGATCTCACGTTTACCTCCTTGTCAATTAACGAGTCAAATTGATCGGCACGCCTCAAGACGCCGGGCAGCCGAGTAAAGCCGGCTAATTCGGCGCTGCGTTGTCTTGGTGTTGCGCAGGGAGCAGGATTTTTGTGCCTACACACTTTTTTGGCACGCCCGGTGGGACAACTCAAGATTAAAAACGATGCCCGACAACGCCGACAAGGATAACGTCATCCGGCTCGGATGGATGACCCGCCTCCCCGACCTAGAGGCTACGGTGAGAGATATGTGCGCAACCTTCTCGCAAAAGTGCATGTAATGCTTCTCCAAGCACAAGAGCGGTACAATCATCCGAAAAGACAGATCTTCCAAAGATAGTGATGCCCGGTGACAAGGGATATGCTCAACAAGTTTTTGATGAAGAAGAGGGGGCAGGAAAGGAAGATGAGGAACCAACTCCTGAAGAAATTCGTCGGATGGAAGAGATTGTTGCAGCTGCTGTTGGGAGAGCAATGACTAATCACAACACGGTGTTCTTCAACACTTTCGTGATATCATGAAGGGCAGCTTTGGACCCGAGTTTGATGAGCACTTTGAGAGGCGGCTTGGTGAGCTTTGGGGCCAAGATACATACATGCGCCAAAGCCACCACCAAAGAAAGGTGCTACAAATCGGGAAGCCGGAGGAGAGAACAAGACACCAGAAAAGTCAGGGAAATCCGAAGCCAAGACCCATGGAGAAGCGGCGTTCGGTGCACCTGGGAATCCTCCAGTATACAATACTTACTCAATAGCTCCAATGGCCAGTGGGTTACAGAGAAATCCCTTTGGCCCGGGTTATACAGAGTTCATCGACTACTCCACTATTCATGCTATGCCAAATCCACGGATATAGGCCACCGGGCGGTGAGGACAATCTCATGGACCACAAGATTCAAATGTGGATATACTCCTAGCGAGGATGGCCGATATGATGCAACACCAATTTGGGATTAAGCCCAAGAATCGGCCCTATGTGTATCAGTCACCATATCCCGATTGGTACAACAAAGTGGCACTTCCTTCCAGATTGAAGCCTCCAACCGACTTGACCAAGTTCTCTTCGGACAAGACGACACCTCTACTACCGAACACATCGGTCGGTATCCGATTCGATGGGGAGAGCTTGCCAATGATGAAGCATGGAGGATTCGCTTCTTCCCATCATCCCTTATAGGGCCGGCTTTCACATGGTTTGCCACGTTGCCGGCCAACTCTATTGGAACATGGTCTGAGCTAGAAGATAAATTCCATTCATACTTCTACAGTGGTTCCAATGAAAAAGAACTCGTTGACTTGATGGGGTTAACACGTAAAATATAATGAGACACCACAAGAGTTCTTTGCAAGAGTTCGAGAGAAACAAAGAATTCTCGCTATTCTTTGAACTTGCTGCACCATCGATTTGCCGGCTGTAGTTGTAGTTGTGCGTGGCATGCATCCGACCATTAGGGAGAAGCTAGCCCGGCATGGAGTTTGATGACCTTGGACAACTCTCAAGGCGCTGTCACTCATGGCGGTCGGTTCGAGCATCAAGAAAGACACCCATTTTCGTAAAGGGGGCAACATGTCTTATCAGGCATACCACCACTTCCTAGAAGAGGGAGAAGATGAAGATGATGGCCAGGAGGACATAGCATTTGCCGAATTCGCCTGGGGCAAGGAGCCTGTTCAGGTTAACCAGCGCTGGATGAAGACACTCAAGGGGGCATATGACTTCGACGTCTCCAAGTCGGACAAGCTCTTTGAGTTCTTGGTCAAGGAAGGACGTATCAAGTTACCGGAGAATCATTCTATGAGACGCCCAGATTGGGTCAAGCGGGAGATATTGTGGCTTCCATGACATGATCACTCACAACATCAACGCCGAATTTTTTCAAGCGAGATTCGAGGAGGGCTATACAAACGGGGGCCTCCTCAAGTTCAACAACAACATGAAGGTGGATAAGGAGCCTTTCCCTGCAGGCATGGTTGCTTTCGATACATGCATGGTTTCGCCAAGTGATCCTAAGGGCAAAGGCCCAATGAAAGTGCTCGACTTTCGAGAGGGCAAAGCAAAAGCGATTCGGTCGACCCTAGTCGCCAAGTATCCGATATAGAGCTCGAAAGCAAAGATCGCGTTTGGTTTCCAAATAGCCGAGCAGAGAAAGGAGAAACCTCCAAACCAAGGATGACATCTCATATTCCACGAACAAATGGCAAAGGCAAAGAAGAAAAGCAATATCGTAGAGATCAGCAGCTTGCAAGAGAACAGCAGAGGTACGAGGAGGAGATGTATCACCGAGAACAGGAGGAGTATATGAAGGAACGAGAGGAGTCTCATTGGGACTGTCCTTTCTTTAGGCATTCTTTGGAATGAAGGCTTGAAACTACCGCTAGGAAAAATTGCCCTAAATGCAAAGTGGAGCAATACCCACGGGTATGCACAAGCACGAGTCAACCGCCGTCCCATCCAAGAAAGACTGGGGGCACGCTTTCCAGAGGATGATCGGCGCTTAAAAAATGAAGACAACAAACCTCACGTTAGTAAAAGAATTGCAGATCAAGCATGGGCTGATGTTGAGGATTCTGATGATGATTCGGACTCTCCTCAAGAGTATGTGTGGCAAAAGGGACGGTGGTGCCCTCCCGCCTAAGGAAAAGCCGAAAGAGAAGAGTCCAATGCCTCGTAAATAGGGAGCTTAAGGAAGCAAAACTTGCCCGAACGCAAACAAGTATGGCGCCCAAAGAAGAAAACTCAGGAAGCCAGTCATTCGGCAGAGGAGTATTCGATAAGTGGGCGTTCGGCAGATGTTAGCATGGTGTTCTACATCCCTATAGAGTTTGTAGCCCCTACAGAGCAAGCCACTAATGATCCAGAAGAACAAGATGCTTATTCAGATGAAGAGACCTATTCTGATTTTGACAACAAAGAGATGATTGATCTCCTAGGACAGTTGGCTCTTTCAAGACAAGCTGTGTTCGACAGGCCTAGGAAGCATAATCATTTGAAGCCTCTTTACCTGAAAGGATACGTTAATGGAAAACCTCTGACTCATATGTTCGTTGATGGGGGCGCAATCAATATCATGCCATATACAACTTTCAGAAAGCTGGGGATGACCAAGGAGGATTTACTCAAGACAGACATTGTGCTCAGGGACTTTGCTGGAAATCCTTCAGATACCCATGGAGCCGTTCACGTTGAGTTGATGATCGGCTCAAAGACTTTGATCACTACCTTCTTTGTGGTCGACAGTAAGGGGTCCTACAGCTTGCTACTTGGAAGAGATTGGATCCATGCTAACTGTTGTGTTCCATCTACCATGCATCAAGTCCTCATCCAATGGAACGGTGATGACGTTAAGATAGTGCAAGCTGACGATTCGGTAAGCATTCGCTCTTGAGCCATCGTTCGGGAATATGAAGGCGTGAAATGCTTCTCGGGAAGAGAATGGGAAGAAGGTCTGTCAAGTACTCGCTACAAAGACCAACAACCGATCGAGATAGTCGGCTCTCATAGTAATTTCTAAGGAAAGATTTCGTGGTCGGCTTTTTAAAGGATCAATTATTGCAAAATGTGATTGGCCGACACATATGATTTAATAGTTTTGAGCAAAGAGTTTGTTCTATTCATGTGATATAGCCGATGTGTAAACCATCGCCTTTAGTAGAAAAAATACTCCATGAAATTGGAGCACGGCCGACATAAATATTGTTATGTCGCCTTTTAGTGCAAAAAACATTAAAGATCAACTTGGAGCCAAAAGAGTTTTTGTTCGAAAAACTTCAAGAGTTGGTTACAAAGGCATTGCTGAATACGTCACAAGGGATCTCTACTTGGTCCTAACCCTGAATGCTATTCGGCATAATCTTGGTTACAGATCTTCACTTCTTCCTTGGTTTTGTCAGGGATCTCTTACACTCGTGACATCGGTGAGTTCACTGGCATGACGGATTACCACTACCTCCGTAAGGTCAAGTTTCTTGCGTATGCATTAATTGGCCGATAAAATATTCTTTCAGAGGTTGCTTAGTGGAGAAGCTAACGTTGTCCATTTTACCTTCCCTCGGACCGACATTTTTACCCTTGGTTGGTTTATTGGGAGAAGGAAAAGTGGAAGCGTATTCAATGCCATAGGTGAACATTGCTTACAATTTGGCCGAAGCAATATTTTAATATCGGCTAGTGATGACATCATCCATTCGGTAATAGTTTGTTCGACAGTATTGATTCGGCAAGAATTCCAGATTGCACAGACAAGGGAGTTAAAAGATCCGACAGGAAAGGAGTTTCATTATCCATCCTAGATACAAACTAATCCTCTAAGAGGTTGAAGACAGCTTGAGGATCATTGGATAGAGCTACAGCAATGGCATGGTCTTCATACACATCCATGGATTCTTCAATGTTGTCGTCCTCTGGAGCTTCACGAAAACCGACTGGGTAGATGGAGTAATCTTCCCGATGCCGGGTTGACAAAGCCGTCAAACTCATGGCCGCTCCCGGATGCATCCCCTCAATGGCGATGTCGTTGATGCGGTTATCTGCCACGTCCTCGAGGCGTTCTACTACTGTCTCGCCTCGGGCTTTCACCTTGTCGGCAGCACGAATGGCAGCTGCCGTCAGACGCGCATTGTCAGCCTGCAGCCGAGCGACTTCTACTAGAAGCTGCTGGTTTTCTTCAAACAGGGCTGTAATGGGCAAAAACAGTAATGTCAATCGGAAAATGAAACAATACAGGAAGACAGAGTTAAGATCCGGGACTAACCAAGATTGGCACCTGCAGAGTCGTTTGATGGAATCTTCTTGATCGAGATTCTTGACACAGGCTTTCATGGAATACTCGCCGAATTCCTTGATGATCTCATCTTTCTTTTTCTTCTCTTGCCAATACCACAGATCTTCTTGTAATCGAGAAGTACTCCAAAGATTGGGGAAGAGGGTTCGGTTGGAGAAGAGGAGAGCTTGGGGCGTGCATTGAGGAGGCAGGAATAAGAATCGGTCGACCAAAAGGGGAAAAAATCAAATCAAAGGGAGTATTAACCGATTGAGAAACAAGAAGATGAACGGTAAAAAGTCAAGAGTCGCTAAAAAGGGAGGAATAAATTTTCTTACTCAAGATGTTGCCGACGAGGAACTCGGCTTCCACTTGCTTCGTCCTCAGCAGGACGCTTGCCACGGTTGTTATTGCCACTCGCCATGGATGCTCGTCGAGATTGAGGGTTTTTTCTGCTCGGTAAGGGAGAAGGTGAAAAGGCTGGAGAGCAAGAGTGGTTTTGGTTTTGGAGATAATCGTGAGAGATATTTTTATAGCTCAAAACCACCACGTGGGCTTAAGAATATATATTGGGCGAATAATAAATGGGCCAAAGCAATTTCGTGCCGTTTTAAGCTTTTTTCGGTCGATTCGATAAGACAGAGCGATTCGACAAAATTCAGCTCAGAACTAAGGCGGCCAGATTAAAATGTGTAGAGATCAATTCATGAAGACAAGCCAAAGAAATTGGAACTGAAACTGGTTTTCATTAAACTAAAAGGAAAGCATGATTGTTGCAACAGATTACATATCATCATTTACAAAGAGACTATCATAAACTTCCTTGAGACGCCCGAATGCGGCCCGCATCCTCATTGGGGCGAGGGGCCTAGTGTCTCTACCATCTCAATCATCCGACGGGATGCACCGATCAAGAGAGCAAACCTTCTCAGCAAATCTTCAAGAAGATTGAGAAGGAATGATAAGCAGAAGCTAGTACAGGAAGTGAGGTGACATAAGAATCAATTTTGAGACTTACGGTTGAAGTTCCGTTCATAGAAGTTACGGTTTCCTCGCAAACATGTCCAGATCCTCCTCGATGTCTTCCATGTCTTCAATGATTTGCTCGTGTGCCTCACGCTCTAATCCGAAAGTGCCTCCCCTTGACCGCCGCAAGTTGGCAAATGAGCTCGGCCGATCTCGGCATCACGAGGACTTCAAAATGTCATCAGGAAGAGAAAAGGTTAGATTCAGCATATAAAACAAGGAAGGTATAAATGGAAGAAAAAGTTACTCCATTGCTCAGGGCTAGGGTTAGCTGAATGCTTCAGATCTCAGAGGAGGAAAAGGGAGGTAGGAGATTTGAGAAAGATCTGAATAGCTGCTCTTGGTTGGAAGAGTTCACCCGTATTTATATACAGAGGAAGGGCCAAAAGGAAGATTGAAACTGACCATAAGGAAACGAAAAGATCTATTCGGTGCTTGTCTTGAGAAGTGGAAGCAACCAGCTTGCCGATTCACATTGGTGGAGGTTTCAGCAGCACAAGTCCCAAGAAGCAACTGAAGGGTTGAAACAGTGTTTCGTGAAACTTCAAGGAAAATGGGCCCCTGTTAATTTTAGCCCACCAAAGGCTTGACCCGAAGTTTTAGTAGATTGGTCAATTTTGAAGCAAAAAGGATATCTTTTACTCCAAAATTGAGGGGGCATATGTTAACACCAAAATTTGGTAAAGCCCGGATGACAAGCGGGCCGCACACGATGGTTGGTAAGGAGTTATTCGGCTAACAAAAGGACAAAAATGACGCCAGAGCGTTCGAAGTCGCCGTTATTCGGCTAAGGAGCCCGAGTCCAAGAAGGAGCCGAGCATGAGATGGTTCGGCAAGCGTGGAGTGTCAAGGAAGATATTCAAGGACGAAGGCCCACGTCACGTGCGATTTCACGACTCCGAGAAGACTTGGAGGACAATGTATCTTAGCTAGATATTTTCATTATGTTTATTCAGAATCGTTAGGACTCGTCAAAGCCCGTGGTATAAATATAAGACCCCCTAAGAATCGTAAAACATTCTACCAAAATCAATACAACAAACCCGGCTCCGCCTTGGCTCCGGCCACCCTTTCGAGTCCGGTCATGTCGTTGATCTATCATGAGAGCATTCATCGACCCGTCGACCTTCGTGAAAAGTACCGGCAACCTTACACCATTTCTTCTAGTATCGTCAGATTTATTTAGATTATTACAAGAAGTCTTGTTCACGCTTAGTATCGTCAGGCGGATTTAAGCTATCAGGGGCAAGAGGGTTCTTTTATCGATCATGAGCCATCCGGTGGGCTAAGGTCTGGCTAAGAACTAGTTATCGGCTTCATTAGATTTTGGCAAGATCTAATGAATTCATTAAGTTACCACGTGTTGCAATGCTTTTATTTATTATTTAATTATGTTTGCACACACTTTTTGCCCAATTTAGATTGAAAGGTCTCGGCTTTATCTTATCATAGAACTAGTTGCTTTTAATGCTTTCATTGTTTATCTTATTGTGCTACTAGATCTATCTGTTCATCATAGCCGAGATAGATCAATCTAAGTTGTCACGTGTTGTGGGTTCGTGATACGTTTAGATCTTGACAGGACTATATCATCCGGGTGGATATAGATCTTTGGGTTACTTCTAGAGCTAGTCATCCGGTGGACTAGAGATCGGCTTTAATCTGATAGGTTTTTACGTATGAGTTCCTTCTTCATGGACCCCGATTCGGCAAGCTTGCCGAACACGGTTACGCTTTCACGTGTAATGAATATCTATAATGATATTTATGATTTACCTTCTTTCATTTATCATGTTGTTAATTAATTCGATCTATGCAATAGAGCTTTATGATAGCACATCATGATGATCGACTTCATTTGTTTAAACATGTCTCTTATGATCATTCTAAGAATCAAGTTATTGCATTACATCTTTATATATGCTTACCGAATGCATTCATTATTTGTCGACAGATAGCTCTCATAGCTATATGTCTTTACATCGGCTTTAGAGCCATACATGAACTGTCTTGGTCTCACCGTGCATGTTCCAGATCTCACGTTTACCTCCTTGTCAATTAACAGGTCAAAATTGATCGGCACGCCTCAAGACGCTCGGGCAGCCGAGTAAAGCCGCCTATTCGGCGCTTGTCAGTGTGTGCGGCGCAGGGAGTAGGATTTTTTGTGCCTACAATCCATGAAGGAAACAAAAGTAAGAATGGTTTGCCAATCTCTCTAACATCTCATCAATGAAAGGCAATGGAAAGTGATCCTTCTTTTTGTAGCCTTGTTTAGTTTTCTATAATCTATGTACATTCTCCATCCCATGACAGTTCTTTGAGGAATTAATTCATTCTTATTGTTTTTAACAACCGTCATACCTCCCGCCTTAGGCACAACGTGTACAGGGCTTACCCACTCGCTATGCGGCACAAGATATATAATCCCAAAGATGTAACAACTTAAGAACTTCCTTCTTAACTGCATCTCTCATCGCATTATTGAGTCTACGCTGAGGCTCTATAGATGGGGGTATATCTGGATCTGTAGGAATACGATGACTACAGAGAGCAGGACTAATTCCTTTTAGGTCTTCGAGTGAATAGCCTAAGGCTAAGCGATGTTTTTCTAAGACAATTATCAGCCTAAGAGTCTGTTCTGGAGTAAGTTTATCATTTATGATCACAGGAGACTCTGGATCTTGATTGAGTAAAGCATAGGTGAGGCCTGGTGGTAATAAAGGTTTAAGTTCAATAGGAGGTCTAGGTGGGTTCTCAAATTCATCTAGAGGTTCTGAAGTGGTAGGATTTTCATCCTCCTCTTCAATGAAGAACTCTGAATCGTCCTCATAATTGGACTCCACAAAAGTTTCTACAGAAGCCTCTTTAACTTCCTCCATAGGGTCTGGTTCTGGACAAGACTCGGTTTTAGCATGAATGGCTTGGACTATAGGCAATGAAAGTTTAAGATTCTGGCCTAGCTTAAAATCTAATTCTCCGGGTTGTCCTTCAAAAGTAAGCCTTTCTATTGGTTGTCCTATTAGTAGGTCAAACTCTATGATATCAAAGATATAAAAGCTAAGATGTATCATGGTGTTATTAACCTTTATTGGTAATACATAAAGAATTCCTAAGCTTTGGACAATTTGTCCTGAAGGGCTTAGTAACAATTTTGTAGTGGGACTCAATGGCATGTTTTTGAGAAGCTCATGAGCAAAAGATAATGCCATGATATTTATTCCCACAATAGGATTGTAGAGAGCATCAAAAGTTTCTTTATCAATTTGGCAACAAATAGGTACAGAAGGTGAATCCAAACGGATTACATCAGAGGAAAGCTCTGATTCTTCTAACCATTCGCTACTTATGATTGAGACAAGCTCTTCTATGGTTCCTTTTAGATGAGACAAGTCAGAAGGGTTTATAGGATAAGGTTGTGATGTTTTAGCCTTCTGAGGTTCTAGTCGATATCTCGAGGTAATTCCATAATCTGTAAAGAGATCATCCTCGATTTCGAGTAAGAAGTCAGAGATCGAAGTAACCTCTGGTTCTTCTTGTTCTAATGGTTCTCGATTAGCCGGGTGGTCGTAAAGGATTTGGAATAAAATTGGGTTCAGCTAATCCTTCTTCTTCTTCTATTATTTCTTCTATTTTTAAATGTTTTCCCGCAGTTGAATCATCCTCCTTGTTTTCCACTATTTTGTTTAGGACAGCTATACATTCAGGGATTGAAAGATGAATGAAGGATCCAATTGCAGAGGTGTTCAAGTATTTTCTAGATTTTCTATTCGGACCAATATAGAAATGTTGAATTAAAACATGATCCGGTATGGCTAGATTAGGTCCGAATTTGGAAAGAAGATCAAAACGCTCCCAAGAGGTACTCAAAGATTCATTATCCTTCGTTTTAGAGGATAGGATCGAGAGCCTAAAGTTAACTAATTTGGACATGGGGCGAAGTCCGCACACAAAAGTCGGCCAAGCAAGTTCCCCGATTCGCCACCCATTCTCTCTTTGTTTTGATTGTAATTTGGCGCAGCTTTTTTCCTTTCAAAGAGAAGGGAAACAGCGTCCAACGGATGGTTTCAGCGACATGCCTTCAATATGGAGGCATTTACATGTCTCCTCGAAAGTTTGGAGATGAAGGAAAGGGTTTTCGTCTAATTCCCCCGAGAATGTATGATTTTGGACCATCTCTATCAACCTAGGGCAAAACTCATAAGAACCAGCATGGATAGGTTTAGATGATACCATAGATTTACAAGCTTGCCCGTTGGGTGCCAAGTATTGGTAAAGAGGGGTAGTATCCATTTGGATAGTGGTTTTTAAAAGATAAAAAGAAAAATCTATACTAAGGATATAATACAAGATTTAGTTAGCTCACGTGTTCAAAGAATCGTTCTCCCAAGAACGGCGCCGTAAATGCTTGTTGGTAAAAGTTATCCCACGTAAATATAAATGTATAATCCGCAAGTTTAACAGTATTCGATGAGCACTTCACCGGGAGAGGGTTTTAAATATCGAATCCACAGTGGAGAAAGGTGTGAGAATAATGAGACTTTTAGAAAGGTCCGAGAATATAAAGGTTGAGAAGATGTCTATGGTTGTCTAGTTTATATTCTTGTAAGGCTTGAAGATATTTCTTAATGGGGACGTTACTCAAAGGAAAGCAGGGACAAAACGTGCAATCCTCTAGTAACAAGGTCCTACTTGGCCTATCCAACGAGATGTGGACTCCAAAGGAATCAACGGTACTGTCACTACCACGAACTACCACACTCCGGAAGGTAGGGTGTATTTACGAGTTATCTAGTCCAAACACCACGCTTGCACTAGGGGTAACAACTTCAACTCAAGAGAGACAAGAATTGAAGTACTCTAATAAAGAGTCGTAAAACCGAAAAGAAATATAAACAAGTAAACTTACTCAAATAATAAGTTGATCCACCAAAGAAGTCTCAAGATCAAGTGCAACAAAGCCTTTGATCCCAGAGGTACAAGCGTAGAGGAGTCACCGATGCATCCTCCGGTACTTCCCCTTCTTCTCCTCTACTCTCTCTTTATCTTCAAGAATAGATCTAGTACTCTTGTAAAGTACTTGATCTATCTCTCAACTTTCTAACTATCTCTCTCAACTTGATCTCAGCTCTTCTAATTAGAAAGGTATGGCTCTAGCTGTTGATCAAAGTCGAGTATGATGAATAATGATTTTTCATGCTTAGGTCAGAGGTAGGGTCATCCTTATATAGTCATGGTCAATGAATATGGACCCTTGGATCAAACCGACCTTCAACAACGGTATAGATACCACCTTAAAGTCGATTTGGAATCGACCTAAGAAGATGAGGTCGACATCTTGGCCCCACCCGGGCGGCCGCCTAATCCTTCCCCGGTGGCCGCCGGGGTTTGGTGGCCCAATGATGTCGCTTCTCCCCGGTGTCTTCGGGGTGTCTTCAGAAGTGTTTTAGTTCACTTTTTGGATCGAAATTCACCACTGATAAATCTTCTTATCAAATGGGAAGTTATCTCTCGAGTTTTATCCAGTATTTAATTGTCAAGTCCTTGAAAAGATATAAATCACCAAAACTTGTGGAACTATGTTAGTAAAGCCCCTAATCTATGTTTATATTCATTTTATACCCTTATTAGTTATTTAGTTGAGTTATAAAAACATGACTTAAGAGGTGTCAACACTTTCCTCGTTCCCCTTCTCAAGATGATCTTTAGCCCGAGCTTTCTCCTCAACATCAAGAGATTGAATCAGGTTTTCAACCGATATTTTCACTCTCTTATGCTTGAGGCTTGTGGCAAAGTTCCTCCATGAAGGAGGTAATTTGGCAATAATAATACCAGCCACAACTTCATCGGGTATAACATACTCAAGGAGTTCAAGTTCCTTAGCCGACGCCAGATCTCATGAGCTTGATTGATTGTAGATTTGTTTGCAACCATCTTATAGTCATGAAAACTCTCCATGATGTACGATTGTTTGCTCAAGATCCAAGCACCATAGGTGGTGTTCAGATAATCCCACAGAGATTTAGCGCTTTTATAGTGCATCACAGCATCATAGATATGATCCGATAGCACATTACGCACAGCTCCCACAAAGATATCACTGGCTTTCCGGAATTTATTCTGATCTTCATCAGAAAGGTCTCCCTCAGGTAAGCCATCTTTGACCCAGAAAACTTCCATGGTAGTAAGCCAATCTATGACCTTTCTGCAGACCACCTCTTAAAATGCTCACCGAGAGAATTTCTCCCGGCCTCAAAGCATCAACAAAACTAGCCATTGGTTCTCGGAAAAGACCTATAATAAGGTTTTTGGATTGTTGAAATATTAGGCAATTTCCAGCATTAATTTCATAAAAATAAATCATGATAAATAGATCTACTAGATAAAGCATGTCAAGCATAATAGCATAGCATAAACACATAACACCGATCATAGCATAGCATAAACGCATATCATAGATCATAACATGATTCAACAACAAATAGTATAGCATGATCATAGCAACAGGAGTAAGCACAACTAGCACACCGATAGATTGGATAGATAACATAGCATGATCATAGCAAAAGTGTAAGCACAACTAGCACACCGAGATAGATTGGATAGATTGAACATGATTAACATGAAGATTGGATCTTGAGGATACCGGCCGACGCTGAGGACAACGTAATGGAGAGGTTTCGAAAGCGATGCCGAGGTCCTCCATTACCAAGACCGCCGCCAATCGGCGGCTGCTGAAAAAGTCGAAGAAGTTGTCGATGAAGACGGGTGGGATCGGTCCTCCGCGTGTCCTTCCCGGGGTAGACGAGCCGTGACGAAGATCGGGAGCGGTCGCGCAAATAGCGCTTCCTAAAAATCTTATTCGCCCTTCTAAGGTGCGGGATCGCAAAAGACGACGGTTCTGGAGACCTGCTCGCCCGGCCAGCTGGTGCACGCGAACAATCGGGTCGAGATTGGTGGCGGCGGCATAGCAAATGAGAAGAGGAAAAATACTATTTTACTACTTTAGGATTTTCTAATTGAAACTCGAATCGTAGTTATTATGTTGTTTTTATTCCTAGGAGGCTTGGTACAAATATATAGGGAGGAAAACTCCCTACCTCCATATTAACTAGCAATATGGTACTAATTGATATTGCACCTCTCACCTTTGCTCATGGGCTAAAACAATAAAGCCCATTAGGGAACACAAATATTGGGCCTTTGAGATTTATCAGAATTTCTTCATATGAATTTTAGGGAAACTTATTCATATATAAATTCTAACAATAAGCACACCACCACTTTGTGATGAGTGACCAATTTATAAGAAATCAAGTATAATTCGCAATCACCGAAGCAATCGCAGATCTACACTTGAGTCCATATAAACCGGTATTCAAAATCTCGAGTGATTTCAAACTCATCAACAACACAACAGGATCGTTAAGCTCGGTAGTAAAATCCGCGAGGTATTTGAAACCAAATTTGACATAGATTAAGTATCGAGTGCGATGTATAATTTATTACAAACTCAGGTTCAAGTCGCGGAAGCAAGAGTTTTGAAAACCAAATAGTCTTAGCGAAAACAAAGATAAGATAGTGCCGGTAGATAGTCAACCCCGCAAACAAAGATGAGGCGAGGGGATACGGATTTGCCTTGCCCGGGCCTTACTCTTCATCGGGGAAACAAACAAGTCTTACAAGCACCCATGGTACAAATGCTCACCACAAATAACGGGAATAAAAACCACGAAAGTACAAAAAATACTAGAGCCTAGACTTACCCGACAAAAATAAAATAAAAGACTCCAAGGAGTATGCTAGGCTTTATCTAGGGTTCAATTTGACTCACAAGTAATTTTCAAAAATAAGGTTGATTAGTGAGCCTACACATGCTACTTGTATTTTCCAAGTTAAAAGGTTACTTATTTAAATATATAACCGTAGATCCCTGTGATAGTCAAGATTAATCATTGCTCAACAGAATAAATAACAGCATAAGTAACTTGATCAATATTATATCGGCGAAGAACATGATAATACAACATATATTGTAATATTAAGACTACGATGTCATTAGAAGCATCCCGGGTTCTCACTATCCCCGAGAGATGGCGATTCGAATCGATTGCAAACCAGGTGGCGAATACCCTATCATAAACCGGATCTACTTTGCAAAGGCGGACCCAATCACTCCCGGGACGTTAGGGGATGTAAAGTCTCGGTCGCACCGGCTACCCCTCCTTCTTCGGGCCACCAAGTGAGCGCAGAACAACGAGGACGACGCCGCGTGCGCATCTTCTTGCACCCAATCAATCCCATCCTACCACGCCAAAGGAGGAGCGATACAGCGTGGCAAAGCCGCCCCTAACATTCCCACGAGCCGTGGCTCACACGACCACACGCGAGCCTACTATATGAACAAAAGGTTCAACTTCCGACCACGCCCCAAAGAAAGAGTAAGTCCTTAATTGACTGGATGGAAAGACCACAATATCCACCCAATCTCACATGTTTTATTATCCAATTAACGGCAGCACTTGACAACCACCCATGTGATTGTTCACAACATTTCCTCAAGTGACCGGAAATCACCATCTCATGAAATCATGATATCGAGCATTAACCTAGACCTCTTCATAGGATAGGGCAACTTTCAACAAGGATCTCAATGCATCAACGGTTTCAACCAATTTCCTAAACTTAATGCATGAAACATATAAAAGACGCAAGTCAAGTTAATTGGAAGAATAGGAAAGTCAGAATGCTCCGAGGTTTGCCCTCGCAGAACATCGCCGCACGTGCTCGGGCACTCGGGCAACTCGTCGATCAACTCTTCTCCTCCGGTGACTTCTCCCGCTGCACTCCTAGGTGGTGAAGCTCCCCGGTCCGCTCCTCGATCAGCTCCTCTATTATCTCCCCCGATCCTGAGATGATGCATATGATGGAGAAAAAGATTATTGCAATTACATTATTAAAGACTTGCATAAAATAAGATTTGGATGATGGATGAATGCTTCATGATGCATGCTATTAGTAAGTGGATATCTCTTCCGTAGAAACACAATTTAAGCTACACAAGAGACTCTACTAATTACATCAAGCACACATCTAAACTCACCCAACACCGGAAAATGGCAGCTAGACATGTTGTCACTAAAACAGATCCCTGAGAGAGTTCTACAACCCAAATTCAGCGAACAAAGACTCTATAGAAAGCTAAACGAAATTTCCTACAAATCATTCCATATCACCCCGACCTGAATCTGACATAAACAGCCTCAAAAACAGAGAAAACAGAGGCTCTGTTTCTAACTCAATTCATCACATACAACCACCATAATTTGCAAACTACTCGTGCAAACCTCATCAAACTTGACCAGCAGGTAAACCAAGTCATAATCTACCAAATAAATCTACTGGAGAAGCCAAAAGATAATTTAAAGCACATAAAATGATATGCCCTAATAAACACTACACTTGCACACTATAATTATATAAATGCTAAGAATAATAAATCGACAAAACAGATGAGACTATCAAACTAAACATACTAACAGATCCTATTCATGCTAGAAACAATTAGTAAATCACCCAAACACTTTACCATAATATAAACATGCATTTCTAGGCTAATTTCTATGCAACATAAATATGGTAAATACATAACTACTTGAGAAAATTCTACAAAAATTACCCGAGCATCTTAATGACATATAACAGCTACCATAAACATTTCATGGCAAGATCATGCACCTACAGCCCTACACAAAAATGGCAAGCTAGCACTAAATCTATGCATGAAAATACTTTTTGTACTATGAAAAGTGTCAGACAACAGATTTTTGAGTATGATAAGCTTCTAAAACCTATTAAAAGCAAAAACACCAAGTCTCACATCTAAAACCCTAGTATTTATTTTTCTAGGAATTTCCAAAGATCACATTGAAAATAGCACATAAATAGAAAATCACATTTCTTCTACAGAACATACCATGCATGATATTTTTCCTGGATTCTACTCACAAAACCAAGAACATTTTGTACAGGAAGCATGTTTTTATCTTGTACCAATTAAAAAGATATGGATTTTCTCATTTTTCATGCATTTATGGCCATAAATAAAACTGTATATAAAAGTTATCAGAAAGTAAGGTTTCATATTTTTATGCTGTAGCCTATCATCTAACAAGCATGGAAAAATTTGTTTCACTAAAAAACACCTCAAAATGACCAAGTTATGAATTTTCTAAGCTTTTCAAAACAAAACTGGAAAAGCGAAGAGATAAAAAAGAAAGAAAATGGCAGCAGGGGGCCCGTGAGATGTCACACGGACCTGGGTAGAAAGGCCAAGGGCGGGTCTGGGCGGATCTTCACGGCGATGACCAAACTATGCAACCCGGCTAGCCAAATCGAATCTACTTTCGACGAGATCGGACTCATTGGTGCCCTTAGTTCTAGCCGAACGGACAAAAACGACGACGACGGGCCATGGCTGGCTCATGCGGCATGGCCGCCGACGGGTGGCTGGGTCCGGCCGCTTTCGGTGCTCGACCGAGCGAACCAAACCTCGTTCTTGACTCTACGACGCTTAACTAAGACATGCAAGCAGGTTAGAAGCTCAACTGAGCAACGACGGGCGATAAACCGAACGCTTGGCGCCGCTGGCGGCAACACGCACCGCGGCTGGCGACGCGCGCTCCGCGGAAACGACGCAAGTGATCGGCCTCATCCATCTAGCTCGAAAAGCTCAAGCACATCTAGGCAAAGCTAGAACACGCAAAAGAACAACCTAAACGCATCTACGAGCTCGACGTGAGCTTGCCCCAACGGCGCGGCCATGGCGGACTCCGCACAGCGTCGGAAGGCGGAAATGAGGTCCTTACCCCGACTTTTTTCCTCCCTCGACGATGGCTTTAGGTAGATGGGCTCATGGCGGCGCTTAGGGATTCGCTTTGGCGAGATTTGGCGGTGGCAAGGCAGGAACGCTGGCGCGGAGCTCTAAACGACGGCGATGAGTGAGATTTGGCGGCGCTTTTCCGGGCGTGGAGAGGGTGGCGGCGGCTCCTGGGAGCTGAGGCTAGGCAAAGAAAACGGTCTCGCACGGTTTTTATATGCAGGGCACAAGACACGGCACCTCATCCGCCATACATCGACGTCGGCGGCGACAGGGCGCTAATGTCGCTACAAGCCTGCTATTGATAGGGGAGCCGCCGATAGGTCCCCTCCCGCATTTTGACGACAGCGGCTGGTTTTGGTCAGTACATCGAGATTTGTGCAGAATTTGGAAAAACTCAAAACAGTTGATTTTGTAGAGAATTTTATAAGCTACAAAACTCTCAATATGAACTTTTTCTAATTCAGCCTAGATTTGGAGATAAAAATTAAAAACAGCAAGGTCATCATCATCCAATCAAAAACAGAGTTTGAATTTAAATCAAATTTGACCCAAACATTTGGGCACTATTTGAACCATTTGCAAGCCTTTTCACAAGAAACTCATAAAGGACTTTTTGACCTATATAAAAAGTACTACACTTCATCTATAGAAAACTTTTTGCTAGAAACAACTCTATCATGCACTTTTGAAAGGAGTTTCAAAATGGCTCAAAGAGGTTTGAAGCTCTAGGGCAGATTTATAAAAATTTTCTAAATTGAAACTCAAGCTCAAACATGGTCCTAAATTATGTCACAAATATATCTAGGCATAATCTAGGTCCAAAACCACATTATAGCAAAGATCTTATAGTAGCTAGATCAAACAAGCATAAAATGAAGGCAAATTAAAGTGAATGTTACTAGCAACATGATTATGCATGCATGATGATTATGCTATGCAAATGATCATGCTTTCAAGGTGCTTAACACCTAGGGTGTTACACACTTAGCCGTATTTTTTTTCTAAACCATATTTTTTTGTTTCTGTTCATCGACGTTATGGGTTCTGTAAAATGATTAATAGAATTTGACATGGGGATGAAGTGAAGGAAGATTTTAGGACGAAAAATGAGCTTCACTTTGCTCAAGATTTTTGACACATCTAGCCAAGAAACTATTTGCTCTTTGAATTCTTGCTTGCTTCGTGTCATGGACCTTGGATCCATGACGATAGTGTCTTCTCCAGCGAGGTTATACCCTTCTACCACAAGCTTGAGTCTAGGGTAGCAGCCCTAGGCTTGAGAGACATTAGGAGAGAGATTTATTGGTAATACTTTGCTTGCCTTCTCAAAGTGTCGATTACAAGATATAAAAAGCTAATAGACTAAAAGAGCGAGGTTATACCCTTCTACCACAAGCTTGAGTCTAGGGTAGCAGCCCTAGGCGCTTGAGAGACATTGGGAGAGAGATTTATTGGTAATACTTTGCTTGCCTTCTCAAAAGTGTCGATTACAAGATATAAAAAGCTAATAGACTAAAAGAGATTTCATCTGGTAATACTTTGCTTGCCTTCTCAAAGTGCCGACATTACAAGATATAAATAGCCAATAGGCTAAAACCGAAAGGAGTAATCTCCTCCTAAACTTAAGGACTACCTTTCACTTATTTCTATCTTAGCCACTAATCGATGTGGCCTTTCCTTCGAAAAGGGATCGGCCTTGGCCGAAAGCACGCACTTCCGCCGCTCACCTCTCCATAATTTGAGGCCCGATGGTCACGCCTTCTAGTTACCAAGATGGCCGCCATTTGGCCCATGACACATCTCCCTCCCTTGAGGACTAGCTCGCCCCCTCGAAGCCGCAGATCGATGGCGGAGGGCGAAGGTGCCGGTGCCGACATCGCCCCGATCCCATGGAAGAGCACCGCCTTCATGTCGGATGAAGGAAGGATATAGCAAGCCAACCACCGCCGGACGCCGAAACAAACGGAGACATCCACCACAATTGCGGGTACGCATCGAATCGCTTTGGTGCTCGCGCACGACGACGATGGTTGGTGCCGGTAAGCACCATACCTCGAACATAGCGTGAGATATAGGCGGGCTCGAGTGTCTGATCGCGCACTGCAGTGAGGAATTGAATAGCATGCGCAACTTTTGCATCGCCCGCCGAACAACCAAAACCACGCCATGCCGCTTGCAAGTGCACGCGGACGGCTCTTCCATTGATGTGCACATGATGGACCCGAGATGAGGCGCTTCTCCCTCCGGAGACCGCACGCCGGCCGGCGCTTAAGAGTCCCCGTGTCGCTGCCTATATGTGTGCGGCCGCCCAACGCCGGGCGATCCATTTTCTTGATCCGATCGATGAGTTGGCGGAGTCGTACAAAGATGGAATCCAAAGAACTCGAGGTGCGATGATGCCCACGATGTCGTGGGGAGTGGGTTGTAGGGGCGATTCAAGCGCCAGTGTAGGAGCTTGGTGAAGCGGTGCCATGACGGGTGCCCTCCTCCCGGACTTGGAGGAACCACGACGCAGCGCCCATCTTCTAGATGACAGAAGCCATCCACATTTTCTTCCGCCATGTTGCGCCCCGACGGAAGTACGATTCACAAATGGGGCTTGATGAAGATGTGAGGGTCGATTTACCATCGAGCGCCGAAAATCCAGCTTCGAACCGCTGCAGACGATCCATTGAAGGTAAATGGCAAAGTGGGGTGGTCAAATGGGTAACCGGAGGGGGTGGTTGGCGCGATGGATGGTGGTGATGATGAGCGGGAGCAAGTAGGCGAGGATCGTCGGACTTCGTGATACCAAGTTGTCATGGACCTTGGATCCATGACGATAATGTCTTCTTCGGCGAGGTTATGCCCCTCTACCGCTAAAGCTTGATTCTAGCAGCGTTCTAGGCGCTTGAGAGACATTGGGAGAGAGAGAGAGAGATTTATTGGTAATACTTTGCTTGCCTTCTCAAAGTGTCGATTACAGCCCTAGGCGCTTGAGAGACATTGGGAGAGAGAGAGAGATTTATTGGTAATACTTTGCTTGCCTTCTCAAAGTGTCGATTACATACAAGATATAAATAGCCAATAGGCTAAAACCGAAAGGAGTAATCTCCCCTAAACTTAAGGACTACCTTTTACTTATTTCTATCTTAGCCACTGATCCGCTGCGGCCTTTCCTTCTGAAAGGGATCGGCCTTGGCCGTGGCGCATCCTCTGCCGCCGCCTCTCCATAATTTGAGGCTGATGGTCTTGCCTTCCAGCCACTTTCGGGCATGGCCGCCTTTTGGCGCCCATGACACTTTTTGTGCTTTAGATGGAATTGATTCGCTTCTAATTTTCAGTTTTGTAGTCGCTTGTTATGGATGAGAAAAATTGTTATTATGTGACTCTAATCGTGTGGCTTCGCTATTCTATGACTTGTAACATTGGCTTCGTTAAAATATGACTCCAATCGTGTGGACTTCGTAAAACATATGATTTTATTTCTTTTAATCATTTTAAAGTCTCAAATACATGTATTTCCTCTGAATGATTGTATTACCTTTCTTCCCTTTTCACGTAGACATCCATTCATATACGTACGACAATATATTATCTACGACGCCGACGCCAGACTCGCGCCGCAGCAGATTCACGCCGCGAGGCTAGACTCACGCCGCCGCCGCCAGCCATCCTCCTCCGCCCACGCGCAGGCCTCCTTTCCCTCTGGTCGCCGCTGTTTCCTCTCCATGGACGGAGATCCTCCACTCGAAGCTGTCCATGCAGTCACGGCGGCCATGAACGTTGAGGTGTCCCAGGCATGGCCAAGCCAAGGCCATGGTTGGAGTCATATAACGAAGGACGTAAGCACACGGACAGCCTGCTGACGTTGGAGTCATATAATGAAGATGCATTCCGGGGTATAGAAAGAAGGGGCAGCCAAGGAGGCACGTACGCACACGGACAGCCAGCTGACGTTTTTGGGCGTAACCAGTCACGTACGGTAAAAAGAAAGAAGGGTATACAAGGGTTACTTAGAACAAATACATGTATTTAGATGAGAAAAGAGATTAAAAGAAATAAAGTCATATGTTTTATGAAGTCCACACGATTGGAGTCATATTTTAATGAAGCCAACATTAGGAGTCATAGAATAGCTTAAAACCACACGATTGGAGTCATATAATAGCAATTTTCTCGCTATGGATATGTGTTCCCTGGATGCCACAGCACAATCCTATTTATGACAGGTTAGGCCACTCGAGCAATATTTTCGTAGTGATCTTATCCTTATACTGAAATGTAGGTACCTCTGTTGGCTGTAAGTTCTATGAATGTATAAACTTTCTCATGATACTATTTTTTTACTTATACCTGATTCTCTCATTTCATCCATTGTGCTTAGAATCAAACAGCTTTGACAAACCATAGTCAACTAAGTACTTCAAACTTGATATTATTAAATTTGGACTTAATATGACCCATAACGTTAGCACAGACATTATACTTAATAATTCTAATTACAACATTCAGGAGTACTAACAATAATGTCCTAAGCTAAATACCTTAACATATGCTTTGCTAAATCAGACATCAACACATACATTAATAATTCTATTAATAGCCAAAATTCTGCATCAGACTAACACTTATATATTGCAGACTAAACTAAACCACATTACCCAGAATTATAGGAAGCGGCTACAAACAAAGCATGGACTCAAGTCAGCGTAGCAGAGAGCAGAGACAACGGCACAGCGAATTCAAAATTGTGGTCGGGAATGGAGTCAGGTACTCACCCTCCACTGGGCGGGGGTAAACAGGTCAGTGTAGGGACCAGGCAAGTCGTCGATCTGCTTGGGGAGGCGTGGGAACATATTGTTGTGTCTCCAAAGTTCTGTCAAAAAAAAAAAGTAAGCTGCTTGAAATAATTGAATGCTTGATAAGTCACGTTCAGTTTACTACTTTTAGAGAATTTATTTTCTTAATTGGTCACTTATGATTATTGTTTCTTAATTTTTATATAACCCGTAGTGCTATACAACAAATCAGGCCCAACTATACGGATTGGTGGAGCGCTGGAGCCTACATCCTCAAGTATTTTTTTTATTTTGCAAGCCTACATCCTCTAGTATTAGCTTCATCTTCTCATGTGAACGTTATATTGGAATTCAGTTGTTAATTGTTCTTCTTGATTGTATTACTTTTCGATGCGACCCAAAAAATGTTTTTCGGATACAGTTGACATTTTCAAAATACAACTTCAACAACTAATTCATACAATAATTTTGTAGAAATATTAATGCTCCAATATTTAGTACTTTTAAAACAAGAAAATACATTTTCGTATGTCCAACTTAAATGATCCTAAATACACTGGTGGAGAAATATTAAGGCGGTTGACTACTTGTATCCCAAGTCAACATATTTTCTTAAACGGAGTAACATGGATGAATGTGTTATTTATTGCTTACAATCCCTGACTCTCTCATCACGGTACTCTACAGAAAATCAGGAACCAAATAGCGATGTTCAAGGCTTGAGGATGCCAGAATCTAATGTTCACTCGCAAGTTCCCCTTCCACATCTGAGGTAGCACTGCATTTTGATTTTTGACTGCGAGGCTTGTGGTCTCTGTGTAGTAGCTGTACTTGATGTGCTATCGGTCCTGTCGGACCTTAACATCAACAAGGAGTTGTGCATGAGATGGTGATGAGTCTGTTTGAGCTTACCTGGTCAGCTGGTGACATTGTAATTGTCCGAAAGGTAATATATACCTTTTTCACAACCATGGTTTTTTAATCTTCTTCCATGTTGTTAATACAATTTTTAGTGCTTTTTAAAAAAAAAAGAAAATGCATGTATGTACCAGATAAACACACCACAACTTAGCCATATTTATTTTATTCTAAACCAAGTATTTTTTTTATTTCTTTTCATCGACGTTATGGGTAATGTAAAATTATTAATAGAATTGGACATGAGGATGAAGTGAAGGAAGATTTTAGGATGAGCAGAGCTTCACAGCTCAAGATTTTAGACACATCTGGCCAAGAAACTATTTTTCTCTCTGAATTCTTGCTTGCTTCGTGCTTTTAGATGGAATTGATTCGCATCTAATTTTCCATTTTGTAAGCACTTGCTATGGATATGTGTTCCCTGGATGCCAGGACACAATCCTATTTATGACAGGTTAGGCCACTCAAGCAATATTTTCGTAGTGATCTTATACTTATGCTGAACTGTAGGTACCTCTGTTGGCTGCTAGCTGCTAAGAAAATGCCACAATATACAGCAGGATAAAATGGTCGACTTAGGATATTTTATAAAATTCATTTCCCAGATTTACAATTAGATTGGTCTGGAAAATGCATTCCTCATTTTTAGGATGTCCATTTTAGGAATGTTTTAAACATGGGTTTTTATAGAATGTGTGAGTGGATAGACAATATACAGTTAAACCAACCAGCCTGACGGAGAACACATATATACATAATGGATGTAAGACCTATGAATGTATAAACTTTCTCATGATACTTTTTTTTTTTTTTTTTTTTTACTTATACCTGATTCTCTCATTTCACCCATTGTGCTTAGAATCAAACAACTCTAACAGACCTTAGTCAACTAAGTACTTCAAATTTGATAGTATTAACTTTGGACTTAATATGACCCGTAACATTAGCACATGCATTATACTAGTAATTCTGCTTACAACATTCAGAAGTACTAACAATAATGTCTAAGCTAAATACCTCAACATATGCTTCACTAAATCAGACATCAACACATACATTAATGATTCTAATAATAGCCAAAATTCTGCATCAGGCCAACACTTATATAATGCAGACAAAACTAAACCACAGTACCCAGAATTATAGGAAGCGGCTACAAACAAAGCAGGCACTCAAGTCAGCGTAGCAGAGAGAAGAGAGCATGGCACAGCGAATTCAAAATTGTGGTCGGGAATGGAGTCAAGTACTCACCCTCGAGTTGCCGGGGGTGGCGAACGGGTCACCGTAAAAGAGGACCATGCATGTTGGGTGAATAATTTGTTGTGTCTCCAAAGTTCTGTAAAAAAAAAAAAAAAAGCTGCTTGAAATAATTGAACGCTAGATAAGTGACGTTCAGTTTACTACTTTTTAGGGTCCGTTTGGCTTCCGGAATTTGGAGGAATTGGAATCTACTTACTAAATTAATTTATTTAGTTTGGAATTTGAGATTCCATAACTTTCCAAAATTCACAAATAAGCCTATCTCCAAAGGGTGTTTTGGCGGTCGGTCAATGGAATTCAATTCCTATCTCCCACCCTATGAATTTGAGATAGACTTATTTGTGAACTTTGAAAAAGTTATGGAATCTCAAATTCCAAACTAAATAGCTTAATTTAGTAAGTAGATTCCAATTCCTCCAAATTTCAGGAAGCCAAACGGGCCCTTTAGAGAATTTATTTTCTTAATTGGTCGCTTATCTATACTACTCCAGTCCCACCCGCCTGCTTCACAGCCGCCCTCCGCTACCGACCGCGCCGTACCCCGGTGCTCAACCGCCGTCGTGCCTACCAAGCGGCCACCTGCACGGGAGCGGTTCTCCCAGGCCCGTGCAGTCACGGCTGCACCACCCGCGCGGATAGTACTGGAAACACGATCTGCCGCCCCCAACAGGTAGGCTGCCTCCGCTTGCCATCGCGTCCACCGCAGAGTACGTGCCCGGTGCTCAGCCGCGGTGCCTATTCGTATCTCTTGCACTTCAATCTCCTACTATACATGGGATAGTTGTGACTTTGATTGTTTTTCCTTCATCCCTAGCAACAGTAACCTCCCCATCTTTTGTTCCCTCGCTCTCGGTGTCCTATGCCGCAGATGCTCGATGAAATAACCCAAAGGTGGTATCTTGCAGTTTCAGTATACATTGGTTTGCCTTGGTCGTCAAAGTTCTATTTTTGAATCCTGCTGCGCATGCCATGAACTAACGCCGCCGGCAAAAATTGGATTATTTATGTACCTCGATCCCTTGAAGGTACGCACAGTCAATAACCCTCACTACAGGCCTGCTACACGTTGAGCAATATAGGTACATTAAAGATTATTACAGTTGGAAAACCCCCTACAACGGGGGGCGATAGGCTCTCAGTAGTAGTTGGCGTATGCCGTGTTCTACCTTCCCTCCTTCCTTCCTCTGAACTCCACTAGATCCGCCGCCGCCGCCGGCCCCCTGCCCATCCTCTCCGGCGTTTTCGCCGGCGATGAGGGTGGGGGGTCGGGTTCCCCTTCCAGCTCCCTAGTAGTATATAGCTTTAGCTCTTGCCATGACATGGCTAGTCTCCGCCAGGCCAGCGCCGTCGTCGTCCTCGCTGCTGTGGCAGCCTACATCGTCGACAAAGGCATGGCCATGGTGAGTTTGACAAATAAAATCTATCCCTCCCCCATCTCCGACGGGCCGGCCGTCACCACCATCGCCGCGCTCCCGCCAGTCTCCTCATCCGTCATCGGAGACATGCGGTACCACCACCATGCCTCCATGTGCTGCTTCGCCACCGCGCCTACCCAGATGCCTACGGCGCTGTGGATGGGCTTCACGCAGCGCAGCTGCACGCCGCGGAGCCCGCCTTCGCCGGAGCCGTCCGTGCCCCCTCCGAGTCCTCCGATGGCTTCCCGCTCGGGAAGAGGAAGAGGACAGACGAAGGACGCGCCGACGACGGAGGCGGCGGCAGCAGCGTCGACGACCGCGCGCAGGGGCTTCGGGACCTGGCGCACGCGATACGCCGCTTCCGCGAGGCGTACGAGCGCGTGGAGGCCGCCAAGCTGGTGCATGCCGTCGGGATGCGTCGGCGCATGGACTTCATGCAGGAGCTCGAGTCGCAGCGCGTGCAGTTCTTCCTCAACATGCAGAATCCGCCCGCCGACGATCATCATCACAGGAGCGTCAAGATCCACTTCCTGCCGAGGGAGATGTTTTTGATGAATCTGTGTCCCACTTGGTGGGTCCCGCATCCTGCTCCATGGAGCCCACAAAAACCAGGTGTTGCACATGCATTCACCATTCCGCTCTCCAGGCCATCCATTTTGACGCGTGTTTCGACGCGTGCACCGCTGCCGTCGCATGGGCTGTTTGCTATCTTTATCCGCATGCTCCTTTTCTTCCTTCTTTTTCTTTTTATTTAATTTACACCTACTACCAAGCAGCGCAGTTTCATTTTGCATCAAGATCTTCTCGGTTCCTTCATCGTCGGTTCGGCAGCGAGCCACCCACCAGTTCTGGGGACGGCGGTCTACTAGCGACTTCATCAACAATATCATCGGTTCATTTGGCGATGCAACTCCATGACGCTTCCCCAGACCATTACAAGTTTACGTTTGGCGAGGCCCTTCCGCATCAACGGCACCATGCGTCTGCGGACGCCCTAGCAGCCGGGCGACCATTTGGCGGCCTCGGCGAATCTAGTTCTATGTCCTTTTCGGACCTTGATGTAATCGGCTCTTTTGTTAAGGGCCTTCTTGTAAGAATGCTGCTTTAATATATAAAATGTGTTTTTGTCAAAAAAAAAAGATTATTACAGTTGAGGAGACCCTTTTCCTAATTGGGGAACATCATACTGAGGTACCTGTCAGGTGAAACTGTGATGCTAAAAAAATTTCAGTCAATTGGTGTAACTTCTATGTTGCTCCGTGCTGCTTAATGTCGCCTTTCCTACTGCAGGCGCTTATGCATGGCTGCACGGTATCATATAAACAAACATTCTTTCGCTTATTCAAAACAGGTCATGTAGCTATTTATGTATGAATATGCCATCTTTATATGTCCCAACATGATGCTTATTGCTGCCTTTCCTACTGCAGGCAACCCCTAAATCCTCTTTGAAATAGAAGCTGCTCACCACCATTCATCATCCCCTTTGACAAAGATATATTGTAGCCTGAAGCAGTGCATCAGTGCAGTATCTTTCAGCTTTAAGGTTTGCTATAATGTCTATCAAAGTTTATCTATGCCACATCTCTCATGAGTTTAATCTCTTGTGCCACTTTTAGTCAAAAAATGTTTGCTGACATTATTATAACATCTATGCTGACTTAAAAATGCTAATGCAGTTCTAATGCCTTCAATCAGCTTCTGGATTGCCTACTCATAATAAACAACATTTCAGAAGCCACTTCCTTTTTTTTTCCTATGTTTTTTTACATCCTTTCCATCTTTCCCAAACCAATTTTAGTGTTGACAATAGTAGAACGAATAAGAAAGGTCCCTTCCCACCTGCTGATTTTAAAGGAAAATGTTATTTGTTTCTGTAAACATTCTCATGACAACCCTTGCCTGCCAAGTGTCCAGTCTTACAGAACATAAATTTATTATAGCTCTAATGGACATGAAAATGAAACTCATAATGTTGTCTACTCTGAAATTTTAAACGACATACAACAGATAGCCACTCAATTTGGGTACTACAACTTCCATCCTTATACCTAAGTTCTTCTGTTAATATTTTATATTTTCACCATGTCAACCAAACATTTTAAAACTTAATGTACATCCTCACCTTATCTGTTTATTTGCTCATAATCTTTTCACAGGTCCACTCAAACAACAATCAATTGAATCTTGGTTAGCCGGATCTATTCTTCCTGGCCATGTTCTTAGCCAAGTTAGTTTTTCTAATCAAAAGTCATCTATTCTTCCTGGCCATGTTCTTAGCCAAGTTAGTTTTTCTAATCAAAAGTCGCTGCACACGACCATGCCTGCGTCTCCAGGCCGTCCTTGATCTGATTTTCTTCACTCCGAGGTAACAACCATGTTGCATTTAGACAATCAGTACTTTAACAGATTCAGCAAGCCACTATATATTCCGTGGTTGAATGCTATGTTCCTTATATCCCCATGACTTAGTCTATTTTTAGGCTTGCACATGTACTTGCTATATATAGCAGACACAGTTAAGTCAATTGTATTCCGTCCCTATGTGAACTCTGAACTCTGGAATAGACATAACGCATCTTAGTGAAGACTGTTAGTCTTTGAACTCTCACTTTAGGAAGTAACAGAACTTGAACTCTCATAGAGAGGATTGCACAGGGAAGTTGAGACAATTTTCTGGGTTTTTCTCTTACTCAAATGCAATACCCTTCAGGAGGGCTGAGGGTTACATATTTGTAGCTGCTAGCCAGTGAGAATATGCTACATGCTAGATGCTAGATGCCAGTCAAGAAAGCTAATTGTTGTCCTAACCTGATGCTATCCTAGATGTCCTAGATGCTGCCCTAAAGCAGTCAAGGGTGTTGTCCTGATGGGCAGCAAAACACCACAAAATCATGTGCTCTAGTGCTCACCAGGACCAGCCCCACAGGACCAGCCAGCATAGAGACTTATCCATCATTCTCCCCCTAAGTCCTGTGCTGTCTAGCGGAGAGATTGAACCATCCCGATCCTGGAGCAGAGCTCAAGAAACTTGATCCTCCCAAGAGGCTTGGTGAGCAAGTCCACAAGCTGATCATTGGTGTTGATGTAGCCTGCCTGAATACTCCCTTCCTCCAAGCAGCCTCGGATGAAGTGGTACCTCACCGGATATGCTTTGCTCCGTTCGTGGAAAACGGGATTCTTCACCAGGGCCAGAGCAGACTTGTTGTCCACTCTAAGTTCCACCGCTCCGGTGTCTCTGCCAAGGAGATCACCAAGTAGTCGGGCGAGCCAGATCGCCTGAGTGGAGGCGGTGGAGGCCGCTATGTACTCGGCCTCGCTTGGTGGACGGGGCGACCACCCTCGCTTGACCAATCGCCAACTAACAAGGCACTTGCCGAGGAAGAAGAGAATCCCGCTTTGTGCTTTTTGCCGGTGTCGATGTCGCCCGGCATGGGCTGTCAGTTTGTACCCAATGAAGTGTGCCGCCTGTGACACCTTGGGTAGTAGAGACTGGTCGAGTCCCCGCAACGAAGTGATGATCCTCTTCACAGCGTCGCCGGTGCTCCGGCCGACGGTCGCCGCATGAATCGACTAACGTGAGCCGACGGAGAACGCTAAGTCCGCCGTGTGGGCGAGGTAGCGAAGGCTCCCACAAGACGCCGGTTCTGGCGTGGCATCCACCTCCTCCGCCGTATCATCACAGCTCGCCTCAGCCGGCCTCCTCCATCGGAGTGAGGGTCGGGTTGCGCCCGATGAGCCCAAACCGCTCAACAACGCGCTTTGGCATAAGCGGTCCGTCAAGCGTGATCCCCGAGTCGCCCCGGTGCACCTCGATCCCTAGGTAGAGAGAGGGCCAAAGTCACTCATCCGAAGGTGGCCTTCATCTCTTCCTTGAACGCAGCCACCACCGCATCCTTGGTGCCGGTGATCACCAAGTCATCGACGTAGACGCCCACCGGCAAGGCATTTCCACCTCTCGCCCGCGCCCGGTAGGCGGCGCCGCCGTGCGGGCTTTCTCGAAGCCCATCCTCTTGAGGGTGGAATCTAGCTTGGCATTCCATGCCCTCGGTGCCTGTCGCAAGCCATAGAGGGCCTTGCGCAGGCGCAGAGACCTTGTCCTCCTTGCCGGGGATAGCAAATCGCCGCCGCACGTAGACCTCCTCCTTGGTCGCCCGTTAAGAAATGCCGACTTGACGTCCATGTGATGGACACACCAGCCCTCCCTGGGCAACTAGTGCAAGGAGAAGTCGCAACGAGACTCCATCCGTGCTACGGGGGCGAAGGCATCGTCGAAGTCGACCCCCTCCTGTTGCAGGAACCCGCGTGCAACCAGCGAGCCTTGTGCTTGACGATGGTCCCGGCTTCATCCCTCTTCGCCTTGAACACCCACTTAAGGGTGATTGCACGGTGACCACGAGGGAGATCAAGAAGCTCCCGCAGATTCTCCGCAACCGCGCCCCATCTCCGACCGCATCGCAAAGATGCCATGACGCGCCCTTCCTCGGCCTCCGCGAAAGACCGGGGCTCTCCATCTTCGCCGCAAGGTGCGCTCGCCTCTAAGTCGCGGAGGCACCAGCCCCGCACCGACCGCTGGTCGCCGAGAAGGTTCTCCATCATATGGTACCGCAGCCGGGCCGCCGTGGCACGCGCCGAGGTGCTCCCGCCGGGTGAGCGGGTGGCGAACTCGACCGGCTGGTTTCAACTTGAGCCGGGCGCTAGCAGGGCAGACGCGCTCGAGAAGTGGTCGCCGGCGCCGAGAAGTGGTCGCAGCGCCGGAGAAGTGGCGCCGGCTGAGTACGAAGCGCCGCCGGGCCGAGTCGACGAAGAGCTCGCCGCAGCCGAGTCGCGGCCGATACCGTGGTATCGCCGGGAGCAAGCAGTACGATGGAGACTTCGGGGACCGAGGTAGGCATGCTTTCGGGCGTAAGAAGAGCCGCCTACTCCCCCGCTCCCTCGGTGGACATACTGCCGCTGAAGTCGCCGACGCGTCGGTGAGCCATCGTCCACCGCCTTGTCCCACGCCCATCCTCGCCCTTCGTTGAACACAACGTCGCGCCTGCGCACACGCTGTGTCTTCGGGTCGAGGATGCGGTAGGCCTTCGAGCCCTCCGCCAGAGCCGATGAACACTCGAGTGCTCCCGCCGTCAAGCTTGCCGACGTGGCCAAGCTCCTTGGCGAATTCGAGGCGGCCGAAGACCCGCAGGTGAGAGTGAAAGGTCCTAATGGCTAGAGGGGGGTGAATAGCCTATTAAAAATTCTTGCAACAACACTAAGCATCCGGATTAGTAAATAAGATGGCGAAGCTAAATAAGCGGTGCTACTAACTAGCTAAGCAAGCCACAAGTCAATTCTAATATCTCCAAACACAAGCAATGGCTAGGTTGCTAAGTTACTCCTAGGTGGACAAGATATGCTAACTAATTTTACCACTAGGAGCTAAACAAGACTAGCAAGAGATATTAAACTACACAAGCTACACTAGTATACTAGCAAATGTAATGCTCCATTCTCCAAGTTAGATAATCCTATCTTATGTCATACACTCAAAGCATAGGATTAGTCCACTAGTGGTTTCATCAATTATCAAAAACCAAACAAGGAATTTCAATCTCCCCCTTTTTGGTAATTGATGACAACCTTCACAAAGAAATGAAATAAATTCAATTTGAACTTGAATTGCTTGTCCAAAGCATTTTGGTCATAAAACAAAGTTGGACAAACATTTTCAAGGTTCGGTTTTTGGTAATAGTAGCTCCCCTACATATGTGCTTCTTTGTGTTTGGTTCAAGTTTAGCACATATGTATGGATATAAATTGTAGGAGAGATAATATTACCAAAGGAGATGCTAAGGTATAAAAATTCAGACCTTTGAAGCGTGATACCAATCGGAGTCCTTAGCATGTTTGTAACTAGACATTCATCAAAAACTCAACATACCCCATGAGATCAACACTACAGGCATAAATGTGAGCAATGTCTAGATACATCCTATGCATGCTAGTTGATCAATACATCATTCAATTTTCAAAAACTAGCATACACCAAGCAATCATGTATATTGAATTTAGATTGCACAATGCAACATTTCATCATGATCATGCACATACAAATGCACAAATAGTCTATGAGCTTGCTCCCCTATTTGTGTGATCCCTTGTCAACACCTTTGCGACTTATTTCTCCCCATTTGTCAACAATCACCAAAAAAGGTGTAAATGAGAGAAATCAAGTCAACCAAAGGATCAAATGTGGTCTCATCTAGATCACTTGCCTTAACATGTATTCAAGTTTGAACCAAGGACAAGCTTTTTCACACCTCATATGCATAAGGGTTATCTTGCACCATGTTAGAATACACATCATTAGCTCATTTTCTAGAGTTGACACTAGGATTGCAAGCACATAAACATGTCATATGCCACCACTAGTTCATAAAACCATTCAAAGCAATAGTGGTGCCACACATACATTGAAATCATTTGATTTTCCATGAATGAGCCTATTAGCATGCATGATGACTAGATGCACTAACAAGTCCTTAGCATAATATGAATGTCATGACAAACAACTTTTACCTTGGGTCTGTCGAAGGAGAGGCATGTCATATAAGTGGGGTGCATCAACTCAAGTTGGAGAAGTCAATAATGTTCAATTCTCCCTTTAGCATGTAAAATCTTTTCTCATCAAGTGGCTTGGCGAATATGTCGGCTAGTTGATCTTCGGTGCCAATGCTCATGATACAAATGTCACCCTTTTGTTGATGATCTCTTATGAAGTGGTGCCTTATGTCAATGTGCTTTGTTCTTGGATGTTGAACGGATTTTGGGTCATCTTCCTTGCACTTTCATTGTCACAAAACAATGGAACCTTGTCAAATTTGAATCCAAAATCTCTCAATGTAGATCTCATCCAAAGCAATTGAGTGCAACAACTTCTCGCACTAATGTATTCAGCTTCAGCGGTAGAGAGAGCAACACTATTTTGCTTCTTTGAAGACCATGATACTAGTGACCTTCCAAGGAATTGACATGTGCCACTTGTGCTCATTCTATTTATCTTGCACCCTCCATAATCGGAATCCGAATATCCAATCAAATCAAACTTGGATCCCTTTGGATACCATAGTCCAACATCTTGTGTGCCCTTCAAGTACCTCACAATTCTCTTTGTTGCCTTGAGGTGACTCTCTCTAGGATCAGATTGATATCTAGCACACATCCCCACACTAAATGCAATGTCCGGTGATTGATGCGGTTGCATAGAGCAAACTACCAATCATGGACTGATATTTCTTTTGTTCAACCATGTTGCCACTAGGATCGGGTCTAAGCTTCCATTGGTTGCCATTGGTGTGGACATTGACTTGGCATCTTGAAGATCAAACTTCTTGATCATGTCTTTGATGTACTTGCCTTGACTAATGAATGTGTTATTTTTCAATTGCTTGATTTGAAGTCCAAGAAAGAATGTGAGTTCTCCAAGCATTGACATTTCAAACTCATTGGCCATCATCTTAGCAAATTCTTCACAAAACTCTTGATTGGTTGACCCAAAGATAATGTCATCAACATAGATTTGCAACATAAACAAGTCTTGTCCAATCTTCTTGGTGAAGAGAGTGGTGTCCACCTTGCCCATCTAGAACCCTTTAGAGAGGAGAAAATCTCTCAACCTCTCATACCATGCTCTAGGTGCTTGTTTCAATCTATACAAAGCCTTCTTCAACTTGTAGACATGGTTGGGATACTTTTCATCTTCAAAGCCCGGTGGTTGTACAACATATACCAACTCATTGACAAAGCCATTCAAGAATGCACTCTTCACATCCATTTGATAGAGCTTGATATCATGAGCACATGCATAAGCAAGCAAGATTCTAATTGCTTCAAGTCTAGCAACCGGTGCATAGGTCTCTCCAAAGTCAAGACCTTCTACTTGTGTGTACCCTTGAGCTACTAGCATTGCCTTGTTTCTAACCACAATTCCATCTTGATCTTGCTTGTTCTTGAAGACCCACTTGGTTCCAATCACATTGTAGTCCTTTGGCCTTTCCACCAATTTCCAAACATCATTCCTCTTGAAGTTGTTGAGCTCTTCATGCATAGCATTAATCCAATCTTCCTTCTTTAGTGCCTTCTCAATATTCTCCGGCTCTACTTGAGACACAAAGGCATGGTGAGCACAGAAAGATGCCAATCTTGCTCTAGTAATCACTCCACTATTGATGTCACCGATAATTTGATCAATTGGATGATCTCTTGCAATGTTGGATGGTTGCATCACTTGCACTTGATGACTATGATGGGGAGTTGGACTAGCTTGTTGCTCTTGATCTTCATCTTGAGTACCACTAGTGCTTGCTTCATTTGCATCAATCTCAATGGTAGTGGTAGTCAATGGAGTGTCATAATCATCTTCCACTTGTCTTATTTAATATCACCAACATCCATGTTTCTCATTGCATTCTCCAAGTTGGAACCACTAACATCATCATGATTTTCAACTTCATTTTGAGAGCCTTGGGTTTCATCAAATTCCACATTATGAACTTCTTCAAGTTTGCCACTATCCAAGTTCCAAACTCTATATGCTTTGCTTGTGGTTGAATATCCAACTAAGAAAACCCTTCATCACACTTCTTGTCAAATTTGCCCAATCTTGTGCCTTTCTTGAGAATGTAACATTTGCATCCAAAGACTCTAAAGTATCCAATGTTGGTCTTCCTTCCATTTAGCAACTCATAAGGTGTCTTCCCAAGCATACCATGGCAATAGAGTCGGTTGCTACAATAGCAAGCCGTGTTGATTGCTTCGGCCCAAAAGGAATGACTAACATAGTACTCACTAAGCATTGATCTTGCCATTTCAATCAAGGTTCTATTCTTCCTCTCAACTACACCATTGGATTGAGGAGTGTAGGTTGGTGAGAATTGATGTCCAATTCCAAGCTCATCACACAACTCTTCAATTCTTGTATTCTTGAACTCACTCCCATTGTCACTTCTAGTCTTCTTGATGGATGTCTTAAATTCATTTTGAACCCTCTTGACAAATGTCTTGAAAAGCTCAAATACATCATTCTTGTCATGCAAAAAGAACACCCATGTGTATCTAGTGTAGTCATCAACTATGACAAAACCATACTTGTTGCCACCAATGCTAGTGTATGTTGTTGGCCCAAACAAGTCCATGTGTAGCAACTCAAATGCCTTGCTTGTACTCATTGTGCTCTTGGTTGGATGTGCATTGCCATGTTGTTTGCCGGCTTGACATGCTCCACAAGGTTTGTCCTTCTCAAACTTCACATCATTCAAGCCTCTAACCAAGTCATGCTTCATCAACGTGTTCAATTGCTTCATTCCAACATGATCAAGCCTTCTATGCCACAACCACCCTTTGCTAGCCTTTGAGAGTAGACATGTTGTCAACTTGGCTTCTTTAGATTTGAAGTCCACTAGATAGAGATCACCATATCTAAATCCCTTGAAGATCATATTGGCACCATCACCACTAACCACTTCAACTTCTTGACTAGTGAATATGCATTTGTAGCCTAGGTCACAAAGTTGAGAAACCGACAAGAGGTTGTAATCAAGATTTTCTACTAGCAACACTTTGGATAGAGTCTTCTCTTGTGTGATTGCAATCTTGCCAAGACCCAAAACACTACCCTTCTTGTCATTGCCAAAAGTGATTGACTCATACTCATCAATGCCCTTGATGCTAATTGACTTAAACATATGAGAATCACCGGTCATGTGTTGAGTGCACCCACTATCCATTATCCAATGCTCTCCTCCCAAGACGGTAATTGACCTACAAAAAGAGATCAATTCTTCTTAGGTACCTGTTGGTATTTGTTAACCTACAGGAATATTATGATGGATAATCCATAGTTTAACGGATACCGGTGAGCACTTCACTCGGGAATAGGGCTTTAAATATCGAATCCACAGGGGGAGAAGGTGAGAGTAGGTTGAAGTGTATAGCTAAATCCAGAGTGGCTATATAACTAGATTAAAAGAGAGGTAAGGAGTTCCATTAGGAAGGTCTTGTTCTCACTTCAAGTAAATCATTTGCAACATTGTTCTTAAGAGGGGTTGTCATGAAGAAACTCTTAATAAAGGGAATCTACGCTAACAACGAGGGGGCTCCTACGATTTCTATAAACGGGCGGCAGGCGTAACAAAGGACTCAATGGCGCTGTCACCACCACGATCAGCCTTAACAAGTGTCTTCACCCCCGGCCTATAGAAGGTATTCGTAATAAGCTAGTCAATCTAAGCACCACGCTTACATTAATCTAACAACTTCAACTCAAGAGCAACCAAGAATCAAAGTAATCTTATCAAAGAAATACGAACCTTAAGAATAATAGAAACAATATCACTTACTCGAATGGAAGTCGAACAATCCACAAGATCTGAGGAGTTGCGCCCAATGGCACCAACTCCGGAGGAAGAAGAAGATGGAGGCGCCCGATGACTCAGGGCCTTCCTTCAACTCCGCCTCAACCGCGCGCTCTAATTCTCTCAACTTGAAGCTCTACTCTCAACTCTAATCTAGGGCTTCTAGTTCTACATCTTGTCTAATCTTCTACTTCTAGTTCTTGAACTAGAGCTAAGGCCGTCGACTAGAGCCGGATCGTCGATATGATGATGAGTTGATCCGAGATGATTGAAGCCGAGGGGGCACAGGGGGTCTATATATATGGGTCTTCTTATGTCTCTTCTTCAAAGGCGATGTGGTACTAATCTTCATGGATCTGGGTGCTTAACCGACGCCCTCGGATCAAACCGACTTCAAACGACCGGATTAGATTGCGTCTTAGAGGCGGTGGAGGAACGTTCGAAAGGGGGCAACTTGGGGGCCAAGCTAGGCCGATCGGCCCGATATTTGGGCCGATCGGCCTGGGGTGGGCTCCACTCGGGCCCCGCGATGCGTCGTGGCTTCGGAGTCTTCTAGATGATGTTTTCTTCGGTGTCAAGTTTTTCGCGGCACGCCGGGTGTATTCCGGAGCCTTCTAGACTTGTTTCGAGTTGGATTGCGTTATGTTATGACACATCAATTCTCGCTGCTTTTTTACGTTAAGTCCCCGCAAATCACAACTTTACCAAAACTCATGGAAATCATTAGTAGAAACCCCTAATAAGGTTATCTAATTATATTTTAGTCCTTTTCCATGTTTAATTGATAATTAAAAGTATGCATTAACAAGTGTCAACAGTACCCAAACCTTTTTGGGTCCTTCAAGGTTAGTCACCAAGACCTTTGGTACCCAAATGGCTTTCTTCTTTGAGCCCATCCATGGTGTACCAATGAACCTAGCACGAACACCATTTTCCTTCTTCACAAGCATATATGAATGATCAAGCTTGATTGAAGAAACATTGACTTTCTTGTTCATGCACTTTGGATCTAAGTGACCAACTTGCTTGCAAGCTTTTGCAATAGCTACCATTGCTCTTCACAAAACGAGTCTTGTGAGTTACAAGGGCGGCCTTGCCTTTCTTGGGGATATAGCCTAAGCCCTCCTTGTATAAGGATGCCCTTTGGCTAGCCAAGCACATAAGCAAGCGGTCCCCACCACCATAAGCCTTAGCCAAGGTGTGATTGAGCTCCTTTACTTCCCTCTTTAAACATGCATTCTCATGAATAAGCATAGGGTTGTCATTATCTTCACTAAGGATGGATGTGCTAGTGATAGAGCTAGTGGAGGCTACACACTTGGGGGTTGATTCATCAACTAGGATATCACACATGATGCTTGCATTGCATGTATCAACATTTTCAACAACTAAACACAACTTGTGCTCATCAAGTAGAGAGGAATGAGCTTTCTCTAACTTAGAATGAGATTTCTCAAGCTTCTTATGGTCTACCTCTAGACTCTTATAAGATGCCCGAAGCTCGTCAAGTTCTTGCTTAAGGCTCTTTGTTTCCTTACGCAAGCCCTTGCATTCCTTCCTACTTTGCTTGAACATAACAATGCAATCATCAAGCATGGATTGTAACTCTTCCCTAGTGTGAGTTGGCTCCTCATCATCACTATCACTATCACTATCATCATCGTCATCATTAGTGATAGATTGTACCTTTTTGTGGCCTTAGCCATGAAGCATGAAGAGGGAGTGTCGAAGAGGGAGATCTTGTCATGCATAGCCAAGTGAGCTTGTCCCTTCTTCTTGTTCTTCTTGTCCTCTTCTTCATCACTTAAAGATGATGAGCCTTTGTTACATTTCTTAAGCGCAATTACTAGAAACAGGTTTAGAACCTATCTCCAATAATGGCGCTAGAAATGCGCCGTTGACATTCCTAAGTGAAACCACCGTGTCGGTGATAACACTAGGTACATCAACGGTGATAGATCTTTGCCAAATAAGATATTCATCCACAAGCGCACGGATCTATCATTGTAGCATTTCACCGGAAGTATTCAGGTATCGTTATTTATATTTTCCCAAAGGAAGGCATGGTGGAAAAGGATCTAATAGAGACATGAACAAGATAACACGAATGTATAATAGACCAATGCTCATAATAGGGGTAAAGTAGGATAGGTAGTAGGATAACTTGACACACACACTCAAGCCAATCTCAAGGATAAAGGTAAAAGAATGAATAAAAGAATAAGTCTAACATGGAGCGGGCATATCCTAGATAGTCATGTCAAGATAGCGGATACACACATGTTTTATTGTTAGAGATTCTAAGTCAAGAAAGCCAAGGTCTCTCGCTGAATTACGGGCACCGGCCCACGCTCAATCGGGCGTAGTCCGCAATAGCTCTCTACGACACGTACCGAACGTGGGGATTTCAAGGGGACGGACAAGGCTTGTCACGACCAAGCCGCCTACCCCCTCAACCGTGGGATGCACCGCAAAAAAGATAGGCAACCCCTAGCCCGCACACCACGCGTCTACACTAGTGATTATCACTCTAGCGTGTTAACAAGGGCTTACCCGCCCCCGAGGATCCTTCTACTAGAGCGCCCGAAGGAACGACTACCAATCCCGTAACCCAACATCAACCAAGTCTAACTCTAGATAGAACTCATTATATCGATCTAGCTCTTTGGTCTAAACATGTGTGTATGATAGACTAGGCACGATTTTCTATAAGACAAGATCATGATATAGGAACTATAGACTAGTTCTTTAACCAAGATTGTATCACAAGAACTTTGCTCTAATTCAAGAACATGACTATATTGATAAGTAGAGAACAAGAACAAAATGAAGAACTCTAAATTGCTCATACCGAATAGCTCCAAAATGCCTTGCTCTCCTTTTTATTATCCTTGCCAAACTCCTCCTAAGTACAAACTAAAAAGAAGAAGAAAAGAAGAAGAAGAAGAAAGAAGAAGAGGAAGAAGAAGAAGAAGAAGAAGAAGAAAGAAGAAGAAGAAAGGAGAAAGGGAGAGAGGCTCTATTGTGTGGTGTGTGTTACAATGGTGGGAGATGGCCTCCTTTTATAGGTAGAGGAGAGGGGCTCATTGGAAAATGTCCCTCCCCATATGGAAGGAGCCAAAACCGACTGGGAACACCTTCCTAGTTTGCTAAACCGACCAACCAACGTCGGCAACGCCAGCTATGGAAGGTAACAAACCGCCTCCCCGGGCCGGGCCCGAACCGCCACCGGCAGGGGTGCGGCCGCACTGGTGGTGGTGCGCGCACCGCCGCGGGCCCCCGCTCGGCCGGGCTTTGGCAGGCCGGCATCTTTGGGCCTCGAAAAGTTGTATGGCGGTGTTTGCTCGGCCCAGCTCGCTTGTTTGGTCCATTTCTCCCTTGGGCTTGATGTTCTTTCGGGAATGCGCTTTCAAGGGAGGCGCTTTTTGGTACATTTTCCACTTGATTTTTATATAAATCCTACATAAAATTATTTTGGCACTACAAGTGGAATTATGTCAATAATAAATGTATATGTGTGTAGTAAGGTATAGTTTTAACCCCTTATTGGTAGAATGTTGACGTTAAAAATGTGTCGTTAGTGACCGTCAACGGACCTTCACTATCCCAAGTAGCCACATGTAAATCATTCTTCTTCTTGGGCTTGTCTTTCTTCTCATTCTTGGCATCATTCTTCTTTCTTGCTTTCTTGATGCCCTTCTCATCATCACTCTCATATGGGCATTCGGCAATGAGATGGCAATCATCATGGCATCGAAAGCATGTCATGTTGCCTTCATTCTTGCCACTCTTGTTCTTCTTGGATGATTGCTTCTTCTTGTTCTTGGAGATGTAGTTCTTCTTCACAAACTTTCCCAATCTCCTCACAAAGAGAGCCATTTGCTCATCCACTTCACTCCCACTTGTGGAAGTGCCTTCCTCATCCGCACTTGATTCTTCCTTCTTTTTCTTGCCCTTGGATGAAGAACTAGCCTTGAGTGCCAAGCTCCTCTTGTCATCTTTCTTGTCCTCATCCTTGGTCTTCTTGTTGGCCTTGTTGATGAGCTCTTGCTTCTTTGAATCATCTCTAAATGAATCATCGGTCATCACCTCATCAAGCAATTGGTTGGGTGTCAAAGTCTTCAAGTTGGTCTTCACTAAAACGGTCTTGAGCATCTCGAATCTCTCTGGTAAGCACCTCAAGAACTTCATGTTGAATTGTGTGTCCTTGATATCTTCACCAAGTGCATTGAGATCGTTCACCAACACTTGCATGCGGTGGAACATCTCCGGCACACTTTCATCTTCCTCCATCTTGAAGCTATTGAATTGCTCTAGCTTGATGTACGCTTTTGCTTGCTTGACGCCTTCGGTGCCCTCGTAGCACTCTTCTAACTTCTTCCAAATGTCATGGGCGATGGTGAGTGACTTGACTTGCTCAAACACTCTATCGTTGAATGCCTCATGAAAAGCACTCACGGCCACATCATTGGCATATATCTTCTTCTCTTCTTCCAATGCGGTTGGCTCATTTGGCTTTGCCACCTCAAACTTCTTTTAGGTCACGAGCCACACTTCTCTATTTATTTGCTTGAGGTGGGCGGTCATCTTCAACTTCTAATGCCCAAAGTTGGTGCCATCGAAAGGTGGCGCCTTCTTGGTGTTGTTGACATGAAACGTAGCCATTTTTGTCACCGTTGGATGTTAAGCCACTCAAATACGGTTGCCTCGGCTTTGATACCACTTGAAAGGTCCTAATGGCTAGAGGGGGTGAATAGCCTATTAAAAATTCTTGCAACAACACTAAGCACCCGGATTAGTAAATAAGATGGCGAAGCTAAATAAGCGGTGCTACTAACTAGCTAAGCAAGCCACAAGTCAATTCTAATATCTCTAAACACAAGCAATGGCTAGGTTGCTAAGTTACTCCTAGGTGGACAAGATATGCTAACTAATTTTACCACTAGGAGCTAAACAAGACTAGCAAGAGATACTAAACTACACAAGCTACACTAGTATACTTGCAAATGTAATGCAAAGAGGCTAGAATACAATACCACCGTGGAGTGTAGAGGTGGAAGCCAATCACCGTGATCACCGAGAAATCTCCAACGAGCAAGAACAAGTGACACGATGATTTTTCACCGAGGTTCACGTGCTTGCCGGCACGCTAGTCCCCGTTGTGGCGACACACTCACTTGACGGTTGCTAAGCTTAATGGCCGGTGCCAAATCCCCGGTGCGAGCAAGCCAACCGATCACAAGAGAGGGTCCAACAAGCCACGAGCAATCCACTAGTGCTCCTTTCGCGAATCTCCCGCGGGGTAAGGAACGACCCCTCACAATATCACCTTGATTGGGGGCGGACACAATCACCAAATCCCCTCACCAATCAATCCAACTCCAACCGTCTAGGTGACGGCAATCACCAAGAGAAACAAGATTACCACAATCGCAATCTCCACCTAGTGCCACAAATTGAATCATAATGCAATATGCACTAGGTTTTCCCTCAATCCTCTTAAGAACACAAATCCACCAATGAATCGGAGAGGAGAGGGAGGCAATCCTCTTGGAGCTCTCAAATCACGCTCTAGCACAAGCTCTCTCAAAAGATTTCAGCTCAAATCGACAGATTGAGAGAGGGGAGGATGAGAGCTTTCTTCTCTAGGGTTTGGAGAGGGAAGAACAAATGCTCACTGTGTATTTTGAATTTCCAAGAGAGAGAGCAGAGAGGGGATGCCAACACCTTTATTCTCCAGCAGCAATCTGGCCCCAATGGCTAGCTCTCCAACGGGAAGAAGCGCCGGCGGCAGAGTATCGCTCACGAGCGCTCTCGCCGGCGGCAGAGTATCGCTCACGAGCGCTCTTTCTCTCTGTGACCGAGGGTAGCTGAAAGGTCCTAAATGGCTAGAGGGGGGGGTGAATAGCCTAATAAAAATTTCTACAAAACACTAGATAAACTTGTTAGAATAACAAAAGGCGATAAACGTGTTTGCTCTAGCTCTACTTGTCGGCAAGCCTCCTATTGACAATTCTAGTTGCTATGATCTCTAGTTCACACTCAAGGGCTAAGTCACTACTTTACCACTAGGTGAACAAGCTAATTACTCTAGCAACTAAGCAAGACTACTCAAACTACACTAGCACAAGATATATGAAAATAATGCACGAGTGTAGAGGTGATATACCACAATGTCGAGGCTAGTCAATCCAATCACCAAGGATGAATCAATGTGATAACCAAATTGAAGCCAATCACCAAGAGACAAGTGGGGACACACGATTTAACCCGAAGTTCACTTGAGCACCCTCAAGCTAATCTCCGTTGTGTCGACCTTCTCACGTGTGGGTCGAGGTGGAGCTCACTCCAAGCCAAATGCCTTTAGGCTTTCGCACCCAATGCAAAATGAGAGGTACCCAAGACACGAGCAATAGATTACTCACACTTTGTCTTCCCGATGAGGAGTGTGTGATCCTCTCACAAATCACCTGAGGTGGCCAAGAACAATCACCAACTCTTGCCAACGCCTCCATCAATCACAAGCCGGCTAGGAGTGGTGCTCTCCAAGAGCAACAAGAAATCCACCGGCTCACAACGATCCACAAGTGCCACTAGATGCAAAGATTAAAGCAAAGTGCACTTAAATCAACTCAACTTACTAGAATGATGCTCTCAAGCAAAGAGAGTGAGGAGGAGGATGTGTGCTCAGCTCTAGAGGGTGTTAGAATGATTTCAAATGACCAAGATACCTCCCAAGGCCGGCCAAAGTTGTATTTATAGCCAACCCCTCGAAATAGAGCCGTTACTTCGAATTAGGTTTAAAATCGTACAGGCGCCGGGCACCGCGGCGACAATAACGCCGCCGGACGCGCCAGCGCTTTCACGCCAGACGCTGCTGGGGCGCCGGGTCCGGCGACCCCCGTGACATGCTTATCGGATCGCGTCCGGGCCGACGCGCCAGCGCGTCAAGCACCGGGTCGCACCGCCGACACACCTCGCCAGGCGCCGGACGCCGGGACTCTCGAGCTGCCGTCGGGGCGCGGCGGCGCCAGCGCGCCGTCCAGCCCCACAACACAGACCGACGCGCCAGCGCCACGCCGCCGCGTCAGCGCAGGTCACTTTGCGCCGAGGTTCTTTGTTTTTCGCGTTTTCGATTTTGTTCCAACTTCCGTCACTTGTCTTATGTTACCAATACGTCGAAGAACACCCCCGACACCATGTGTTAGTATTTTCAAAATATTTTCTATCGAGACGGAGTTAGCTCTCTAAGTTAGAATGCATGCAAATGATTTTGAACCTAGAGGCACATGAGGATCGATATGTACGATAGTTTTCCCTCTTTATAGTACGGCTTATCGATCCTATAATCACTCACACCCTCTATGGTGTCTTGAGTGTAAAATCAAAATGGCCCTATGGATATACCTTTGCCTTGAGCCCATTTTGATCCACCATCCACTCCAAGTCATGCACTTGATCATCATTTGAACCATCTCGATCCATCCACCATGACCACCATGCACAACCTTGGCTAGACCAATCTCCAACTAAAACAAACACTTAGCATAGAGAGATTAGTCCTAAGGATGTCATCAAATAGCCAAAACCAATCTAGAGATCTTCAATCTCCCCTCGTGAGATCATATTATAGGCATAGGTACTTGAATTTAGAGCGGAAAAAACAAAATATCTAGATACCACCTAAGCATGCTAGTTGATCAATCATCAATCAATGTACCACTAGCATACATCACACAAGCATGTATATATGGAATTTAAATACATGTGCAAGAGCAAGTCATATGTTAGTGCACAACCAAATGCATCAAATGGCTTATGAGCTTGCTCCCCCTACTTGTGTGCTTCCAAAAAATTTTTGATCCCCTTCTAATCTTTATGCACTATTCTCTCCCCTTTGTCAACAATTGACATAAAAGGATTGATCGGGTTCTTTTGATATTGGAAAGATTAGTTTTCAAATTTGGTCAAATTTGGATAGCTTGCCATACATGTAATTCGGTTTGAACCAAAGACAAGCTTCTTCACACCTCAAGAGAGGGTTATCATGTCTATGTTGAACCACATATTTGACACTATATCCAAATTCAACACTTGAGATTGCAAGCCCACAAGCATGTCATATGTCATCACTAGATCAATCAAGCATATAAAGCAATAGTGATGGCACATATACATTGAAATTCATTACTTTTCCATGAATACAACCTAAAGGACAAGTTGTATGTCTATATGTTCTAACAAGTCCTTAGATATTATGATGACATGTCAAACAATTTCACCTTTGCTTTGGCTCGGTGGAGAGGCATGTCACATATGTGTGGGGTGCATTCAACTCATATTGGAGAAGTCAAGAATGTTCAATTCATTTCTTAGCTTGCAAAACCTCTTCTCATCAAGTGGCTTTGTGAAGATATCGGCAAGTTGATCTTCTGCACCAATTGGATGGATTGTAATGTCACCTTGTTGTTGATGCTCTCTAATGAAATGGTGCCCGATATCAATGTGCTTGGTTCTTGTATGTTGTACCGGATTTTGAGTCATCTTGCAAGCACTCTCATTGTCGCAATACAAGGGTACTTTGTTGAAGTCAAATCCACAATCCTTCAATGTGGACCTCATCCAAAGTAGTTGGCAACAACAACTCCCCGCACTAACATATTCGGCTTCGGCGGTAGAGAGTGTCACACTTGTTTGCTTCTTTGAGGACCATGACACAAGAGATCTTCCAAGGAATTGACATGTCCCACTAGTGCTTCTTCTATTTATCTTGCAACCACCATAGTCGGAGTCCGAATATCCAATAAGCTCAAAGCTAAACCCCTTAGGATACCATAAGCCAACATCTTGTGTATGCTTCAAATACCTCAATATCCTCTTTGCGGCCTTGTAATGACTCTCTTTTTGGTGAGGATTGGAATCTTACACACAAGCACACACTAAACATGACATCCGGTCTTGATGCGGTCACATAGAGTATACTACCAATCAATGACCGAAATAGCTTTTGATCAACCATGTTGCCTTTGAGATCTTGATCCAAGGTGCCACTTGTATCCATTGGTGTAGTTATGCCCTTTGCATCTTGCATATCAAACTTCTTGAGCATGTCTCTAATGTATTTCCCTTGGCTAATGAATGTACCATTCTTCATTTGCTTGATTTGAAGTCCAAGGAAATATGTGAGCTCTCCAAGCATAGACATTTCAAACTCTTTGGCCATCATTTTAGCAAACTCTTCACAATATGTTTGATTTGTTGACCCAAATATGATATCATCCACATAAATTTGCAAGATAAACAAATCCTTCCCAATCTTCTTGGTGAAGAGAGTAGTGTCGGCCTTCCCCATCTTAAAGCCTTTCTTGAGTAAGAAATCTCTCAACCTCTCATACCATGCTCTAGGTGCTTGCTTCAAGCCATACAATGCCTTCTTCAACTTGTATACATGATTAGGCTTGTGATAGTCTTCAAAATCGGGAGGTTGCTCAACATATACAAGCTCATTGATGAAACCATTGAGAAATGCACTTTTCACATCCATTTGGTATAGCTTGATGTCATGGGCACATGCATAGGCCAATAGAATTCTAATTGCCTCTAATCTTACCACGGAGCATATGTTTCACCAAAGTCAAGACCCTCAACTTTAGTGTAGCCTTGTGCAACTAGTCTTACTTTGTTTCTAACCACAATGCCATCTTGATCTTGCTTATTCTTGAACACCCACTTGTTTCCAATGACATTGTAGTCCTTTGGTCTTTCCATCAATTCCCAAACTTCATTTCTATCAAAGTTATTTAGCTCCACTTGCTTTTGCCAATACCCATTCTTCATCTTTCATGGCATCATCAATCTTCTCCGGCTCTTTTTTTGAGATACAAATGCAAAGTGCTCACAAAATGCCGCAAGTCTTCCTCTTGTTTGTACTCCACTAGCAATATCACCAACAATTTGATCAATTGGGTGATCTCTAGCAACACTTGAATTTTGGAGTATTGGTAGTTGATTGCTTGAACTTAGTTGATCACTTGATGTGGCTTGCACTTGAGATGTTGTACTAGCTTGTTGATCTTGCACTTGAGAGCCACTAGCTTGACCCATTGGAGATGAGAGCACTTGATCTTTGTCATCTTCAACATCAATCACTTAAGTTGGCTTGATGTGTCCAATGTCCATGTTCTTCATTGCTTCTACCAATTGGGTTCCACCAACATCATTGTGATTTTTTCTTCTTCATCTTGAGACCCATTGGTTTCATCAAACTCCACATCATGCACTTCCTCAAGTTGACCACTAGTGCTATTCCACACTCTATATGCTTTGCTTGTAGTGGAATAACCAAGCAAGAAACCCTCATCACACTTCTTGTCAAACTTGCCCAATCTAGTGCCTTTCTTCAATATGTAGCATTTACAACCAAAGACTCTAAAGTAAGCAATGCTTGGCTTTCTTCCATTCAAGAGCTCATAGGGTGTCATTCCCATCATTGGATGACAATACAACCGGTTGATGTAGTAGCATGCGGTGTTGATTGCTTCGGCCCAAAATGATTGACTCACATCATATTCACTAAGCATTGACCTTGCCATATCCATGAGAGTCCTATTCTTTTCTCTCAACTAGGCCATTGGATTGTGGTGTGTAGGTAGGTGAGAACTCATGCTTAATGCCATAGTCATTGCATAGCTCTTCAATTCTTGTATTCTTGAACTCACTACCATTGTCACTTCTCACTTTCTTGATGGTAACATCATGTTCATTGCACACTTGCTTGAGAAATGTCTTGAATATAGAATATGTGTCACTCTTGTCATTGAGAAAGAATACCCAAGTATATCTAGTGAAATCATCCACAATCACAAATCCATATTTATTGCCTCCAATGCTAGTGTATGTGGTTGGACCAAATAAATCCATGTGCATCAACTCAAATGGCTTGCAAGTGCTCATGAAATTCTTCTTAGGATGAGTGTTGCCCACTTGCTTTGCCGGCTTGACATGCACCACATAGCTTGTCCTTTTCAAACTCAACTCCATCCAACCCTCTCACTAGGTTGTGCTTTACAAGCTTGTTCAATTGCTTCATGCCAACATGTCCTAGTCTTCTATGCCATAGCCATCCCATGCTTGATTTGGAGAGCAAGCATGTACTCAATTTTGCTTCACTTGTGCCAAAGTCAACTAGATAGAGGTTGTCATGCCTAAAGCCTTTGAACATCAACTTTGAGTCTTTCATGCTAACAACCTCAATGTCATCAACCCCAAATATACACTTGAAACCAAGGTCACAAAGTTGTGCTACCGAGAGCAAGTTGAAGTTCACCTTGTCAACATGTGCCACATTGGATATGCTCAAATCGCTTAGATCTCAATCTTGCCATGACCCTTGATCTTGCCTCTACCATTATCACCAAATGTGATGCTACCCCCACTTTTGCTTGTATCAAAAGAGTTGAACATTCTAGCATCACCGGTCATGTGTTGAGTGCACCCACTATCAAAAATCCAATGCCTCCCTCCGGACTTGTAATCCACCTACAAATCAAATCAATGAGATTTAGGTATCCATCCTTGCTTGGGTCCTTGGAGGTTAGTCACCAAAGCCTTTGGCACCCAAATAGACTTCTTCTTTGGTCCCACAATTGGTGTACCAATGAACTTTGCCCTCACACCATTCTCCCTCTTGGTAAGCAAATAGCAAGAATCAAAACAAATTGAATGCACTTTGTTTGCTTTCTTGTTGGTGTTCATTTTAGTGCATTTTTGCTCTTGATGCCCATCTTGCTTGCATCTTTGGCAATAAGAACCATTGCTTTTCATAAAGCTAGGCTTTGGAGTCACAAAAGTCTTTTTGCCCTTCTTGGGGATATACCCTAGACCTTCCTTGTTAAGGGAAAATCTTTGGCTACCCAAGCACTTTAGCAACTTGACATCCCCACCATATGCCTTACCCAAGGCGTGGGTGAGCTCATCCACCTCTCTCTTGAGAGTCTCATTCTCAACTAATAATGATGAATCTAAAACCTTTTCATCACTACTAGTGGAGGTAGAGTGGGTTGGTGTGGATGTGGAGGGTATGTTTGGTTCTTCAACATCAACCACGAATGGTTCATCTATAATGTCACATGTTGAACCAACATTCTTCTTGGAGACCAAGGTAACCTTGTCACTCTTAGCTACTAGCAAGGAATGAGCTTTTTCAAGCTTAGTGTGAGCAAGTTGAAGCTTCTCATGGTCTTCCTTTAGACACTCATAAGAGGCTTCTTGCTCCCTAAGGCTCTTTTTCAAGAGAGGCAACTCTCTTTTCTAAGGCCAAACATTCCTTTGCCTTAGCTATGAGAACAATGTTAGCTTGCTCCATTGCCTCAAATATTTCATCTTTAGTGGATTCATTTGATTCATCATATTCATCCTCACTATCATATTTTACTTCATTAGAGGATGGTTCATCATCATATACCTTGGTGGCCTTAGCCATGAAGCATGAACCGGAGGATGAGTCAAATAGAGAAGGCTTGTCTTGATCAACTAGAGCCATCATAGCCTTGCCCTCTTCTTCTTCTTCGGACTCATCACTATCCCATGTCACAACAAATGCTCCATCCTTGCCTTGCTTGAAGGTGGCCTTGTTCTTGCCCCTTCTTCGGTCTTTGTTGTTCTTCTTGTCCTTCCTATGAGGACAATCCTCAAAGATGTGATCGGGACTATCACACTTCCAACATAGCCTATTATCTTCATTGCCCTTGGAAGTATCCTTCTTCTTGTAGTGCCCAAATCTCTTCTTGTACTTGAGCATGGTGTCAAATTTCTTGACAACCAAAGCAAGAGCTTCATCAACCTCTTCTAGGCCGGATACATCACATTCTTCTTCTTGTGCCTTTGCCTTGCCCTTGTTTGAGGTGGAAGATGCCTTCAATACAACGGCTTTCTTCTCCTCAACCTTCTTCTCTTCCTTCTTCTCCTTCTCATCAATATTGTGATCATACTTGTCAAATGTCAACACCTCTCCAAGTAGATCATTTGGCTTCTTTAAATCAAGTCCATCTCTTTGTAGCATGAGGATCAACATCTTGAATCTTGAAGGTAGGCTAATCAAGAATTTGTGACAAAAGTCTTGATCTTGTGTCTTGTAGCCAAATGTCTTGAGGTCATTGACAATCACTTGTAGACGATGAAACATCTCAAGAATTGTTTCACCATCCTTCATCTTGAAGGTCTCGAACTCACTCTTGAGCCCATATAGCTTGGCCCTCTTGACAACTTTGGTACCCTCATATGTCTCACTCAATCTTTTCCATACTTCACTTGCACGATCCAAATCCTTGATTCCCTCAAATATCTTGGCATCAATGGCATTGTAGATGGTATTGAGTGCCATCCGATTGCAAGTGCGGTTTGCTCTATCCTCATCGGTGAGCTTGGTGAGATCAAGGATGACATAGTCATTCTCCGTCACCTCCAATACTCTCTCATGTATTGATCTAAGGTACATTGTCATCTTTCTCTTCCAATAATCAAAAGAACTCTCACCATCAAAGTGAGGTGGCTTTCCCCCAACATGGTTGAACACTATAGTAGCCATATCTTGCACCGAAGGGTGTTACTCCTTGCTAAAATGGTGACCACGGCTCGATATCACTTGAAAGGTCCTAAATGGCTAGAGGGGGGTGAATAGCCTAATAAAAATTTCTACAAAACACTAGACAAACTTGTTAGAATAACAAAAGGCGTTAGCGTTTGCTCTTGCTCTACTACTTGTCAAGAAGCCTCCTATTGACAATTCTAGTTGCTATGATCTCTAGTTCACACTCAAGGGCTAAGTCACTACTTTACCACTAGGTGAACAAGCTAATTACTCTAGCAACTAAGCAAGACTACTCAAACTACACTAGCACAAGATATATGAAAGTAATGTACGAGTGTAGAGGTGATATACCACAATGTCGAGGCTAGTCAATCCAATCACCAAGGATGAATCAATGTGATAACCAAATTGAAGCCAATCACCAAGAGACAAGTGGGGACACACGATTTAACCTCGAAGTTCACTTGAGCACCCTCAAGCTAATCTCCGCTTGTGTCGACCTTCTCACGTGTGGGTCGAGGTGGAGCTCACTCCAAGCCAAATGCCTTTAGGCTTCTCGCACCCAATGCAAATGAGAGGTACCCAAGACACGAGCAATAGATTACTCACACTTTGTCTTCCCGACGAGGAGTGTGTGATCCTCTCACAAATCACCGGGAGGTGGCCAAGAACAATCACCAACTCTTGCTAACGCCTCCACCAATCACCAAGCCGGCTAGGAGTGGTGCTCTCCAAGAGCAACAAGAAATCCACCGGCTCACAACGATCCACAAGTGTCACTAGATGTAAAGATCAAAGCAAAGTGCACTTGAATCACCTCAACTCACTAGAATGATGCTCTCAAGCAAAGAGAGTGAGGAGGAGGATGTGTGCTCAGCTCTAGAGGGTGTTAGAATGATTTCAAATGACCAAGAGACCTCCCATGGCCGGCCAAAGTTGTATTTATAGCCAACCCTCGAAATAGAGCCGTTTTTTAATTCGCCGAAAATCGGCGGGCCGGACGCGCCAGCGCCGCGGCCAACCGACGCCGGCGGGGCATGCGACACAACGCCACCGGACGCGCCAGCGCTGCCAGCGCCGTGCAATCGCACCGCCGACACACCCGCCAGGCGCCGGACGCTGACTCCTCGAGCCCGCCGCCAGCGCGGGGCGCCGACGCGCCGCGCGCCGCCCAGCCCTCACAACACCGTACGCCGACGCCGCCAGCGCTTCACGCGCCGCTGCAAAGCGCAGGTCACTTTGCGCCGAGGTTTGTTTTTCGTCGCTTCGATTTTGTTCCAACTTCCATCACTTGTCTTATGTTACCAACACGTCCGTAGAACACCCCGACACCATGTGTTAGTATTTTCAAAACATTTTCCATCGAGACGGAGTTAGCTCTCTAGGTTAGAATGCATGCAAATGATTTTGAACCTAGAGGCACATGAGGATCGATATGTACGATAGTTTTCCCCTCTTTATAGTACAGCTTATCGATCCTATAATCACTCACACCCTCTATGGTGTCTTGAGTGTAAAATCAAAATGGCCCTATGGATATACCTTTGCCTTGAGCCCATTTTGATCCACCATCCACTCCAAGTCATGCACTTGATCATCATTTGAACCATCTCGATCCATCCACCATGACCACCATGCACAACCTTGGCTAGACCAATCTCCAACTAAAATAAACACTTAGCATAGAGAGATTAGTCCTAAGGATGTCATCAAATAGCCAAAACCAATCTAGAGATCTTCAGCAGCAGGCAGAGGGAATTTTTCTTGTTCGAACCGAGCAGCGGCGGCTTCGTAAAGAGGAAAGACCGGACCAGCTTCGTGGACGCCTGGACACCTGCGAGCAGAACGGACGAGTGGGGCTCGGTCCTTGAGTCGAGCAAAACGAACGAGTGGGCCTGGGCCGCGCGAAGCAAGGCAGCGGCAGCAGCATTTCCTTTTTTGTTTTTCTTTGATTTTCTTGCATGCCCAAACGAGCGGACGGCAGCAGCCAGTGCATCATGCACTCTCGTAGCACTAGGCTTACCAATGCTTCTCTCATTTTTCTTCTTGTCTATTTATATCCATTTAAAAATTAAATGGATAGCAACAGCACGTTCTAGCACAAGTGCTCTTCGGTCTCTATTTTTGGCAGCCCAAAAATAGCTCCTCAATATCTTTTCCAAATATTCATTAAAACTCGATCCAAATGATATGCCATCAAAACCAAAGTATTCCAAACTTTTTGAGCACAGCTAGATGACATTTTCTCAAGTCTTTTCCAAAGGAGATTCTCATCGAGTCGCCACGTCACTTACCCATATGCATATGCAATTCAAATAGGTGGCACTAGGTGAGTAAAGCGATTATGATGTTCTCCTCTTTATAGTACGGTTATCAATCCTAAATCACTCATATCCGCTAGATGTCTTGAGTGCAAAATAAAATGGCCCTATCAAAATACCTTTGCCTTGAGCCCATTTTATTTTTTTTCCAATCGAGTGAGCTTGATGTCCATCACCATAGTCCACATGCTCCATTCTCCAAGTTGGATAATCCTATCTTATGTCATACACTCAAAGCATAGGATTAGTCCACTAGTGGTTTCATCAATTATCAAAAAACCAAACAAGGAATTTCAGAGAGATCGCTCGGTTTGCGCCCATGCCAGGCCTCGACGGCGCCCCGCCATCGAGCGCCTTGGTAGACGAACCCCAATCCTTATTTAGCGCGACGCGCTGCTGTTTTTATCTGCTGGCCGGGCGCACGGCTCTTCCTTCTCCCCACATGTCTCGTTCGGTCCCGGTTCTCTCGTCCGACACCTTTCTTCGGGCCACGACATGTGCTCGCTTTTTAAAATATTTCCTTTCCCCTTCTCCTACTCAACGGGGCACCAACGGGAACGCCGGCCGCACCCCGCCGCTCCACCTCCAGCCCCCACGCCTTGCGCCGCTCGACGCCGCCGCATGGGGCCGCCGCTCCACCTCCGGCACCCACGCCTCGGGCCGCCCGGCACGCCGCCACGGCCGCGCCGCCGCTCCACCTCCGCCCCCCATCGCCCACCTGCCCCCTCCCCCTCCACGGTACACCTTTCCCGCAAACTGGGGGCCTGGTGGGTATCGGCGGCGGTGGTGTGTCCCCATCGACATCACGCCCGTGTGAACAAATACGTTTTCCGATTTCAAATCGAGCTCGATTCGTCCTTGCGGGTTTCGAATTTTTGGGGTGGAGTTGGGGTGGACTAGGAGGTTGGTGCTTCTACAAACGGTGGCGCGCCGCTAACGAAGCGGCAACGGCAAACGAGCGCCGAGGCAGAAGTCCTCGACGGATTTGTGGGAGGCCAGTCTCCGCCGCCTTCATCTCGATTTGGGTGGATTTGTGATTTGTGGGGAGGCCGTAGTCGTCGCCGTGTTCATCTCGATTTGGGAAAAGTTGTGGGAGGCAGAGTCCGATTGGAGTTGGGGGAGCGCAGAATCCAAGGGCGGAAGCAGCCACCCCCGAGATCAGCCAGGCCGCAGCAGCCGAGGACATCGCCGTTGTCGCCACCGGCGGTCTTCGACACCGCAGCTCTCATGCGGTATGCGGTGCTCCCCGCCCCTCCGTGCTCTTGATTTTGTGTATCATTTTTGTCCACCGCAACTCGTCGATGCAGAGCAAAGGTGGAGAAATAGATGTATCATGTTTCCTTCGCTTCATGGATTCAGCTTAAGAGGCACCATTGGTTCTAGGGGCCAATGCAAGGACAGATTCATTGCTTTTTACTCTTGTTTTGGGATAAAAACATTGTGAACATGCAAGATACGCTGTTTGCAATGTACTCGTTTGTTTTGTACGCTGTATTTTAGTTGCTTGTTAACAACTAAGAGCTTAACTTTAGTGCACACTATGCAGTTTATAATTAAAAGGCATAGAAGTCTGCATTGGTTCAAACAATGAAATCATAAAAGTCCTGTGTAGTTCTAGTTAATTAGGTGGTTTTTAACTTTTGAAGGAGCATATTTCAGAGCATATACACACCAAAAAAAAAAATGTGATGTCCAAAGAGCGACATTTAGTGTTGTTTTTTTTACCTCTGAAACTTTTGACTAGATGTATATGCTCTGAAAGAGATATTGTCCCTGAAGTTATTCCCCTAAGGGTTTTGATTGATGGACAATTAGCTCCACCATCTGCTCAAAATGGATATGGTCATACGACTAAATTTGATTTGTAGATGATTAGGCCCATCCTCTGCTTGAAATAGATTTGAACTGGCCCTTTCTTATGTGTGGTTGTGGTCACCTTCCTGGTTGACTTTTCTTTTGCTACATTCCACCACAGGGCTGCTTGTTTAGGTATATTACCACAGAATTCTCATCAAACTCTATATGTACATGCATCTTTGCAATCTGTCTATTGTGTCCACAATCCAAAAGGAAAGGTATTCCACATTTTTACAATAGTGTTGCCTCTCTTTTTGTGTACTGTTGAGGATTATCCAATCCATCCTACATTTATGTGTGATGTTTTTTTGTCTCTTTATGTTGTTTAAGGGGCTACATTTTGCAAAGTCAAACCGGTTTATAACATTTGGTTTGCTTCCTACAATTAGGGATCAGTTAAAACAATGTTCTAACTTTCAGTACAGATTTTATTTGGGATCAAGATGATGTTTATAATTTGATACCTCAAACTTTTGAAACCAGTACTAGAAAGTTTTTGTACCGTGATAGTTAACTTTTAAAAAAAAATTTTTTAGTGTAAAGCTTTGAACCTAGTACTACAAAGTTTACAATCTAGTAGTTCAACTTTTTGAACCCCATTGACATATAAAGTTTTTGTAATATCTAATTTGGTCACTAGAGTACAAGTTTGTAATCTAACAATACAAACTTTATAAGGTCATAGCTGAAAGTTATTTTGGACTAGTGGTATAAATATTTTAGTGCCATTACTTAAAGTTTTAAACCTAGCAATATAAAGTTTACTACCTACCAATATAAAGTTTCTTATGCTTGGAGAGGGGGAGAGAGAGAGAGAGAGGGAGAGGGAGAGGGAGAGGATGGAGGGAGCAGGTAGAGAGAGGTTGATAGAGTAAAGTTTTTTCATTCCTCAATCCTTTTCACATGAAATTTTTTTCTCGACCTTTCAGTTTCAGAGTATACATAAAAAGTAACTTCACATGCAAAATTTGTAGGTCCCGCTTATTTACGCACACGCTTACTAGGCAATTTTTTTTTAAAAAAAAAAAGAGCAAAAAGCCCCCTACTAAGCAATGTGTTTTTGGGTTTGTTTTATTTTGAGAAAATAAAGAATGCCCCCTACTAGGCAATTTTTTTTTGGGTAATGTTATTTTGAGAAAAGCCCCCTACTAGGCATTTTTTTTTATAAAAATATTGCATGCCCCCTACTAAGCAATGTGTTTTTGGGATTTTTTTATTTTGAGAAACTAAAGCATGCCCCGTACTAGGCAATGTTTTTGGGGTAATTTTCTTTTGAAAAAAAAGCCCCCTACTAGATTTTTTTTTTTTAAAAAAAAAAAAAAAAAAAAAAAAGCATGCCCCTACTAAGCAATGTGTTTTTGGGCTTTTTTTAGAAAATAAAGGATGCCCCTACTAGGCAATGTTTTTTGTGGTGAAGATGTGTGCAAACTTTACATAATTTTGCCGAGATTAGGGTTCACACATTTTACTTTTGGACACATACATCTTCCTTATATAAATTTAGCCAAAAATAGGCCGGCCTCGTAGCGAAGCTAGTGAGGCCGAGAGGGTCGTTAGGCCCTCGAGGCCGAGGGTGATTTTGTGTGCACACTTCACAAAATTTTGCAGAGATTAGGGTTCACACATTTTGCGAGATTAGGGTTCACACATTTTGCCGAGATTAGGGTTCACACATTTTGCCGAGATTAGGGGTTCACATATTTTACTTTTGCACACATACATCTTCCTTATATAAATTTAGCGCCGCAGTCGGCCTCGTGAGCGGAAGGTAGCGAGGCCGAGAGGGCCGACCAGGCCCTCGAGGCCGAGTGGTGAAGATGTGTGCACACTTCACACAATTTTGCCGAGATTAGGGTTCACACATTTGGTCGAGATTAGGGTTCGTGCTTTTTTCGAGATTAGGGTTCGTGCATTTTTCTCGAGATTAGGGTTCACACATTTTGCCGAGATTAGGGTTAACACATTTTGCCGAGATTAGGGTTTACACATTTTGCCGAGATTAGGTTCACACATTTTGCCGAGATTAGGTTCACATATTTTTGCCGAGATTAGGTTCACACATTTTGCGTAGATTAGGTTTCACACATTTTACTTTTGCACACATACATCTTCCTTATATAAATTTAGCGCCGCAGTCGGGCTCCTCGAGCGGTTAGCGAGGACGAGAGGACCGGTAGGCCCTCGAGGCCGAGAAGGTTGAAGATGTGTGCACACTTCACACCATTTTGCTAAGATTAGGGTTCACACATTTTGCTGAGTTTAGGGTTCACACATTTTGCCGAGATTAGGGTTCACACATTTTGCTTTGAGATTAGGGTTCACACATTGCGAGATTAGGGTTTACATATTTTCATGAGATTAGGGTTCACACATTTTGCAGAGATTCGGTTTACACATTTTGTAGAGATTAGGGTTCACACATTTTTGCCGAGATTAGGGTTCACACATTTTGCTGAGATTAGGGTTCACATATTTTTCTCTTTTTGTTCTAGGCATGAAAATTGGTATAACAAAGAGCTTTTATTTTTTCTTCTTTGATCCATTTGGTACTATCTCGCCGTGTAAATATGTTCATGAATTATGACCTTATTTTGGCAGGGTATGACTGTATGGTGATGGCTAATGGCAAGCTAGAAAAAGAGGTGACTTTAGAGTAGGCAAGCTCCTTTTCGAGGCATGCTTCACCCTTACTACTTTGTAGATGTGGCTAGCAAACAAACTCTAGTGGCTAGAGAAGAGGTATCATTTGGAATTTTTATAGTTACCCGACAACCGCCTCTCGTAATGTTTTCTAGTCAAAATTTGTCACCGCATTGGAGATTTTAGCAAACAGGGGACCCACTCTTGCTTCACGGTGGAGAGTGAATTTTAAACATAGCATCTGCACTTTCATATCTTCTATTAATGAATCAAGTTGGTATTATTTAATATCTTCTCATTAGGTTGGCAAGAAGTAAAGGTTCTGCACTAGTGCAGCTGTGCATTCTTAATTTGTCTTGGAGCAAGTGCAGCGCCTTGATTTTATTGCAATTCGACAAATGCCGGGAAGTGATAAGCTTAAACGTGATATTCTTTGTTAAGGCGTAACAATTTCAATCTACAAGAGCATGTTCCTCATTGCTTGTTTTATGCTTGGTGCACTTAATGTGGTGCACTTAATTTTGTTCTCTCATGTGCCGAAAGCAGGTTGCTTGCCTTTGTAGTTTATTTATCAAGCAGTACCTTGATAATTTTTGTGTTGATGACAAGACTCTGATTTGTCTATCTTCTTGGGTGTCATTTGTGATTCAGATTTCATAAAAGTTATGGTTCACCAGCCCGCTCTTTTTTTTTTTTTTAGGAAACCATGTTCTCGCTTCGAACTTGGAGATGACAGAAACGACATTTTTTATGCCGAGGGGCAATGCTGAATGAAGAAGATGAATCTCGCCAATGCCTTCGCAAATTCCGCCCGAACGGCTCCAAAGAATTAAAAGGTACTGCTTTGTTCTCGTTATTTTATGTTGTACCCCGACAACCTGCTTGTGTTTATACTTGATAGTATCAATATTGTTTTTGTTTAGGTTATACCCTTGATAAACCTTTTTGTGCAGTACTGCAGCTCGACTACAACCAACTACATGTCAACTCAAGGATGCTTGATTTCTAACATTAAAATTCTTGATATAGAAAAGTAAAGTTCAATATAAAGTTTATATCTTAATAATGAAATTTTTTTAGAATATTAGTCGGCTGAGGAATATTCATTATTTTCAAGTCTTGAAGACAAAAGAAGCAACATGTACATTTTTATTTTATCCTTTTTTGGAAATACGAAGATGTCACAAATATATTATATTTGGTTTTTCTCCTTTTTTCATTCTAGCACTCTTTCATTTTTTAACTTAGTACAAGTATTTTTGATGGACATAAGGTATATGGTTTTTTAAAAACAATGTTTTTGTACTTTCACTTCCATATGGATGTGAAACCATCCCCCGCCCTTTTTACCCACAACCAAAGTTGTCCCTAAAGAGAAAATTTTAGCTTGTAGAAAAAAAAAATCCGGCCCAATGACAAGGATGTGAGAAACCGAAAAACCAATATGGCCGAAAAAAAAACAAACTTGGTCCAATGACGCAAGATAGGAGAAGCCCGACGGGAAAAGGGGAACAGGGTCCCGCTGGCCGCTATGTTACGCTATGTGTGCGCTGCACCGCTATGGGTAGTGGCGCTGCTGCGGCGCTGTTTCCTCCCGGGCGCGTGCGCCGACCAAAGAACGCCCTAGGCGAACGGTTGAGGATGTAGACAGCTGTCACCACAGCGCCTCCCCTTTAACATCGCCGGCATCCCCCCTCGCTTGAGGAGGGCCCGAGCCATCCCCACAACGTTGATGTTTTACGGCGATCTTGGAAGATTGATGAGGCTTAGAACTCACATAAAACAAATGTCATTTGAACCAACTCCTTCAATGCAGGGATCTTTGCTTGGTTCATGCCATAAGTACAGGAATGTAGGAATAGCTGAACAGTTTAAAAATGGTGGGAACCATGCTTTTGTGTTGCCAAGGAAATAATTGAATGATACTTTTTGTGTTGCCAAGGAAATAATTGAATGATACTGGTGCAAGGAAAGACATAGGCTCAAGTTTGATCTAGACAAAGGATAATTCTCATATTTTTTTGTTGTGAGCAAAAAAGAGGAGCTGTTTGTGCAGACCATCATTGACTATTGGAAGTTCTAGTCAGCATTGTCCATGTTCAGAGAGATCATACAATCTCAAAATTTTAAGCATGGCCCATTATAGTGTAAATTGAGGAAGTGTTTTGTATGACTTTTGTTTGAGTTCACACCTTGGGTGCATGCCATACCAAAACTTTGTAAAGACTTTCGATTCAGCTTTACTAACTGATTTAAAGTGCAGCTGCTTACGATCTTACCATATAAAGTGCATCTTTTTTTTTTTCTATTGCTTATTTCTTATTTTTTTTCAAAAACGTTCTTGGCAAAACTTTTTGAATTCGCTTATGCTAAAAATCACAACTCCATCCCCGCTGCTAGTGATTATTGTTTCTTAATTTTTATATGACCCGTAGTGCTATGCAACCAATGAGGCCCAGTTATGCCGATTGGTGGAGGCTGGAGCCTACACTCGATCTTGAAGACCGCATCCTTCTTGAGATCACCGGAGCCATTAAGATTCCAGAGGCGACCCGCACGTTGCCCCTGGTCCCATTGTGGTTCCACGCGTGAGAGGCAACTGAAATTTTTTGGGAAAACCCCGATGAGAGACGCGAGTTACGATTCCCGTGAATCGAACCCGCACCAGCTGCGTGCACACCCGCTACGCTAGCCACCCGAGCATCGCTCGGTTCTCGTACCCGTTGCCATCTATAAGATGAAGAGATGATGGCAAAACATGCCCGTTGTTAGTCTCGACGGATTCGTTCGGATGATTTTTTTAATAAAAGGTAAGAGGACTATAAGAAGAAGAAATAACCGCACATAATGCGTCGAAGCGAACATCACCATACAAATAACACACTAACGACACACACAACAAAAATACTACCCCGCTAACACATGCACGCGTGTCACGCGTGTTCTAGCTGAAACGATTATGATAAGCAGCTAGCCGAAAAATACTACCCCGCTAATACATGCACGCGTGTCACGCGTGTTCTAGCTGAAACGATTATGATAAGCAGCTAGCCGAACAAGGTGACTATTATAAGGAGGAAACCATTGAAGGAGCTTTCCATTTAGAGTATTCAAATGGCGTCAGTGCATGCGGTGGTCATTGGCGGCGGCGTCGGGTCCGTCGCGGTCGGCGGCGGCGGCGGCGGCGCCGTTGAGGTTGAGGTGGCGCGGCGGCGCGGGCGGCTGCACGAGCGCGAGCGCGCGCTCGAACTGCGCCCAGCGCTGCTCCAGCGTGCCGTTGTAACCGACGGACATGCGGATGAGGCCGGGGAGATGCCCAACCTCGCGGTGGTGGTGCTCCCGGGGACGGACAGGAGCGTCTCGTAGTAGCCCAGGAGACGGCCATGACGGCGAAGCGGGTGGTGTTCTGGAGGTGGTGCATGAGGCGGTCGGGCGCGCTCCTCCGTGCCCATGTCGAGGCACAGCACGCCCCCGCGCCGTACCCCGGGTTGGCCATGGCGGCCAGCCGCGCGTGGTGCGGGTGGTCGGGGAGGCCCGGGTAGATCACGCGCAGGCCCAGCCGCCGCTGCATCCGCTCCGCGAACGCCAGCGCGCGCCGCGAGTGCTCCCGCATCCGCAGCGGCAGGTGCGGCAGCCGCCCGACAGCTCGAAGGCCACCCTGGCGTTCATCGTGGGGCCCAGCAGGATCATCGCCCCGTCCACCACGTCCAGCATCGCGTCCAGCAGGCTCGCCGGCCCGCAGATGGCGCCGGCGACGATGTCGGCGCCGCCGCTGATGAACTTGGTGATGCTGTGGACGACGACGTCGGCGCCGAGGCGCGCGGGCGACACCACGGGGGTCAGGGTGTTGTCCACCACGAGCCTGGCGCCCGCCTCGTGCGCCACCGGCGCCAGCATGGGGATGTCCGCGACGGCCAGCGTCGGGTTGGACACGGTCTCCACGTACACCACCCGCGTCTCCCCGGCACCACCCCGGGCGCACGGCGGCCTCGTCGTCGGTGTCCACGAAGGTGGCGCGCACCCCGGCGGTGCGCGGCAGGAACCGGGCCAGCAGCGCGTGGGTCTCGGCGTACAGGCACCGCGGCGCCACCACGTGCCCGCCGGCGCCCGCCAGCTCCAGGATCACGGCGGAGATGGCGGACATCCCGGACGCCGTGCAGTAGGCGGCCTCCGTGCCCTCCAGCGCCGCCATCTGCCGCCCCAGCGCCTGCACCGTCGGGTTGAAGGGCCGGCTGTACATGTACATGATGTCGTCGCGGTCGGGGACCAGCTGGCCCGACAGCATGCGGCGGATGGTGGCCGGCTCCATCAACCTGAACGTCGCCGACGCCTCGATGGACATGTTCACGCCGCCGTGCTCGCCGAACTCGTGCCTCGCCGAGGCCAGCGCCGCTGCCGGGTCAGCCTCCTCCCTATGGCTGCCGTTGCTGCCGTTGGGCTTCTCGTCAGCGACGCTGCCGTTGCTGCCGGCGTCGTTGACGAACGGGCGCTCCAGCTCAGAGGCGGCGGCAGACTTTGTCTCTGGCATTGGGATGGGAGCGTGCGTGCGTGGTAGAGGAGCAGCAGGAGACTGTGTTGAGAGCGGAGCGGTGCGGTGCGGGGGCAATTTGTAGCCCATGGACAGTAGAGGATCAGCAGCAGCAGATCGGGCTCGTGCGGGGGGCAATTTGTAGCCCATGGACGTGGGTGGGCTGGTTTCCACGTGGATGGGCCCCACTACTGGTTTATCTTTTTCAATTTTTTTCATACCAAGAAATATTGTATAAGTGTGCGTTTTGTAGCGAATTGGCTTGAAAGTCCAATGGTAGGATCGGTCCACGTGGGACGCTACCCACTGGGGTTCAAATCCCGGTGCTCGCGACCTTTTCCGGGATTTTCCCAAGGATTTACCGGGCGTTATGCATTAAGTGGTAAGCGACGTTTCGTCGACGACGGCGCCTATGGTGACCGAGAATCTCCGGATCCGCCGGCCGCCCAGTCCCTTCGGAGGTGCTCATAGGGGTAGGGTTTGCGTGACGTGTGTTCATAGGGGTGAGTGTGCGGCGCGTGTTATGAGTGTCCGCCAGTCGCAGTAATTCTCAAAAAAAAAAAAAAAGTGTGCGTTTTTGTAGCATGCGTCTTCTTTGTCTCAACGAAACGAGACGCTGGTTAACCCGCGTCTCCTTTGTCTCAACGAAATGAGGCGCCGGGTTATTATAACAAGAAGCGTCTCTTTTTTCAGAGAATGTTATTTACAGTTAGGGTCTTTGCTTTTGTTATACGATGGAACATGAATCTAGCTAGCTATACTATAAAGAACGAGTTGTTTTGAAAATGATTTTCACCTAAAATAATTCCTGATATCCTCACAGATGACCCACCTGGCAGCGGGGGTTGGAAAGTGTTGGAAAGAGGTAAAACTGACACTTTAGAAAATGTTTTTCCCCTTTTACCTCTATTTTTTTCACCAAAAGTTTTCCTACCTGCCGATATGTTTCCATGCGCACCTTCTCTTTCCTTCTCAATCAGTGCTACGTTTCCAAATCATATTTCCAAATCGATCATCAATGACACAAACGAAGCACCTTGCTAAAATTTGAAGATCACGGGCGATTGGCTTGTAGTCCAATGGTAGGACGGTCCCGGTGGGACGCTACCCACCGTAGTTCAAATCCGGTGCTCGTGACCTTTTCTTGGGATTTTTAAAGGGATTCCGGCGTTATACATTAAGTGGTAGCGACGTCCCGGCCGACGACGAGGCGCCAATGGTGACTTCGAGAATCTCCAGATCCGCGGGTGCTTCGGTCCTTCGAAGGTGTGCTCATAGGGGTAGGGTTTTGACGCACGTGTGTTCATAGGGGTGAGGTGTGCGCGGCGTGTTGTGGCGTCTCACGCCAGACCGTGTCATTCTCAAAAAAAAAAAAAAAATTGAAGATCACGGCCAGCTCTTTCCACTTGGTTGTACTTGTGCGCAGTTCTCAAAAAGTAGGAGTACACAAGTGATTCACCCATCCACTTGCTGCATGCACATTGGGCAATCGTGATTCGAGGTGCTGCAGTCCGTCCACCATGATACGGCGGCGAGATCCTCAACTACATCGAGATCGGCATCTTTTGCTGGCGACTGTGATGATCGGAACCACTCAGGGAGGAGGAAGAACGGCCACATGACAACAACCACGACGCGTGATCTTTGCCGGAACAACAATTCACAGTGCCCGATTATTACCACCGCGTGCGATGCAAGACCGATCCAAATTTTATTCTGGCTGGTAAAGGTTGTTGTACATGCTGCTGGTATGTTGTATTTCTATCCACACATATGGGATTCGTTCGACCAGGGTTTAGCTTTGGGTGCGCACGATGCTCACCGCGGTCACCGTGCGCACCCCTTCCCTGTGTGGCTGCGACGTGGGGTCTAAGGACTAAGGGCACAGAAATCACGGAGTGCAAGGACTTTGGGATGCAGAAGACAGAGAAATCACGGAGCACGGGAATCACTGAGGGTCAGATCAAAACACGAAGGCTCCTGTGCACGCCGCGTGCACTGTATTTGTTTCTGTTTAGCTGAGTACTTATGTAATCCATACTATAAATATTAAATTGCACTGATTGGTCATGTGTTGTCGACATGCATGTTCCTTTCTGTCCTTGATATTTTGTTTTGAAACATATGAAAAATTTTGTATGTCCAAATTATATGATACGTTTCCGTATGTCCAAATTATATGATCCTAAATACACCGGTAGAGAAATATTAAGGTGTTGAGAGAGGAGTCAGGAGCTTCAAGCCTCGTGAGAGATGGAGAAAGAAGAAGAAGAGGAGTTGACTGAAGTCTTTTCTCCCCCCGCGTCGCTCTCTGTACAGGGCGGCTCGGGGCGACTCCCCACAGCCACCAAACCTCCCCCGCCGCCGCTCCTCCCCCGCGCCGCGCCCCGCCCTCAGCTAGAGGTGGCGGCGGCCAACTCGCGGCGCCCAACAAGGCTACCCCGTAGAGTCCCCCGGCCCTCCCTCCTTCTCCCATCCCCTCTCATGCTAGAGCTTGAAAACCGGGCGAAAAGCGAGGTGGCCGGCGGCGAAGAAGGCCTAGGGGCCCCGGATCCACGCCTCGGGGGGGCCGGATCCGTCGCCCCCTACTCCGGGATCCGCCGTCCCCGGCCCTGTTCGCGCAGTTCCCTGGTGGTGTCTCGGGGGGCGCGAGATCCGGGCGGCTCCTAGCGAGGGGGTCCAAGACGGGTCGACGAGAGGACGCCGCGCCTCCCGCCCCCGGGCAGAGGCACGACGCCGAGGCCACGGTCTTTTGCTCGGCACCAAGGTCGCGGTCTCCTCCCTCTCGAAGCCAAGGTTGCGGTCTTCGCAGCCGCCGTCCCGGGCACACGGGCCGGAGCCGGACGGGCGCGCCGGACTTCTTCAAGCGGGCCTTCGCCGCCCGGAGCTGGAGCAAAGGACGACGTGCTGCGCCGAGGCGGCGCCGAGGTGTCGCGAGCGGTCTAGTCGACTCGGATATTTTATAAAATTAATTTCCAGATTTGCAATTAGATTGGTCTGGAAAAATGCATTCAACTTGTTTAGGATGTCCATTTTAGGAATGTTTAAACATGGGTTTTTATAGAATGTGAGTCGATAGACAATATACAGCTAAACCGGCCTGATGGAGAACACATATGTATCATAATGGATGTAAGTCCTATGACTGTATAAACTTTCTCATGATACTGTTGTTTTTAACTTAATATACCCGATTCCCTCATTTCATCCATTTTGCTTAGAATCAAACAGCTTTGACAAACCATAGTCAACTAAGTACTTTAAAACCCGTAACGTTAGCATGGACATTATACTAGTAATTCTAATTATAACATTCAGAAGTAATAACAATAATGTCCTAAGCTAAATACCTCGACATATGCTTTGCTAAATCAGACACCAACACATACATTAATAATTCTAATAATAGCCAAAATTCCGCATCAGACCAACACTTATATAATGCAGACAAAACTAAACCACAGTACCAGAATTATAGGAAGCGGCTACAAACAAAGCAGGCACTCAAGTCAGCGTAGCAGAGAGAAGAGAGCATGGCACAGCGAATTCAAAATTGTGGTCGGGAATGGAGTCAAAATTGTGGTCGGGAATGGAGTCAAGTACTCACCCTCCAGTTGCCGGGGGTGACGAACGGGTCACCGTAGGGAGGACCACGCGGGACCATATTGGGTGAATAATTTGCTGTGTCTCCGAAGTTCTGTCAAAAAAAAGTAAGCTGCTTGAAATAATTGAATGCTATATAAGTGACGTTCAGTTTACTACTTTTAGAGAATTTATTTTCTTAATTGGTCGCTTATCTATACTACTCCAGTCCCACCCGCCTGCTTCACAGCCGCCCTCCGCTACCGACCGCGCCGTACACAGTACCCCGAATTACAGAGCAGAGAGCACGGCACAGCGAATTCAAAATTGTGGTCGGGAATGGAGTCAGGTACTCACTCTCCAGGGCCGCAGCGGCTCGACGGGGGCGCGCTTGGTGGGGATGCCGAGCGCGTCGGCGGTGTCGTCGTCGTCGGTCTCGTCGCGTTGGCGCTGGTAGAGGTACCGCCCGGGCGTCTCGTTGTGAGCCCACATCATCAGTCGGCAAACAACGAATTCCTCCGAGAACCCCACCAACGACGAGCGGGCAGTACGGCGGCCACCACGGGGTGGGCGGGCGAGCTTGCTCGCGCAGTGACAGCTACAGCGCTCCGGTGACGCAGCGGGTAGCCATGGCGGGAAGGCGAGGGGTGCGGGAGTGGAGGTGGTATAGTGGGGGTGGGGGAGGACACCGGAGCAGGCGTGCGGCGGAGGAAATGAATCGGCGCTTGTCCCGCTCGCTTTCCCGTTTCCGCGTTGCTTCCTAGCCCGTTCCCTTGCTTTTTTTCGCGCGTCACGGTCCCGGATCCTCGCTTCCTCTTTTGCCTTTTGCTGCTGCCTGCCCGCGCAGGAGCACCTGCACCCGCGGGCGCCAGTAACAGTGAAGTCTGCATGCCACGCTCACGCAGGCTTGATGGTGGATATAAAGGCCATGCATGTCTTTGCTAGGCTGGGTATCCATGTCTTTGCTAGGCTGGGTAGCCTGGGTTGATTCTGCACTTGCTGCTGGCTTCATTCCTGGATGCCGTTGTGTTGTGTGTTAGCCCATCTTGACCCTTGGCATCTCACCAGGGTGGCGAGCATGGGTTTCTAATTCGTTTGGATTTTATCCCACTTCTCTTAATAAGAAACGAACTAGCTCGATTTCAGGAAAAAAAAAATGATCGACACAGTCCCCTGCCGGCGAAGTAGGTCGGTCACCAGCCAAAATAAATGCATAATAAACAACACACCGAGCAAACAAGCTGTGATTCATGGACACGAACCAATGTACCATCAAGCACACTAATGCGACTGGTGGATTCAATGCAATGTTGGCATCACACTGCACGAAAATGTGTTTCACATTACACCGTTACAGAATACAATGTTGGCATGCAAGGCACGATGATTCCCGACGTAAATCCACACAAGATACAGAGCAAGACCAACGCATTCGTTTAAGACTCGGCATAGAAAGGAAAACGATGCGTGAGTTCAGAGTGGGAGGCGAACATTTAACAATTGTTCCATTCTGAAAAAAAAAATGTTCCAAAGAAGGCTACTTTTATCTGCTGAAAGTTTGTAGCGGCACCATATTTACATTCACATGAAACAACAGTCTGATCTGGGAGTAATTGCAGCTAAATTCATCAGGGCTATTGCGGCGAGGCTAGTTCTCCTTCATACATATTACAGGTACAAATAAATAATCGTACACAGGTGCAATTTTTTCCCCGTTAAACAGTAATCAGACAAACTTTGAAGCTAATGCAGTTCAATTAGCAGGGAAGGAAAGAATAGAATCAACTGATACATTATGACCACGTTCCTACACCATAATTGCACGAAGGCAAAAATAAACACCAACGCAGAAGATAGGCTATACCCACAGCAAACAGGAATTCCGCAGCCAACGACTCTATGCTGTATGGCCTGTCAACCCATGATCCACATCAATCTCGGATAGTGGGTTCACGATAGACCTTGCAGGGAGCTCACATCGTGACCGAATGTACAGGGAGCCCACAGGTCAAACTGTTGTGCTCAGCACAGGTGGCCATTACCATTCTGCTTGAAGTCTGACGATCCATAAACATGGTGCCCGTTCCGCTTGGGTGAGTCGGCGGACCCATAGGCATAGTGGCCGTTCCGCTTGGGTGAGTCAGTTGAACCGTTTGTGCGGTGGCCATTCTGCTTGGAGGTGTCAGCGGATCCATTTGTTTGGTGACCATTCTGCTTGGTAGAGTCAGGCGAACCATAGCCATAAGGGTTCTTGCTGGCCCAGTTCCATTGGTCCCGACACATCTCTTCAATACCGTATTTTGCTCTAAAGGAAGACAATATCGATCATATAATATACAATAAGGCCATTTTGTCAATATGACATATTATATCTTCTTATATGACTTACTTCCAGTTAAGCTCCCTCTCTGCTTTAGTAGCCTCCGAAAACAGAATCTCTGCATCACCAGGGCGTCTTTCACCAAAAATCAGTGGGATTTTCTACAGGGTAAGGAAAAATACATCATAAATCACAACATGAGAGCATGAACAAAGACTTATCAAGGCAGTAAACTCATAAGCTGCATTGCAAAATGCCAATAATCGTGCAAGGCCTAAATTTATTCATCTTGTATACCTTCCCAGAAGCCTTCTCGAATGCTTGAACAATCTCCAGCACAGATGTACCTCTTCCGGTTCCAAGGTTGTATGCTTCACACCCTGCAAACATTATCAAATTTAAAACAAGATTCAAAAGCATAAACGCAACTGCATCAAGCACCTCGCATATGAGGGAAATGGAAAATATGGACAGATGCCCATAATATCCCAAAAGTTTGATTTTTGCAAATTGCATAATATGAGCATATCTGTTATGCAAAGTGTCACCACATTCAAACAAGCATACAACTACGCAAAGGAAGCTGAGCTAGCTCAGTTGGTGAGGATGTTGATGTATACCCAAATCACCCATATTCAAGTCCTTTAGTAGGTGAATTTGGGAGCCTATTTTCTTCTTAATAAACGGCACCTTAGTTTCTCCTAGGTTGGTCTAGTTAGTTTTTCTAGGTATACAGGAAATGATGGAAAGAAATTCAACTATCATTTGATGTCAAGGGTTAACCTATGCTAGAGTTCTCAAAAAGTTTCTGCAATGCAGCAATATGTCCATCAGCAAGGTCAACAACATGGATGTAATCTCGGACCTGTAAAAACAACAATAGTCTGATTAAAGATGGATGATTCCATGATGCATGTGAACCACAGATGTCACAATGACATGCCTAAATATCAGATCCAAAATCATTAACTCTACACAATGTAAAAATAAATTGACTGAAGTAAGAAGCATATGGGTATCATATGTTCTGTTGTGAGAATATCTTCCAAATTTTCAGTCAGATGATTTCAAACGAGAAGATTTTGCAGGTTATATAATGTTCCAGAATTCAAGCTAAGCACGTGGCTTACATAGAAAAGAAGGAAATGTCAAAGCGATGAATTAATCTTCTTATAAGGGAAATACAGTACGCGATTTTGGATCAGGTGCTATAGAAATAAAAAAAAGAGTCAGATGGAAACAATACAAAGTGGATTGCAAAAACTATAGAAAGATATAAACATCAGGGTGCTGAAGAAGAGAAAGAAAGAGGAGAAAACTATAGAACATCATCAATCTTTGAAAAAAAAAAGTAAATTATAGGAAGTCTTCATCTGTGTAGTTCAAGATCAACTTGAATGAGAAGGTGGATCAATGCACAGACCAGTTTTAAGGCAGGAATGACTTTGCTCAGTTCTTAGAACATTTGTTAGAACTTCTATACCTACCACAGATTGTTAAGTTCTGACAGAAAACTGACTACTGTTTTATTCGAATATCCACCTTCAAATGCATTAGATTAATCAATTTGAATGGTATACAAAGAAACATAATTGAGCATATCGTATGCAACAGAATTACCCCAGTCCCATCTCTTGTCGCATAGTCATTTCCTAAAACTGTCAGAGCTGGCCTCCTGCCAACCGCAACTTGCTGAACATAGGGCATAAGATTGTTGGGAGTTCCTCGTGGGTCCTCACCAAGATATCCACTAGGATGAGCACCAACTGGATTGAAGTACCTAAGTAAAATGATCTTCCATTCAGGATCTGACCGGTAGATATCACGGCAAATATCCTCAACAACAAGCTGCAAGCATTTGAAAATATTCAATCAACCTGGAAAGCTAACAAACTTCAGCAGGTTTTCACATTGAAAACGAGGCAGCAGACCTTTGTTTTGCCATATGGATTGTTTGGAGTCAGAGGAAAATCTTCTGTGCAGGGTGAGTTTTTGGGTGATCCATAAACTGCAGCTGATGATGAGAACACCAACTAAAACATTTTAAAACAAAAGAATATAAAACATGTCAGTGCCGGAGTCTGGTATGATAAATTGATTTGCCAATCCAAAGCATTACTAATCAAACTAATCTTAAGCAAAATGCAAATAATTATACAATTAATCAATAGTATTAAAAGGGGAAGCGGATATTCTGTAGGCATATCCACTAATACTGACACCATTAAATGTGATCAAAGCATAAACTGTGCCCAGGGTTTCGTCCAGCTAGTATCAAAGCAGACAGAAGGAAACTGATAAAACAGAGAAGTTTTCTACAACACACACAGCTGCCAGTCTTCCTACCTAACCATCCCTCTACAACCGGCATCCCTGAACCGTCATCCATCACCACTGCAGTGGTCAGTGTTCCTGCCGCCTCACCAGCCCGCCCACAACCCACCACCACCACCACCACCACCAGGTGCACGATCTCCCAAACCATATCTCTACAACCAGTTGCCACCAAAATCCCCAAACCAAAAACTTCACAGGGGCATGGAATGGCTGTCAGGGTGAATGCGAAAGTGGTCATGGTCACACCTCACACGTCAAGAGGGAGGCGGAGCGGAAGGTAAGGTGAGGAAGGACGGCGCTAGATGGTGTGAGTAGGGTGACTAATAATCGATCACATTCCACATCCAATGATCAATTTACCAACTAGATTAGAATAACAAAAAAAAAAGCAAACTAGAGCAGCTAGAAATGTCAAGAATTTTATTGCACAACAGGAAGAACCAAAAAAGAGTGAAATGCCCTGTGGGTCCTTAAAACTTTTTCCGCATTCTCATCTAGGTCCATGAACTCTCAAATTGGTTCATCTGGGTCCTTCAACATTTCAAGTGGTTCATTCAAAGTTCACTCTAGGTCCAATCATGGACCTGAATTTATACTTTGAACCAGCTGAAAGTTGGATGACCTATAAGATCACTTTGAGAGTTCATGGACAGGATATGGAGAATGTTTAGGGACACCATTGTGCATTTCATTCTAACCAGAACCATCCGGTCTATGTTCACCTTGAATAAAATAAAATTAAAAAAAAAAGTCATCAGACTGGCATCCGTCCACCATGCATTCCGATTTCCGAGTAACAGTTAACTTGAACACAGATGACACCTTAGTAATAAAATGAGCTACTAAGATGCACTAGCAACTGAAAGGTCCCACTCAATGGAAATATGTAATACCTAACGTGAATATCACGATCATTAAAATAACGATAGCCCAACAATAGCATGTGAAGATCACTTATACAAGCTAAGTAGTTAATTCTTCGATGCCCAGGGTGCAACAGAATTAAAACATAAGTAAAAAATGACCTAATAAGCAACCCTATAGTTAAATCAGAGTAATAACCTGGCATACAACTGCAGACAAATTCAGAAAAAATATACAGTAGAAACTTGAAGTGCTGACTCCACTGGAAGTTAGTGGGGAAAAAAAGATAGATACCTTCTTGCAACCATGAGCAGACATAACTTCTAGAAGATTTATCGTGCCAATGACGTTGTTGTCATAATAAAGTAATGGCTTCTGTACACTTTCGCCCACAGCTTTCAATCCAGCGAAGTGGGACGACAGCATCAAATCTGAAAGGGCAAATATTCTATTAATAAAGATGCTAGATGCAAATTTGCATGGAAAAGGAATTCATAATGATGTGAAATTCAACAGAGCCAGTACAGAAAAACAGCTGGTAATTCTACCTTGTAGAAGCAAAAACCATTTCCAGCGCTCCCTTGTCACGGAGATCAATCTGCAGAATCAAATAAGGTAGTAATGTTAGTGTCTGAATAATTATGTAGTAAAATGGTAAAACACCATATGCCATCTTGTAACAAGTGAAACATCAGAGGAGGGTACGCTCTGCCTACATGAAAAATCAATTAAAGCAGCTAAATACTTGAGCAGTAACTACACTGCATCAGAGCTGAAACGAAGTGGCAAGTCCATTGGTTAATAGTTAACAACAGGGGTGCTCATGTGAATTTCTCAAGTAAGCAAGCATAGTTTACTTTGGACAGGCATGGACAACCTAGCTTGTAACAAACAAAACATTGAAGTAGGTTGCTAGGAGTGCAAATAAAAGCATGTTGCTCATCCTCCAAGCAATACAGGTTCCATTTCAAATGAAAATTCTGCAGGGCTGCAAAGTCTATTTTACTAAATCAAATAATGAACCATAAAATACTCCCTTTGCAAACCACTGTAAATCTGTAATACAAATGTATTAAAGACTAGGAACATCAAAATAAAATAGAAAGCTCCAAGCATAAACTGGTGAACAGATGCAGTTTTACGGAGCAACCAATGCACACATCACATCCAATAGTAACTGTGAATATGGGGAATGGTACAAGGAAGTGCTAGATTTGGAAACTGTTTCCGTACATCATAAAGGAAGTTCTAGATCTTAAAGGTAAAGCACCTCAAAGTAATAAGGAACAAATCTCTACTAGTGACACTTAATTCGAATGTACACTAACAATTGATTTTGCTTTAGTCGCAAACTTTAGTACTTTACATTAGGTTGGCTGCTAAAGCACAGGTTCTTCTATTAGAGCAGATCTTCAGCAAGCATGAGATAATTTAATGTGTATTCAACATGAGCAAATCCTCCAAATAAATTATAACATATTTGAATAGCTAAAATCTCACTTTGTGCCCCTCTTTATTAGGTTGGTTGCTAAAGCACAGGTTCTTCTATTAGAGCAGATCCTCAGCAAGCATGAGATAATTTAATGTGTATTCAACATGAACAAATCCTCCATATAAATTGTAACATATTTGAATAGCTAAAATCTCACTTTGTGTCCCTCTTTATAGTTGTTTAGGTCTGAATTGTTGTGTTGACAAACACAGCACACAGCCTCCTTTAAAATTTTACTTCTTTAGATTTCTAATAATAGGGAGGCAAACCCCTGTCCGTAATCAGCAGTACATGAATAGCCAAGAAACATAATCACATACTGTCACTTAATGCAGACATAACAAAAAAAAAAACATCTTAGAAGTCAATTGGTAAAAATGTGTTACGCAAACATTCCCCCTGGATTTTATTTTTTAAACCAATCTTATTGAATCAATAATGTTATAGGTAGTAACTGGAAAGAGTAGGTTTTAGAGAAACATCATAGTTTCATCTTTTAAGAAAAGAGAACCGGTAGTAAAAAGATTAGCTGTCCTCTAGTTTAAATTAGCCAACAACTCCGACAGTCCCATTGTGGGCAGATCAACCACAACCCACGCCGAAACTAATGCCAATTGTACAAACCTAACAATGCAGGCAAGGATCAATTGAATGAGCTGGCAAATCATTCAAAGCTACTAACATGCAAAAGGCTGCCAACTGGACATTAGCAGGGCTGAATGATTAGTCTTCAACCACCCTCTGCACTTAACTGAAAACTACGAAAGATGGAGCTAAAACTACTTGAATAGAATGCCGAGGAGATAGATCTGGGCATCCTATAGAACAGACCACAGCTCACATTCCAGCGATGGATTACAGCAAAAATGCCTTTGAATAGAAATATCAAATATCACCATTATGGTCTGACAAAGTCTGACAAAATCAGGCAAACATCATGTTATGAAAATCCTTTCTACCAATAATGATCATTTTTAGTTTCAGTTAAATTCCCATTAACCATCAACAATTGGCAGTCTCTAATTGGAAGCATTGCTTCCTACATGCGGTATACCAGTAAATGCACACCATCATTTTTTTAAAAAAAAAATTAACTCAGAATGCATAATCAAATTGTGAAATCGCCTAACAAAACCACCAAAGCATAGTTTTGGGGAAACAATACAATGCAGCGCTAAATGAAATTCCAATCATCAGTAATCAACGTGAAACAAATTTTGTTTAGTTATACGATATTTGACAGTGTCGCAATTGATTCCCCAAAAATAACCACAGCAGTGAGTAGCTAACTTGAAAAACACAAAGGCAAAGGGAATCAGATTGTGGCATACCCACGACCGAAAAAAAAACAGCACAAGAGGCGCCTGCCAAATCAGGACCTCAGCATTATTACAGCTAATCTGTCGGTGAATGAAAATACTATAATCCAGAAAAGGAAACAAATACGTGGGACCGCATCCGCTGCGGTGCAGCCAATTTAGGCCCACGACGACACCACGGAGATCTAGCTAAGGGGGACGGTCGTCACATTGCGCGGAACAGCCAACGGGGAGAGAGAGAGATCCACGGCCGGGGAATATGGTAGAAGAAGAAGAAGGCGAGGAGTCAGTAGTGGCCTCGTCGTCACCTTGTGGAAGGAGAGGTTGCGTGAGTGGTCCCCGGCGAGCGCGGCGACGCGTCGGACGGCGAGCTCGGAGGAGTTGTTGAGGTTGTCGACGACGACGGCGCGGAACCCCGCGAGGAGCAGCTGCAGCACGGCGTGGCTGCCGATGTACCCCGCCCCTCCCGTGACCAGCACGGTCCTCCCCGCATTCGCGCCGGGCAGCGTCTTCTCCACCGCCATGGCAAGCCGCTGCTACTGCTACTGCTACCTCTCCCCTTCCGCCGAAGCTACGCACGCCGGCACCGGGCCTCCGCCTCCTCGACCAGAGCGCGGGGCGCGCGGATCTGGCCGGACAGAAGCAAGCGGCAGCAGGCGGAAAGGCGTGGAAGCTTCGGAATGGAGGGGAGGAGTGGAAGCGAAGACGTTGAATTGAATTGAAAGGGAGGGGGTGGCGACGCGTGGGGGGCAGTTTATGCGCGCTTGAGTTGCGTGCAGCTGGGGCGGCGCCGGTGCGGTGGGGCCGAGGCGGGCCCCGCGCGGCAGTGGGTGTGGGCCGGAGGGCAGGGTGTCGGTCGGGCTTGGTGGCCGGGCACCACTCACTCACTCGCGGGTCGCGGTCCGCGTCGCTGGCTGATGAGTGCTGGTGGCTGGACTCCGCTTGGCAATGGCATGGCCGCTTGGCAGTTTGGCACCGGATGTTTTGCTTGGAGACGGGGCTCCGGACCGCATGATTCTGCCGTGTGCGCCCGCCCTACAACGGCATCGGCATGGGTGCCAAGCTGGAGGACAAACGCAACGTATGGACGATAGCTAGTGTGATTAGTATATTATATATATATATATATATAGTAGGGGCGACTTTGTTCGCAGCCATGGAATTGATCTGATTTAGTATATTTAGGAAGATGCTAAAGCACGTTCCACCAGTGAGTGTTGCAAGAAGAAACGACCGACTCTCCTCACGCGTCTCGATCTGTGAGGTTAGTGTTGTAATTTGGTTGGTCTTCTCTTCACCTTCAACTCAACAGATGGGCTACGTACGCGTGGAACGTCGTCGGTGTGAGTGAAAAAGATTCGATAGCTAGATGCCCCCTCATGCAAGCTTTTTACTTGAACCACTACTGGTATGTCCCAGCGAGTCTCATCTTCTTTGTGCTATGCTGCTACTACTACTGATGTTATGCCAACCAAAACAAGAGGATGGATGAGCTGTGCGTCTTCCCAATCAGTGTCACCTGCGTGCGTGCTGCCTGCAGACACGATAGACGACGTTTGTTGCTTCTACTCACATGGTGAGGGGACAAACAATGGACCCAAAACATGAATCATTCAGAGAACAGCGGTGACAATCCATCCATCCATCCATGCCTCCTCGCATTTGACATGCACACACGTTACAAAGAATATCCCAAAAGGATATTTCCTATAACTCTTTTTCCCTTCTATAAATAAGTGGTCAAGAGGTCTCAAGGTATTCCAAGCATCAAACCATAAAAGGCCAGACTAAAACCGCTCACATGTGAGCGGGACTTCAGCTGGATTTGGGAGTGGGCAGCCTGTCACACCCCACCATCCTTGTCTGGACCGACTCTGCAAGTGCAAGGAGCTCTCCTGACCGTTTCCCCATCCCCATGCTTCTGTCGCCGTCGGAATTGCCAAATTGCAAGCCGGCCACGTCCAATTTAAAGCCACATGGCACCTGGAAAATGCTATAAAACAGAGTAGGTAGTCTTTTTGTACTAGGGGCCCTGTTTAGATCCCAAAATTCTTCCCCCAAATTTCATTTACGCAAAAAGAAGATTCTCTATCACATCACAACGCCGCAGACACGTGTATCGAGTATTAAATGTAGTAAAAAAAAATAAACTAATTGACAGTTTAGATGACGTTGCGAGGCGATTCTTTGAAGCTGGATTACGTCATAGTAGGATAATGTTTACCACTAACAAACGAAACGTCTTCAGTGTCGGATGTGACGTCTTTGCAGCAGAATTTTTACCAAATTTTGGTGATCTAAACACACCCTAGTTTAGCATTTGGTTTAAGGTTTGATATAATCATGGGAATCGGTGAGGCTTCTGACATTCACACAAACCGAGGATCAGTATCATGTGGCCTCGAATTCCAATGCTGCAGCCACTGGACAGAAGAATCCAACGACGAAGCTTCCAAGTCGTCTTAACTCAAAAGAATCGAGGTAAAACTACGCCGCCGACAAGTGTAGGCAAAGCTAGCTAGGATTACCATTTGACTGCAAAGCTAATAGAAAATTGTATCGGCATCTGTCTCAAATTTGTTTATTATGAAAATATGTTTTATAATTAGTCTAATAATATTTATGTAGTATTGTAAATCTTTAGTAGTTTAAAGATTTAGTAAGATTGAAATTGTTCGACTTCTTGATGAGCAAGAATTGCATTCTTCTTAAAACGAAACAAGTAAAATATCTTGCTACAGTCTGACCATAGAAGCCCAGGGTTCCAAAAGAGAACAGTAAAACGAGAGATGGCAAGTGGTGGATAGTAGAGACTCGGACTGTAGGGCTTTCGTATCCTCATGAATCAGGGCTCAAGAGAACCTGTTGGTCAACTTCGGGTGTGTTTGGTTTGTTTCTTAGGCGAGCCTAGCTAGGAAAAGTAAGTCAGGCTAGCCTAAGCCCTGTCTCCAGCAAGTCAATGTGTGCATGTTTGGTTGCCTTCGTTATCTAGTCTGGCTTACATTTGGTTGTGTTTGGATGACATCTTTGGCTTGATAGAGTCACCTCTTCTATGGAATGGTAACTTCACCTCCGTTCAGGCAATTCAACGAACAACTGGTGGGCGTCACGGACAAGAACCATGGACGAACATCATGGCAACACCATGGTCCATGAGCGAGCGTCACGGGAGCACATCTGGACGAACTTGACTCCAGCACGGCGGTGAACCATGGACGAGCATCACGAGCAAGCAGCACCGGGACGAGGAAGCCGTCATCGTCATCGTGCTCTCCGCCGGGACGAGGAAGTCTGCCATCCCCGGCCTGCGCGGCCACGCCACGGCGGCGAGCTCGTCCTCCAGTAGGTCCTCCATGCCCGCCACACCAGCAGGTCCTCCAAGTCCGCCGCGGCACACCAACAGGTCCTCCCCGAACTGGTCTTCACGCTCGCGGACAGGCTCGTCGACGCGGCGCGCCGTGCTGCCGGCATCGGCGCAGGTGAACCCGGAGGCATGGTGAACTGAGGCATGATGGGGCGGAAGACAACGAGGGGAGGGCGCGGCATCCGGTTCGACTACGGCGAGGGCGCTTCCTGTCCTGGTCCGTGACGAGCACGCGGTGACGAGCTCGTGGTCAACGCCGCTCGAGGCCACGGTGCATCTCCCGTCCTTGCCACGCGGATGGCCTCCTTGCTGAGCCTCATCCGCCTGCTCGCGGTGGGAGGCGGCGCAACTTGGTGAGGAGTGCTCAGGATCGAGCACCGCCGCATCAGATCGAGCACCGCCATGGATCTCCGCCTAGCGGTGTGGAGGATGAGCACCGCCGCATCTGGTCCGAGCGAGGCGACGAGCAGTGGGAGGGGGATAGCACCGGTGGGGAGGATGAGCACCGAGCGAGGTGGGGGGAGGTGACGAGTTTTCTGGGGGGCTGGCTAAGGGGTGGTCGGTGGCCCGGCCTGGCTAATGGGGCTGGCGAAGGGCAACCAAACACCCAAATACGGCCCCAGCCGTGCGCTTAACACACCCTTCGTGTCTCTTAACTTAACAGGGCTTTTCAAAGAAAAAATCTTAAACAGTGAAGTTCGGCTCAAATGTGCTTGGAGCACATAAGCAAACTGCTCTAAATGCCATTGCAATACTGCATATATCTGATCCAGTCTCAACTGCTAATGTCCACAGACATCGTCGAAACAGGTAGAGTTCATACGTGAATCAATTATTCCCCATAAATTCACTTCACACTTGCAATTCAGAAGTAGCCGCTACAATTTTCTTCCCCAGACATTAAGCCATCGGAAATACTACATGAGTTTGCAACATAGCGAAGGAGGGAAGCTACCAGTAAAAAACCCAAGAACTGGTTAGTCTACAGCATTGACTCAGCCAGTCAAACCGCAAAGTAAACAAACAGCGGCACAAGCTCAAACATACATGACCCAACCCCTATCAAGCTCTCAGTGTTTCTTCATTCCGACATATTCTCCTCCTCCAAGTGCTCTTCATCCGTCAGCCCTTCAGTCTTGCATTGTGCCGCCAGACGACTTTCTACCACTCTCAGCATGATGTTAACGCCCTCAATCAGCTCTTCCTTGTCCATTTCGGCATACAAACCTGTCCAATATTTCATTAGAACACAGCTATAACAAATAATCTCTAGTGGAATCTAGATTTGCTTATTTTCAAAACAAACTTTATTCCAGGACTTCCAAATAGCCCACCATATTGCTCCAATCCCCCAAACATGAAATTTTGCCCACTTCCAACACTGATCTCTAGGTAACAGCCAAAATTATCTTAGCTATATGACATCCAAAGAACAAATGCCTCCATATCACAAAATTAACATATAGGACTTCCTTTTCATTTTACATTAAGAAGGTTATATTTGGTTAGAATAGCTCTATTCATCATTAGCCACACACAAATTTGGACTTTTTGCCGGTACCTTTCCTCCCAAAATCTTCGTATGATTTAGACCAACATCACTACTAACCATTGCATTGTACATAGACTTCACAGAGAACCTCGATTTTTTTTTCCAACTTACAAGATATTAAATCAGAACATTCTTGGAACTTCAAATTCAATACTTTATCCCGAATATGCTCCCTAGTATCCCTTATATTGTCAATCAACCATCACTTAAAAGTTACCACAATTTTACCCTTTTTTGACTTGAGCTACACTTAACTCTTTATTCTCACACACATATAAATCTGTAAGTAATGTCTCCAAATGTTTTTCATATAGCCAAAAGTCCAAGCAGAAACTGATACGTTCCGTTCCATGCAAATATATGTCTTCAACTTTAAGTAAATCATACCAAACATGAGAATCATTATATTAATCCTTCACTTGATGAACGAATAGCGGTTTTACAGCAGTCAAACAAGCATTGCATGCCAAGACGAGGGCAGACGAAAGTGGGCGCTAGATGCCAGTGCGAAGGCAAGGTTGGAGTGAGGTGGGCTCCAACTTCTGAGAGCAAGGGCAGAGCTGCAGATGAGGAGGCCTAGCCACCAGCACCGCAGATTGCAGCCACCAGCCGTGGCCATGGAATGCGGGCGTGAGCAATTGGAGGAAGAGAAAGGAAAGAAGAAAACAAAGAAAGAGGGATTAACGGGTGGGTTGAATCATAAGATACATGATCCCACTTTTTAGTGTCCCCAAAACAAGCACAAGATCAGCTCATCCATAGAAACTGTGATGGGGCTGTCCCCTCAATTTCTCCAAACTAAACACTGATATTCTCCAAAGTTGAATCCTCACAATATTACCACTAGGCATAGTTGAAAGTAACAGTGAAGACAAAAAGGAAAAATTAAAATGTTGACCTGCTCTTGAGATTTTTGCTACATCTCTTTAGTAATAAATTAGTAATAACTACTAAAGGTTTACACTTTAATGCCTCCATCAGTAGTAAACTTTAACTGTGGTAGGCAGATGAGGGGCATAACAACACAGCGACTAGAAACACCTAGTTTCTACTTCACAAACATACTTTTATACATTTAAGAAGAGCTAACCAAGTATTACTGTTTTTAAATTTCAACTCAACAGAAAAGGATCAAGACACCAAAAAATACTTGATTGCAATCTTTTGAGCTCATACACTATTTTTTTCAGTGCGTCCACTATTTCAACAAAAGATGGCATTCCCTTCCCTCTGTTCTTTTACAAGGAAATTTCCTTACTTTCCATTGGCAAAAGAATCTCAATCCCAGATATACCATCAGGATATGTCGACAACATATCCCAGGCCCATGTGTCATAGACACAGGTGATGAAAATTTCAGATTAAGGAGATTCACTAATCTCATGTGAAAGATTATTCCATTTTATACTACAGATATTTTGCAGTCTCTAAGACACAGTTTTACAATCAATTTCTATAAGTTAGTGACAAATAAGAAGCTATGGAAGTATCTTCAGTTATAATTTGTAAATCTAGTTCTGTAGATTTCAAGTAGTCAATGTAAATGCTTGAACATATATCCATGGTCCATATTACAATATTTGTCCATAAGGCTTCTAAAGTGTCATTCATATAAGTATTGTTCCCAAGACGCAAAAATGTTTTGTTACCTTGCACTTATGTTCAACATAGCAGCCAGAACTTGGGAACCTCTTACTAATACCATTTTTTATTTTTTATGAATTTAAGGCTAATAGTTCATGCGAGGTACATCATAGACATGTATTCAAATTTTCTGAGAAATCTGGTGCAGAAGTTTTGAAAACTTCTTTTTGAAAGTGCAATGGTATCTCATTCAGATATACATCAAAAGCTTTAAAATCCCTCACATATAACATCACTTAACACATGACTCCCATAACTACTTTGACAGAATGCTATTTTTCTTAAAGAACGAGGTCTATAGCAAGATCAATATGGTACAAATTATCTACAAAGACGTGTAGGAATATTAAATGAAACGGAAAACATAACAATACCCTTCAAAATGTGTCATCAAATTACTCATTTCATACATTGGATGATTCGAGTCAAAAAAATATTTTCTGTAATGCTTGTTTTACTTCTATAGTAATACATACAAAGTTAAACGCTGGAAAGATATATAACACAACTAGATATACATGAATTTGTGTACATACGTAAAGAAAGAGAAACTTTTCAACTAAACATTGAGTAAACTTCTCAATGATCATGCTCCCATTGTCTACTGCTATTCACATGATAGATTAATCAATTTTTTCCCCGCATATAACATAGAAACAACCCAACATTTGTGAATATATAGTGATGGCTCAATGATAAAATTAATGGCGACAAAGTGGTAAGCTTTATACATTAAAAGAGGAGAAACAAAACAACTAAGTATTGTGAACATTTTTTATTCTTTTCAGTTTAAATAAAGAAACATAGATAAGGAGTTACCTGAATCATAGATACTTGCATAGGGATATTCGTTAGAGATGACATTTGTTTTCCAAAGTTTTGTTAACAGCAGGGAGTTGAGTTGTAGAGAGTAGCAACTGCCATCAATCCATAGTGCCATCACATTGATATCATCAGAATAACCAAGTATAAATATAGTAGACCTCTGCCCAAGAATCTTCTGCAGCTGATCAGACTTCCTCAGCACCCAGTTGGCAACACCTTCAGGACAAACCTTCCTTTCCCACATTTGGATGTTGTTGCCTGAACAAATAGCCATGCACAGAACGCCATTTTGTGCTAGCAAGGTTCCATAGCAGCCATGTTTAAAATCTGCACTGGAAGGACACTCAACTAACGCTAGGGTATGTGTGTCCAAATCAAACTCAGCAATGCCCCAGCCATCACCAAGATGCATCCAATACAAAGCATTGCCAACCAGGACCCCAGGATGACGAACATGAAGAACCTTAAACGGAACAGCTGCTGAGACGAGATTACTCCATTTGCCTGTTTGTGATGAGTAAATGCAGGCAAACACTTGTGTGCGATTACGGGTGACACCAACCATGGCCACCTTGAAGGGGCAGGAGCCGAATCGGCCATGGACGTGGCTGTGATCGTTGGCAGCAGCACAGAGTACCGCGCCGTTCCAGATTATCCTCTCGCAGTCATCGAACTCCAGCGGAACGGCAACCCGGCGGTGGTCGCCTATTGGGGGATCCCACAGAACTATCTCCTTCTCCTTCCGGTTGTAGAAGAGCACACGGCCGTGGCGACATCCGAAGTTTGACCAAGTGTTAGGGTCACAGCGACCCTTCTCATCAACGATCGGCGGACATAAGCGCTTGGGTGTGATGAAATCAGGCGGGTCCATTACGGATCTGAAGAAAGGGAAGTGCACAAATTTGTCTACGAAGCCGATAAAGGGGGATTCGGGTGGCGGGAGCGGAAGCGGCGGCGGAAGTGGGGATCAGCGATGAGGCGGCGCCAGCGCTTGCAGACGAGAGAGGCGCGGGGAGCGAGGTGGGCCGCGGCGGTAGGCGGAGGAGGATCTCGGAGAGGATGTCGTCGTTGTCGGGTAAACTAGCCGGCGTGGCAGGGCGGCGGTGGCGGCTGCGCGTCATCTCGCGTCTAGCCGCCTCCAATGGCGCTGGGGAGACCGGAGACGGCAAAGGAAGTTCAGATCTTGCACATGGCAGCGACAGGATTGGTTGTTCCATGGCGGCCGCGAGCGTGCTGGCTCCGGGGCTCCGGGATGGGGGAAGAGGCCAGGGCACTGCACGCCAGCGAACCCCAGAAGCATTTCGTTCTGCATGGCCCCGCTTCTTGTTTAGTTGAAATTTAACACTATAGTACTTGAATTTGACACCATAGCAGTTTTCGTTATCATGAGTTAATCTAAAGAATTTATCTCGCAAAATACATCAAGTGTGTAATTAGTTATTTCGTTTACCCACATTTGATGCTTTGGCTGATTTGCGCCCATACCTACCCCCCGTCCAACATCACATCCACGACTCGAACTTTATTACACTTACAAACATTTTTCTAGTATTTCAAACCGGATCTAGTTAAAGCATTAGAAGCAGCTAAAATCATTTGTTCCTCAGATAAATCATACTCATCAAATTTTGCATCTACTTTTAGCTCTCAATCAATGTGTGCATGAGGGTCAAAATTTCCCTCAAAAGAAGGTAAAGCATTACCGATCTCGGATAGAACATCGTCATGTACCTCCCTGTTGATCCGCTCTCAAATGTTGTGGTTTCATCCGCTCAAAAAATCTTTGTATCACTTGCCATGATTAGTAGAAAACAAGAAACACAAAAATAAAATGTATCCCCCCTGTCAACTAAAGATGTGTCGAGTTGTAAGTCTCTCTAACTCAACGTGTTCAAAACAAGCTCTTACAAGTTCTTACCAAGCCAAACAGGAGGGGACGACAAGTCTGCGGCAATGAATGAAGTCTATCGGTGCCGCAAAGCAACAAGACCTGCCAAGCCGTAGAATATGTGGAGCTAAAGGTGAGTTGAAACAAGAAACAAACTAGCACCACGTTAGTTATAAAAGCAAGCGAATAATCGTTCAACGGCGGTATTGTGTGCTGGTCCTAGGCTAGATAAAGTGCTAGAGAAGCGAGCCTGGACACAAATGGACTCACAGGAGGAAGAAGGCACAAGAACAGCAAGAAATCACTCGCCTTCTTTTTCGTTCTCTTTTCTTTTCCTTCTTTTTCTTTTTCTTTTCGTTTCTTTCTCTTTTTTTTTTTTTTTTCTTCTTCTTTTCTATCCTGTTTTTTAGGGGGTAAAAACTTTTATTTGGTACCACAAACTCTAAACACAAATAACTTTCTTTCTACCGCCTCTATGGCTTCAAATTAGTAAAAGTAATTTATGAAATCTTGAGCACGATTGTGAAGTGCTCAAAACAAATTTTCGCGCACAACTGGATTTGTTGGAAAGGCCACGAGACAAGATTTTCATATTGTATTGAAACACTCGAATCCGATATCAGGAACAAGATATATGATTGTTTTGTTCTCAGACTGATATATAAACCGAAACAAATCTCTGATTTGATTTGCTTTCCTTTCGATAGGGCAAAAAGGACGTGGGTAGGGGTGGTATGGACGTTGTGGAAGTTATGGAAGTTATAGTGATGACGACAATGGTGGATCAAGTACAAAGTTTGACTGAAAAACATGACAAGAACTCGAAACTCTAAAGGACTAAAACTAAGACCAACAACCTAATACAACTGATGCAACCGACAATTTAACAATCTCAAACCAAGTAGTACTAGTAAAGGCTCAAAGAGTTTATGGGATTGCAAGTAAACTGATCTTTTATTTTTTTGGGGCTTTTTTTGGACTACTTTAATAAAGACAACGAAGAATTAGAAATCTCTCACCGATAAACTTTGCTTTGATTACCAACTGAAGTGAACCCTTTAGCGTTTGTTCCCGATCTTTCGATGAGAGGTGTATGATAAGTCTATTGGTGGATGGAGACGACATTCCTGACCCGACTACTGACCTTCCAATACTGCGCCTTAGCAACCGATAGACCACCTCCAATGACTCTCACGATCTTGTGGAGCGCAACACCCGACCACTAGGGCACCTGTCCTACAAGCAATCGAGAAATCGGCAAGAACAAGTAGAACAAACAACTTAATTCCAAATATGGAGATAATACCCAATATAAAATCACAAAGGTGGGGTTTTGAATCGAGTAGTCGACACACGCGTCTACAAGGAAGTAGCAATGGCTAAGCTTACATCAAAATAAAAACTCAATCTATTCTTGGCGGCGGCCAAAGGGTATATGACGTGGGGAGGACGACCACAAGGGTGCTAGGTCCCTGCTCCAACCCTAGGACACATCCCTAATGGACCCAAACTCGATACACGGCCTGTTGGGCCAAAATAAGGTGACACGGGACCTGGACAGAAAAACCTCTTGGTGATGTTTCGGCATTGCGGCCTCAGATGATAAGATATGGACGTAAGACTAGATCCATATGAAAGTAGACTTGGTATTCTTTCTATAGAGTCTTGAACTGTCCAAATCCAACTACGTACTCGACCGTGGCAACTGTCACAAGTTGTAGGTGTGCTGCAGTCCGAAGATAACTCCAAAACGTGTTGGACTTGGACTCTTTCTTCTCTTGGCCCAAAAGTGACGTGGTGGGCTTGTAGGGAACATTAGGATGACTTGGCCTGGTCCCCAATCAACTTCTTTGGTCCTCCAAGTTCTCTATTTGCAACCCGGACTTTCTTTGATCCGTGTAAGCAATTCTGAAAACAAAAACTCACAAAGATCATGGTGTAGCAACAATTGTTCAAATGTATCAAACCTAAACATAAAATAGAGTTGATTCATCTTTAATTTTTGAATGGTTACCTATCATGTCCTCATCAAGGGGGCATGTCGTGCAGCTTGTTCAACCTTCCGCCATGTGCTTGCATACTAGCTGTAGTCACCTCGTCATCCAATGTTGAAGCTATGTTCTGTTCCTCGGCAGCATGACTGCATGAGTAGGTGAGCAACATGAAACGACAAAAGGGGGTTCCTTAGCTGCAGCATTCTCTATTTGGAGAAGGACATCCTCAACATCCTAGATTGTTACCTCTGCAGACTTGTTGAATGTTGACGACTTGACGTCACTTCCACTGTGGAGCCACTAGGGGCAATCTCTCTTGTTTGTCTCGGTGAATCCCCGGTTTAGGGAACTTACTTAGAAAGTTGGATTTGCGCCCTCGAAGCACTCTTTTTTTTTTGAGTCGGGTGCAAAGGAAGGATAAGATAGGAAGGGGTGTAGTTAAGTAGTCAACTAGACTGATTTTTTTTTATAACTAATCGGGGAGAGCTTCCCCACCTACTTGATAAAAAAAAAAAAAAATCTCGTTTTTAGGGAACGGGAGGAACCCCCCGCCGTCCGGTTAATTTCGGAAAAACCGGACTAAAACCATACAAGACAACACCCAAACACAAGAAAAAACAAAAAGAGAAATACAACGCCAGAACACATGAACTCTTCAACGATGCCTCCAGGGAGGTTGATGACGTGAAAGCGCCACCATCGTGAGCCAAGCGCACACCGGAGCTTGGCGAAGCTTTCGCCCGAGTCTTGGGTTGTGGAGTTGAGCCGGTGGCGAAACAGGAGCAGCACAAGAGGATCTTCAGTGGACGCCGTCCAGAAGGAGAACACCGCCATCGCCCGTAGTAGCCCGGGCCTGAGCTTTTCGCCGTAACCCGCCCGACGTGGCCGGCTGGTTGTCGTGCTGTCGCCGCCAAATGCCACGGAGCCGATCGGACTCGCCCACGACGTCGAGGCGCGAACCAAAAAGCGTCGGTCGCCGCCACACATTACAGAGCCGTTTCGGACTCACCGCGACGACGGGAGGCGCGCGACCGGCCAGCGCCCGTCGCGCGCCAGCGTTCTTGAGCCGCACGGACTCGCCCGCAACGGCGGGGAGGCGCGCCGGCAGCGCCCGGCCGCCGCCACGCATCGCGTTCGGACTCGCCAGCGACGATGGAGGCGCGCACCGACAGCGCCGGCCGCCGCCAAACGTCGTGGAGCCATTCGTACCCCTGGCAGGCGCGGCGACAGAGGTCAACAGCTTCATCACGTCCTCCAAAAGCCACGAGCTCTCCCCGAACTGGACGAGGGGTGCGCACCAGCCAGCAGCCGTGCAGCAAGCAGCGGTAGAGGACTGTAGGACGCCTCCAAGGAGGTAGCGGCGTCCATAGACGTCGCCGTCCGAGCTTTCGCCGTGCCTCTACCACGCCCGACTGCTGCAGGTCCAACCGGCCGGATGGCCGTGCTTCATGTTGGAGTAGGAGGCCGTCGCCGAGACCGGCCCGCCCCACCATCCCTGCCGGCGTCTCACATCGGCCGGCCAAATCCAGCGGGTGGAAGGCCGGATCCGAGAGCAGCAGCCCGATCCGAGAGCTAGTTGCTGTGAGCCGTCAATAACATGAAGCCCGGCTGCAGCACCTGAGGAAGAGAGGGAGTAGGAAGGGGGAAGACAGGGAGGCACCGCGCCATCGGCGCCAACCCGCCGGCACCGGTCCTGGACGGTCCGGAGGACCTGGACCAGGGGCCCTCGGCCCCGCCCCTCAGCATCGATGTGCCGGCGAAGAGGAGCGACGAGGGACGGGGAAGGCCGCCCTGAGCTCCGATGCGTCGCCGAAGAAGAGGAAGAGGGACAGAGCATGGTGGTGGCGGCGCTACGGTTAGGGTTAGGAGCGGGTGGGGTGGGGGCGCGCTGAGCAGAGCCTCGCCGCCGCCGTCAGGGAGGGCTGCGCGACCATGCCGGCGACCCGCTCAGGCAGCGGCGAGGACGGGGTGAGGCGAGGGAAGGGCCGCGGCGGGCGGTTCCGCCCGAGTCGCTCCAAGGGGAGCGACGCGGGGGACGGATGGGGTTTTTGTCTGTGCACTCCCTAGACTGAATTTTTTATCATAGCACCTTACTAAATTAAGCCTATGATGTTCGTTTCCTAAACTCTTTGGTTCCTTGCTCGGTGTCGTGGTTGTGGCTTCAGTTTTGACAACTTGGAGATGGAGGGGCGTGTCGCGCATCTCTTTCAGTTTGTCATCATGTGCTTGCATACTAACCATCGTCACCTCGTCATCCAATATTGAAGCTATGTTTAGTTCTTTTGTCATGGCACCTGACTGAAGCACAAGATTCTCCACGAGCTTCATCCATTTTCATTGGAATCTTGAAACTGTTGTAACTATGCACTGAGCAGCAAGGAGAATTCACTACACAAGCTTTGTATCTTTGCGTTGAGCATCTTCTTGATTTCGTGCTGAAAATAATTAGCATGTTCGGTAAGGAAATGTTGAAGTGCAGAATCATTGCTCCTTGGGTGCAGACACTCTGTGCGACAATCATTCTGGTGACCCGAGGATTGTTCCTCTCGTGGAAGGTGTTGCTATATAGAGGCGGATCACAAGGCATGACTGACTGACGGGCATGTTGGTGGCGTTGACGAGTCGTCAATGACGACAATCCCGCTCACGGTGACCTGAGCAGCGACATCGGAAGCAACAAGCAAGTGATGGTATCTCAGTGGTCCCGTGCAAGGCAGATAAAGCAGCGGCCTTCAGTGATCTTCCGAATGCGAGACGAGAGGTGAGTCGTGCTCCCGTCATAACTACTGCGATGGGTTGATGAGGGGTGCAGCAGCTCCTCGCTCGGAACCTTTCTGTCTCAATCCCATGTATTCCGTGACGAATTGATGCCTGAAGAAATAGAACACGAAGACTGCATCTGCATGACAGAGGGTGATCGATGAGGGCTGTCAGAGAAGCGAACTCAAAGACCTGGACGACGGGGAGGAACTTCACGACGAGAAGGGCCTATGATAATTGATTTGAGCTTTGTGCTGATGTTTGCCAAATGTAGAATGCTTCACGATATCTGCGTAGGTAGGGCTTGTCCTAGGCTCTGACTTGGTGTTCGTGGCACTACCAGGTTGTCGCCATGCTGTAGCCGACGTTGATTGAGTTGCGGTGGTGGTGGTGGAGTGCCCATGGAGTTTTGTAGATCAGTCGTCGACGAGTTGGGGATGGAGCACTGGTGGTAGCAGCTTGAGGGTGTCTGCTCCAGCAATGGCGCGTTGAGAGGCGGTGGTGGCGACGACTCTACCAACAGAACCTCATTCACATCCTCATCGTCGGGATCGAGCTTCTGGTGGCGGCGACGACGCGTCAGGTGGTGGGTCGAGCATGACTGGTGGGTCGAGCATGACGGGGATTGAGGCTTGAGCGAGGCAGTCTTCGGCTCCATTCTTGGCGGCGGGCTTGATGGCCGGCGAGCGGCGCCAGCGCAGCGACCCGACTAGGAACTCACATTGTGACTGGAGACAGCAGTAGCAGCACAGTTCCCATCTCCCAGGACGCGCCGCGAGAGGAGACACAGACGGGATGGAAGGGGAGAGCCTGTGGAGACCTCGGATCTACGAGCTGCAAGGCATAGGAAGCTGGACGCCGGAGACCAGTTTCAAGTCTTAACAGGGCTTTTCAAAGAAAAAGTCTTAACAGGGAAGTTCGGCTCAAATGTGCTCGGAACACATACGCACACTACTGTAACCTCTAAATGGAATCAAGTCACAACTGCTAATGTCTACAGAGATCATCAAAACAAGTAGCCGCTACATGTTTTTTTCCGACGTGGCATCCCCATTCCCATTAAGCCAACGAAATACAGGAAAGCTACCAGCAAAATACCCTGACCTGCTACAGTCTACAGCTCTGAGTCAGTTCAGACTTCAACCCAAAAACTCCCCAACCTGACAAAGGCAGCATACATGTATCTGAAACAGACTTTAAACCACAAAAAGCAAACAAACAGCAGCGCTCAAACATTCAACCCAGTCAAGATCTCAGTATTTCTTCATTCCGTCAAGTTCTCAGTGTTACTTCATTCCGACATATCATCTCCAGTCACGATAACATCCTAGTCTTCATCCGTCAGTTGCTTGGCGCCACCTTCAGTCCTGCGTTGTGCTGCCAGAAGACTTTCAGACACTCTCAGCATGGTGTTAACGCCCTCAATCAGCTCTTCCTTGTCCATTTCAGCATATAAACCTGTCCAATAGTTCATTAGAGCACAGCTATATAACAAATATAAGACTAGGAGCTAACACGACAAGACCTTACAAGCAGATACTACCTATTAAAAAGAAATAAGCCAAAGATCTATTACATAAGTGAAGCCTAACTTTCACTCATAAACCAAGCTTTCCACGCAGTAGCTTGTTTTGAAAACAAACTTTATACCTGGACTTCCAAATAGCATATTGCTTCAATCCCCAAACATTGAAATTTTGTCTAGAGAGCAGGGGCAACCATATGTCACACCACATCCAACACTGATCCAGATTCTTAGGTATATTATTGGCCCCAATACCTTTGGCTACAGCAAAAATTATCTTAGCTATAGTTCAACTAGGCAACGGGTCCCGATCCCCGATTCCCTGCACGGAATTCACCTATTAGGGGACGGGGATGGAGCTGATTTGATCTCCACGGGGATCCAAATGGTAGCAAACTGGTCCTCGTCGGGTTTGGCGAGGGGACGGGATGGTGTTGTATCCCCACCCCGATCCCCGACTCCCGCCCGACAAGCAGCTGCCCAGTTGCCAATGTGTGAACCAGTGAGGAAAGCCGTAAAGGCCTAGCAACGCAGTCAAGTATATATACCGCGACTAATCCTAACCCTATTCATTCATCCTTTCCCATGGTACCGGCCGCCAGCGGCTTTCACCTCCCATCTCACGCAAGAGACGCGATCACGCGACTCCGCCGAGGTGTCAACGCAGCACGGCCACCAGCATCCACGGCTCCGCATCACCCCTCCTCTCCACCTTCCACTCTCAAGTCTCAACTTGGCAAGCACCAGCCAGCATCTCCATGCGGCATGCCGACATCACTACTAGTCATTGCATTGTACATATACTCCCTCCGTCCACAAATGCATGCAATTATGGGAAGCATGCCAATCAATCTAATTCAACTTTGACCAAGTTCATGCTCCCCGTTCCAAATTATAAGTCACTTTGACTTTTTTTGGTCCATCTATTTTGCTATGCGTAGACATATTATTATATCTAGATCCATAGCAAAATGAATGTACCAAAAAAGTCAAAACGACTTATAATTTGGAAAGTATTAATATTCAGTCTTCAAATAAACTTATTATAAAAATATATTCTATAACTAATTGACAGTGGTTATCCCTAGCACTTGTATCTTAATTTCAGCATTTCTATTATTGCAAGTAGGGATGCCTTGACACTCAAGTTGATCATGAGTTGTCTTGGCAGCCATGTAGATTAGAGCATCTCATCTTGCTTTATGCAAGGAATATGCTTAGGAGAAGAGAGGCAAGGAGCTCTACGTATAAAGCAGCAGCCACCCCCTTGTAACAAAAAAGCTATTGCAACTTTGCTTTCAATCCAAGCGACCATTGGTCAAGCTGACCTCTGGGATTTCTCTACCTTAATCTATGTTTGGGCAACACTAATATAATGGTACTAATTTTGTCTCATGAGTGCTAGTATCTTTTTATATAAATTTAGTCAAAGTTTAAAATGTTTGACTCCTCGAAATGTGAGAATTGCATTCTTTTGTGGATGGAGGGAGTACTTCACAAAGAACCTCAATTTTTTAACTTCCATGATATTAAATTAGAACCTTCCTGCACCCTAAAATTCAATACTTTCTCCCAAATATGCTCCCAAGTATCCCTTGAACTGTCAATCAATCATCTCCTAAAAGTTTTCACAATTTCAACTTTTTTGACTTGAGCTACACTTAACTCTATATTCTCACAATATATGGAAATAATGTCTCCAAAGGTTTTTCATATAGCCAAGAGCGCAACCAAAAACTGGTTTATTCCCCATTTTTAATTGTAACCTATCTTCCATGCAAATATGTCTTTAATAACTTTGAGTAAATCATACCAAACAGGGAAAATCATTATATTTGTGCTTCACTTGATGAATAGAACCAGTGTTAGATTGCGGGACACTTGATGCAAAGGCGAGGATGGAGGGAAGGTGGGCTCAGGTTTCTGAGAGCAAGGAAGAGACGTGGAGTCACGGACGAGCAGGCCTAGCCACCACCATCGCAGACTGCCACCGGCCGTGGAGTGCGAGCATGAGCAATTGGAGGAAGCGAGAAAGGAAAGAAGGAAACAAATAAAGAGGCATTAACGGTTGGGTTCCACCATCAGATGCATGATCCCCACTTTTTAGTGTCCTCAAAACCAAGCACAAGATAGGGACTATCCCATACCTATCAACCAAACATGAGATGAGATCATCTCATCCATAAAAACTGGGATGGGACGGTCCCATCCCACTATCTCCAAAATAACACACTCTTATTCTCTAAAGTTGAATCCTCACGAATACTACAACTAGGCATAGCTGAAAATTAACAGTGAAGACAAAGAACAATTCAAATGTTAACTGCTATTGAGATTTTTTGCTACAAGTTTACTTTAATGGCTCCATCGGTAGTAAAACTCCCCTGCTTTTAAGCTAGGCGCTAGATGGATTCTAGGCGCCGACCCTCGGCCCTAGCCCCTAGTCGGGAGTAATCGAACCTATTCACAAATACACATATATAATATACATATATTACCTTACAAAAAAGAAAAGAAATAGAAGACATGTATATAGAGTTGGATAGAAAGGCCCATCAAAAGCAGCCCACCCCAACTTATACAGGCCCATCAAAGGCTCATCAAAATCTGCTCTCTACCCTCCTCAAAAGGGGAAAAAATCTGCTCTCTACGCACTTTTCGCACATGCCGCTGCTCCTCTTCCTCCTCCCGGCTTCACCCCCGCACCCGCACACGCCGCCCGCCCTTTTGCACCACCACCACCCGGATCCACCGCCCGGTCCGCCACCCCTCCTCCTGCCGCCCGGATCCACCACCACCGCTCCTCTTATGCCCCCTCCACCTCCCCCACCGCCCCGCCGCCGAAGCCTGCCGCCACCTAGGGGTCCGCCTACCCACATAGGCAAGGGCCGACCTTCGATTCGCGATTAGGCACACTTAATCACCGCCCTAGCGGAACAGGGGTAAAACTTAAGTGTGGTAGGCGGATGAGGGGCATAACAACACAAAGAACTAGAAACACCTAGTCTCTACTTCATATCGTAAGCATATAAGAAGAGCTAACCAAGTATTACTTTTTTTAATTTCTCTTGAATGGAGAAGGATAAAGACACCAAAAATACTTGATTGCTATCTTTTGAGCTTATACACAATATTTTTAGTGCATATTAATTCATAACCTGCAGGACTACTATTTCAACAATAGATTCCATTCCCCCTGTTCTTTTACAAGGACAATTCCTTAATTGCGGAACTTGCCAATGGCAAAAAAAAATCTCAATCCCGGATATGCCATCAGGATATGTCAACAACATGGAGGTCCATTCCCAAGTGTAGACACAGGTGATGAAAATTTCAGTTTAAGAAGAATCACTATGTCACATGAAAGATTATTCCTTTTTATACTACAAATATTTGGCAATGTATAAGACAAAAGTTTTACAATTAATTTCTATATGTTAGTGAAACTAGTAACAAATAAGAAGCTATGAAAGTATCTTATTATAGTTTATAAATCTAATTTAGTAGAGTTGAAGTTGTCAATGTGAATGCTTCAACATATATCAATGGTACATATTCTAATATTTGACCTAAGGCTTCTAAAGTGCCTTTCATATTCATATAAGTGTTGTTCACAAGGCGCTTAAAATGTTTTGTTACCTTGCACTTATGTTCGACACAGCAGCCAGAACTTGATATACTGTTCCTAATACCAAAAACATTTTCTTTTTGCAAATTGAAAGGCTAATAGTTCATGTGAGGTACCTCATAGACATGACCACTATATTCAAATTCTCCGAGAAATCTGTTGCAGAAGTTTTGAAAACTTCTTTAAAAGTGCAATCACAATGATATACTCAAGATAACTCATTTAGATATAGATATAGACTAGCAAAACATGCCCGTAAGGCGTTGCACCGGGATGTATAATTCTATGTGATACTTGTGTCAATCATAAAAGTGTCCATGTATCGAAATAGGATACCCATTAGTTGCACCAAGACGCCTGGTACTCGTGTCAATAGCAAATGTATCGATGTGTTTGGCGAGAAGGTCTCTTCATAATGATTCTTAGTTTCTTTCTCAGAATCCCATGAATCGTATAGGCAGACAGAAAAATAGGTGGAAAGCGGACAAAGGGAGTATTTAGAGGCTACATAATTTGCAATAGAAGGCCCATCCATATATATAGGCTTTAAGATTAAACCATTAAGGTACTTGTATGCAAACATATGACAACCATATTACTCACACATGCAGCGATCTCTTAGCTTAATAATATGTAATCTACATTAAATATGAAGGAGGATATATATAGCCAGCAACAGATGTATATAGTTGACATGGTGTATGTGCATGATGATGGTGCTGCTGGGGCACACAACATATATGCAGGCATGGACAGTGATCCGATCGACCTACGTGAAAGTAAATTCATATCTCTAGTGGTGAATTCCATCTTGTCTTTTTGGTCCTCTCGGTCGATCGATGCTGGTGCCGGAGCCGCGGCCTCTCCATCGCACGTAGGCTTCTTAATTTCTTATATATGTACACGTGGCCTTGACCGGGCACGAGCATCGATCGTCGACTGATGAAACATGCACAACGCGGGTGGGTGCGTGTCGATGATCTGCTAGGTAATGGCACACGGCAACAAGGGCGGCGCGGGCCTAGACGCGGATGAGAGGTGCCGGCGGCGCGGATCGTGGAGGCGATGCTGCGGCGGCGGCCGGCCTGTCGGACTCCACGCGGCTGCGGAAGGTGCTTTCGGCGCCGCCCGGATGAAGCTATCCGGACGAGCGAGAGTACTCGTCATGTAGACCGGCGTAGTTGGGTAGGACTCGTGTGTGGGCGGGGGTCAAGAAATTTTCTCGTTTTATTAGTAGGTATAGATTAGGAGTAAATGCTTTAAAATTCCTCACATACATCATCGCTTATAGCATCACTCCCATAACACCTTGACAGAATGCTAGTTTTATTAAAGAAAAGAGGTCTATAGCAAGATCAATATGGTAAAGATTATCTACAAAGACATGTAGGAATATTAAATGAAAAATAACAGTACTCTTTGAAATGTGTCATCACATTACTCATTTCATACATTAGATTAGATGATTTGAGTCAAAAAAATCTTTAATGCTTATTTTGCATCTGTAATGATACATTACACAGTTAAATGCTGGAAAGATAAGTAACATAGCTAAATATATACATGAATTTGTGTACACACATAAAAAAAAAAAAAGAGAAACTTTTCAAGTAACCATTGAGTAAACTTGACAATGATCATGCTCCGATTGTTTACTGCTATGCATATGGTAACTTATCAAATTTTCCCCACATAATATAGAAACGATCAACCATTGGTGAATATAACGATGGCTCATTGATGATGATACAATTAATAGTCACACAGTGGTAAAGCTCATAGTGTAACATTAAAGAGAAGAAACATGAAAACTAAGTACTGTGAACATTTTGATTCTTTTTTAAATAAATATAGACAAGCAGTTACCTGAATCATAGATACTTGCATAGGGATGATTAGAGGAGATGACATATGTTTCCCAAAGTTCTATGAACTGCAGGAGTCGAGTTGTAGAAAGTAGTAACTGCCATCAATCCATAATGACATCACATTGATGTCATCAGAATAACCAAGTATAACCATACTAGACCTCTGCCCAAGAATCTTCTGCAGCTTATCAGACTTCCTCAGCACCCAGTTGGCAACACCTTCAGGACAAACCTTCCTCTCCCCACACTTGGAGGCTCTTGCCTGAACAAATAGCCATGCACAGGACGCCATTTTGTGCTAGCAAGATTCCATGACTGCCATTTTTAAAATCTGCACTGGAAGGACACTCAACCAACGCTAGAGTATGTGTGTCCAAATCAAACTCAGCAATGCCACAGCCATGACCAAGATGCATCCAATACAGGGCATTGCCAACCAGGACGCCAGGATGACGAACAAAAGAAACCTGAAACGGAACAGCTGCTGAGACGATATTGCTCCATTTGCCTGTTTGTGATGAGTAAATGCAGGCAAACACTTGTGTGTGATCGAGGGTAACACCAACCACGGCCACCTTGAAGGGGCAGGAGCCGAATCCACCATGGGCGTGGCTATGATCGCTGGCAGCAGCACAGAGTACTGCGCCGTTCCAGATTATCCTCTCTTTGTGGTCATCGAACTCCAGCGGAACGGCAACCTGGCGGTAGTCGCCTGTTGGGGGATCCCACACGACTATCTCCTTCTCCTTCCAGTTGTAGAGGAACACGCGTCCGTGGCGACATCCGAAGATTCTCCACGTGCCACTGTCACATGCATCCTTCTCATCAACGATGGGCAGACTGAAGCGCTTGGGTGCGATGAGATGCCACGGCTCCATTACAGATCTGAAGAAAGGGAACTTCAGAAATTCATCGAAGAAGCCGATAAGCCGGGGATTCGGGTGGCGGGAGCGGAAGCGGCGGCGGAAGTTGGGATCAGCGATGAGGCGGCGCCAGCGCTTGCAGACGAGCGAGGCACGGGGAGCGAGGTGGGCCGCAGCGGTAGGCGGAGGAGGATCTCGGAGAGGATGTCGTCGTCGCCTGGTAAAGTCGCCGGCGCGGCAGGGCGGCGGTGGCAGCCGCGCGTCATCTCGCGTCTCGCCGCCTCCAATGGCGTCGGGGAGACCAGAGATGGCAAAGGAAGTTCAGATCCTGCGCATGGCGGCGACAGGATTACCACGCAGGGGTTGTTCCATGGCGGGGCCGCGAGCGTGCAGCTGGCTCGGGATGGGGAAGAGGCGAGAGCACTGCAGCTCCGCCAGCGAACGCGCGGGTGCTGTGAAACCCTAGCCACTTCCCCGCCTCCTTGCGGGGGCTAGGAAATTTTCGGCTTTTGGACGGAAGAGGCATCCTCTGGGCATAATAAGGCATCGACATTCTTGAACCTTTGATTCCTTCCAATATATCGTACTCTCAATGTCTCAATCATGTCAGATTATGCCGTTTGAGTGCTCATCTACTCAATGGACATGATCGATCAAACTATTCACAGACCGGAAATATAGTTCTTACAAGCACAGCCTAGTAAGTGACGTCAATGGCGTCTTATCCTGTATGATGCTTACATCTACTATGTTTGACAAGCCAGAATTGATGTTCCACCATAGATTAAAAATGGAACAAATCCCCTGTTTATATGTTGTACAGGTTTTGGCTTATGTTCATTCAGATGCCAAAAGCCTAAACAATAGCTAAGGTAAATGAGCACTGAACGGGAATGTTCATCTATTTCGACATTATTGATTTCTGAACGAGGCATCCCCAATTCCATTCTACATGAGTTTGTAACAGAGAAAAGGAAAGCTACCAGCAAAATACCCAAGAACCGGTTACAGTCTACAGCTCTGACTCAAAAGAGTTCAGATTGCAACCCAAAAACTCCCCAACCTGACAAGGCAGCATACAAGTATCTGAAACAGAATCGTAACTGACCAAAGGCATTTCAGCCAGTCAAACCGCAAAGAAAACAAACAGCGGCACAAGCTCAAACATACATGACCCAACTCCTTATCAAGCTCTCAGTGTTTCTTCATTCCGACATATCCTCCTCCTCCAAGTGTTCTTCATCCGTCAGTTGCTTGGCACACCACCTTCAGTCCTGCTTCGTGCTGCCACAAGACTATCCTCCTCCAAGTGTTCTTCATCCGTCAGCCCTTCGTCTCGAGTTGTGCCTCCAGACGACTTTCTACCACTCTCAGCATGATGTTAACGCCCTCAATCAGCTCTTCCTTGTCCATTTCGGCATACAAACCTGTCCAATATTTCATTAGAACACAGCTATAACAAATAATCTCTAGTGGATTCTTCATTTGCCTATTTTAAAAACAAACTTTATTCCTGGACTTCCAAATAGCCCACCATATTGCTCCAATACCCCAAACATGAAATTTTGCCCACTTCCAACACTGATCTAGATTCTTAGGTATATTATTGGCCCCAATACTTTGGCTAACAGCCCAAATTATCTTAGCTATAGGACATCCAAAGAACAAATGCCTCCATATCACAAAACTAACATATAGGACTTCCTTTTCATTTTACATTAAGAAGGTTATCTTTGGTTAGACACATACAAATTTGGACTTTTGCGGTACCTTTCCTCCCAAAATCTTCGTATGATTTAGAGTCCGAACATCACTACTAACCATTGCATTGTACATATACTTCATAGAGAACCTCGATTTTTTTCCAACTTACAAGATATTATGAAATCAGAACGTTCATGGAACTTCAAATTCAATACTTTCTCCCAAATATGCTCCCAAGTATCCCTTAAATTGTCAATCAACCATCACTTAAAAGTTACCACAATTTCACCCTTTTGACTTGAGCTATGCTTAACTCTTTATTCTCACACACATATAAATCTGTGCGTAATGTCTCCAAATGTTTTTCATATAGCCAAAAGTTCAAGCAAAAACTGATACATTCCGTTCCATGCAAATATATGTTGTCAACATTGAGTAAATCATAATAAACATGAGAATCATTATATTTGTGCTTCACTTGATGAACGAATAGCAGTTTTAGAGCAGTTAAGCAAGCATTGTGTACCAAGACGAGGGAAGACGAGTGGGCACTAGATGCCAGTGCAAAGGCAAGGTTGGAGTGAGGGTGGGCTCCAACTTCTGAGAGCAAGGGCAGAGCTGCAGATGAGGAGGCCTAGCCACCAGCACCGTGATTGGAGCCACCAGCCGTGGGCATGGAGTGCGAGCGTGAGCAATTGGAGGAAGAAGAAAACAAAGAAAGAGGGATTAATGGGTGGGTTCAATCATAAGATGCATGATCCCACTTTTTAGTGTCCTCAAAACAAGCACAAGATCAGCTCATCCATAGAAACTGTGATGGGACTGTCCCCCCAATCTCTCAATACTAAACACTCATATTCTCCAAAGTTGAATCCTCACAATATTACCACTAGGCATAGTTGAAAGTAACAGTGAAGACAAAAAGGAAAAATTAAAATGTTGACCTGCTCTTGAGATTTTTGCTACATCTCTTTAGTAATAACTACTAAAGGCTTACACTTCAATGCCTCCATTAGTTGTAAACTTTAAGTGTGGTAGGCAGATGAGGGGCATAACAACAAAGTTTACTAGAAACACCTAGTTTCTACTTCACAAACATACTTTCATACATTTAAGAAGAGCTAACCAAGTATTACTGTTTTAAAATTTCAACTCAACAGAACTTTTTAAGTGTGGTAGGCAGATGAGGGGCATAACAACAAAGCGACTAGAAACACCTAGTTTCTACTTCACAAACATACTTTCATACATTTAAGAAGAGCTAACCAAGTATTACTGTTTTTAAAATTTCAACTCAACAGAAAAGGATCAAGACACCAAAAATACTTGATTGCAATCTTTTGAGCTCATACACTAAATTTTTTAGTGCATATTAATTCATAACCACTGTTTCAATTTCAACAAAATATGGCATTCCCTTCCCTCTGTTTTTTTACAAGGAAATTTCCTTACTTTCCACTGGCAAAAGAATCTCAATCACAGATATACCATCAGGATATGTCGACGACATATCCCAGGCCCATGTGTCGAGACATCGTGATGAAAATTTCAGATTAAGGGGATTCACTATGTCATGTGAAAGATTATTCTGTTTTATACTACAGATATTTTGCAGTCTCTAAGACATAGTTTTACAATCAATTTCTATAAGTTAGTGAAAATAGTAACAAATAAGAAGCTATGGAAGTATCTGCAGTTATAATTTGTAAATCTAGTCCTGTAGATTTCAAGTAGTCAATGTAAATGCTTGAACATATATCCATGGTCCATATTACAATATTTGTCCATAAGGCTTCTAAAGTGTCATTCATATAAGTATTGTTCCCAAGACGAAAAATGTTTTGTTACCTTGCACATATGTTCAACATAGCAGCCAGAACTTGGGAACCTCTTACTAATACAATTTTTTATTTTTTTGCGAATTGTAAGGCTAATAGTTCATGCGAGGTACATCATAGACATGTATTCAAATTTTCTGAGAAATCTGGTGCAGAAGTTTTGAAAACTTCTTTTGAAAGTGCAATGATATCTCATTCAGATATACATTAAAGGCTTTCAAATCCCTCACATATAACATCACTTAACACATGACTCCCATAACTCCTTTGAGAGAATGCTATTTTTCTTAAAGAACGAGGTCTATAGCAAGATCAATATGGTACAAATTATCTACAAAGACATGTAGGAATATTAAATGAAACAGAAAAGAATAATAATGCCCTTCGAAATGTGTCATCAAATTACTCATTTCATACATTAGATGATTCCAGTCAAAAAAAAAATATTTTCTGTAATGCTTGTTTTACATCTATCCCAAACCCCCAAGACTGTGGGAGCCTACGGCACTGGGTACGCCGTTGTTTTACATCTATACTAATACATACAAAGTTAAACGCTGGAAACTGGAAAGATATATAACACAGCTAGATATACATGAATGTGTACATACGTAAAGAAAGAGAAACTTTCCAACTAAACATTGAGTAAACTTCTCAATGACCATTCTCCCATTGTTTACTGCTATGCAAATGATAGATTAATCAAATTTTCCCCGCATATAACATAGAAACAGCCCAACATTTGTGAATATATAGTGATGGCTCAATGATAAAATTATTGCTGACAAAGTGGTAAGCTTTATACATTAAATACATTAAAAAGAGGAGAAACATTAGAACTAAGTATTGTGAACAATTTTTTATTCATTTCAGTTCAAATAAAGAAATATAGGTAAGGAGTTACCTGAATCAAAGATACTTGCATAGGGATATTTGTTAGAGATGACATTTGTTTCCCAAAGTTTTGTTAACTGCAGGGAGTTGAGTTGTAGAGAGTAGCAACTGCCATCAATCCATAGTGCCATCACATTGATATCATCAGAATAACCAAGTATAAACATAGTAGACCTCTGCCCAAGAATGTTTTGCAACTGATCAGACTTCCTCAGCACCCAGTTGGCAACACCTTCAGGGCAAACCTTTCTCTCCCACATTTGGATGTTGTCGCCTGAACAAATAGCCATGCACAGAACGCCATTTTGTGCTACCAAGATTCCATCACCGCCATTTTTAAAATCTGCACCGGAAGGACACTCAACTAACGCTAGAGTATGTGTGTCCAAATCAAACTCAGCAATGCCACAGCCAAGACCAAGATGCATCCAATACAAAGCATTGCCAACCAGGACGCCAGGATGATGAACATGAAAGATCTTAAACGGAACATCTGCTGAGACGAGATTGCTCCATTTTCCTGTTTGTGATGAGTAAATGCAGGCAAACACTTGTGTGTTATCAAGGGTGACACCAACCATGGCCACCTTGAAGGGGCAGGAGCCGAACCGCCATGGACGTGGCTGTGATCGCTGGCAGCAGCGCAGAGTACCGCGCCGTTCCAGATTATCCTCTCTTCGTAATCATCGTATTCCAGCGGAACAGCAACCCGGCGGTGCTCGCCTGTTGGGGATCCCACACAACTATCTCCTTCTCCTTCCGGTTGTACAGGAGCACACGGCCGTGGCGACATCCGAAGTTTCTCCACGTGTCAGAGTCCCAGCGACCCTTCTCATCAACGATCGGCGGACAGAAGCGCATGGGTGTGATGAAATCCGGCGGGTTCATTACGGATATGAAGAAAGGGAAGTCCACAAATTTGTCTACGAAGCCGATAAGGGGGGGATTCGGGTGGCGGGAGCGGAAGCGGCGGCGGAAGTTGGGATCAGCGATGAGGCGGCGCCAGCGCTTGCAGACGAGAGAGGCGCGGGGGAGCGAGGTGGGCCGCGGCGGTAGGCGGAGGAGGATCTCGGAGAGGATGTCGTCGTCGTCTGGTAAAGTAGTCGGCGTGGTAGGGTGGTGGTGGCGGCGCGCGCGTCATTCGCGTCTCGCCGCCTCCAATGGCGTTGGGGAGACCGGAGACGGCAAAGGAAGTTCAGATCCTGCGCATGGCGGCGACAGGATTACCACGCAGGGGTTGTTCCATGGCGGGGCCGCGAGCGTGCAGCTGGCTCGGGATGGGGAAGAGGCAAGAGCACTGCAGCTCCGCCAGCGAACGCGCGGGTGCTGTGAAACCCTAGCCACTTGCGGGCGCTAGGAAATTTTCGGCTTTGGACGGAACAGGCATCCTCTCGGCCTTCTCCGTAGGCTGCTTGCTGTAAAGCCATCTGGGCCTCAAACGATAGCCCAGTCAGCATTTCGTCCTGCATGGGCCCCGCTTCTGTGCATGCCAAGGCCCAGTAGTTTCGAATGATTTGCCATTCAAACCCCGGGTGCCGTGACCTTTTCTTTAGGATTTTCCAAGCGATTTTCCGTTATGCATTAAGTGGAAAGCGGCGTTCCGCCGACGCGATTTGCGCCTACGGTGACTTCGAGAATCTCCAGATCGGCCGGCTGCGGGGCCCGGAGGAGGTCTTCATAGGGGTAGGGTTTGCGTGCGTGTGTTCATAGGGGGTGAGTGTGCGTGCGTGTTGTGAGTCATGCGCGTTGTACTGTGTCATTCTCAAAAAAAAAAAAAATTGCCTTTCGATACCCTGCCATGCGCCCGTGCCGCAAGCCCCGTCCAAAATCCCCCACCCACCCACGACTCCAACTCGCGCCGCCGCCGGAGCGAGCGGGGGGCTGACCACAGAACCGGGCAATCTTCCCCTCCTTCTCCTCCTCGCCGCTGCCAGATGCTCCGCCGCAGCCTCCCCCGAGTTCGGGTCCTTCTTCCGCCGGATCCTTTGGCCGCGGCTCGCTCGAGGGTGTGCCAGCTGCCGGCGCCTCCGCGCCTTTCCGACATTTCGTCGAACAGCTTGTAGGCGGGCGGCGGCCCCGATCTCCCGCGTCGCCGCCGCCTCCGCAGAGCGTGGGTCCGGAGTAAGCGACCAGGCTTCCCTCACGGTCCACTTCCTCCGCCACTCCTGCGGCCTCAAAGATGCCGACGCCGCGAAGGCGGCCGAGCGCGTGAACCTCCGCTCCACCAAGAACGCGCGCGCCGTGCTCGCGCTCCTCCGTGACACGCTCGGCCTGTCCCCCGCCTCGGTCGCGCGTCTCGTCGCCGCGTACCCCGCGGTCCTCTCCTCGGCCATACTCGGCGCTAAGTTGGACTTCTACCTCCGCGAGCTCGGCCTCTCCCCGGCCGAGTTGCGCCGCTTCCTCCTGGCGAGCCCCAACCGCATCCTCACCTCGGGGCTCGACACCCGCCTTCGCCCCAACCTCAGACTCCTCAGGAACCTCCTCGGCAGCGAAGAGAACGTGCTCGCCGCCGTCAAGCAGTCCATGGAGCTCATCTACGACAACCTCGAGATCGTCCTGCTTCCCAAGCTCCAGGTGCTCCGCGACCACGGCGTCACGGAGGAGGTCCTCATCAAGCTCGTCACCACCCACCCCAAGGCGCTTGTGCACAGGTCCACCCGCTTTGATGAGGGCTTGGCTGCCATGGAAGACCTCGGGGTAAGCCCAAACTCTGGCATCTTCCCCTACGCCTTTGGGGTGTTCGCCAAAATGCACCAGTCAAAATGGGACAGCAGGATGCAGAATTACGTCAACCTGGGGTGGACCGAGGAGCAGGTCATACGGGCATTTGTCAGGCACCCCTACTGCATGACGGTGTCCGAGGACAAGGTCAAGAAATGCATGCAGTTCATTGCTGAAAAGCTAGGCTGGGACCCTGATTACTTGGCATCGCCCCCGACTATTCTTTCCTTCAGCCATGAGAAGCGGGTATTGCCGAGGTACAGGGTGCTTGACATACTGGTGTCCAAGGGTGTCATGAAGAAAGACATCAGGATGTGCCATATGACAATGTCGGAAAAGAAGTTCAAGGAAAGGTATGTCGATAGATACCACGAAGATATTCCTCAAGTACTGGAAGCTTATGTAGCAACAACAGTAGCATGATGATTCTGCCTCAACTCTACCTTGGAACTAAGGCACTGTATCCCTTGTCCTCAGCTGTTTGATTTTGTTGCCTGCTTTTCTTTCTGATATCATAGGGTGCAATGAACTCGGGTTCAAATTTTGTTGGCTTCACTGCTGATTTTTTAATGGTTAGGCATTTCATTGGTAACTATGTATAGTAGTAAAACTATGGGGATAACACTCATTAATTCAGCAAATCCAGGCCTATGAAATGAATTGTCCTACAAAGCTGTAGAGCTAACACAGTGAATATGAATGAAGTGCTCAAGCCATGGAAACAAAATTGTGTGAATTGGCATGGCTGAATATGAATACAGTGTGCAATGGAGGCATACATTATACATATATCTTCACAAGCACATCTTTTCTAACATAAAAATTCCTTACATGTCGCCTGAACTTTCCAAAGTTCCATATAGATTGTCTGGATGCTGATCTTTGGATAACAAGTGAATTAGTATATGGTCCCTTTAGTGACAACAAATAACATTGATATGATTATAGCCCTGTTTGGATCCATTTAGCTACTAATAGTTAGCTAGCTAATAGCTCATTAGAATATTAGCTAATTTGGCCCAATTAGTGATATATTGTTAGTTGAGTATTTAGCTAACAATTAGGTAAATGAGGTACTAAAATTAATAGTCTCACTGTTTCTCCGTAGAAATGAAAATGTTCAAGTCCTAGAGATTAAAAATCAAGAGATATTATCTCTTTCCCTAAAGTCTGAAGAAACTGCTGAACCTCGTCACTTCCCCTTCTCAAGGAAGTTACCAATCAAAATAGACTGTTAAATCTTAATCTTATGAAGAACAAACAGAAAAAAAATGAGCATGACGCTGGAATTTGAGTTAGGTACCCAGACATTGCCTACTCATACTTAATTTGAACTCTAGGATGACCCTGATGCCTGGAGAGTGGAAACCTTAAACCATTCTCTGCATATATGTGCTTGATCCACACCTCTCAAGATCTTGCTGTGAGCTGATGTTGGCTGGCTTCTGTTCGTCCCTCTTATTGCGAAGCCTCAAATTCCCTGTCCATATTGTGCCGTTGACCTTGCTGAGGACACAAAATTAGCATGACTGCATTAATCCAGAATCTGCTCTGTACTACTCCTTCATCCACAAAACATGTATTTTGTGCAGGTCAAATTAGCTTAACTTTGAACAAGTTCATATTCATAGTGAAAAAATATTACTGTAACATTTATGTGCCGAACAAGCCAGGCTATGAACCAAAATGCGGCATGCTATGTAACATTTATGTGTTCTCAAATTAATTTTATACTTTTGGTTGTGGGCTTAAGGTTTTTCGAGCTCTTTGGAGCTTCAACAATTCTACTACTACCTCCTCTGATAGGAGGAGCCGGAAATGGCGAAGCTAAAAAGAATGATGGCTTCACTGGCTCCTACTAATTCTATGGGAACGAGAGAAAGAAATACAGTAGCTTTCGTTATAGCGAGTGTTGTATTGTACACGCAAGGAGGAACTGAAGTAACAAAGTAGTTGCACAGATATGGAGTGGGGCTAAATTACAGTGGATTTCATCTCTTCCTTTATGTCGGAGGGGATTTCAAAGATTTGGTTCTTATTTTCGTGGACACAGGGACATGTTATGAAAATAGGTTGCCTGGAGTCGAGGTAGGTTCCATGCGTCTGTTCTTGTTGAGGTGATGTGAGACTCATCTAGTATATATCTATCTTCGCATATTCTTGTATATAAACATCTCATTTTTGTAACCTCAATTGAAAGGCAGAGCTCTAATTTTCTTAAAAAAAAAAAAAAAGAAGAAAAATCGATCTTTGGATATTTGCCTTGGGAATTCAGAGGTACTAGCTTCCGCAGTGAACAACGGCCTTTTGTAAGCTTCAGAGGCGTTGAAGGTCCGGCCGGTATTCATGGAGCCAAACAACGTCCAAGACCACATGGAAGATGAATGAGGGTGATATGTTCAGCAAATAATTTGCCTGATGACATTTTACTTGACATCTTCGGGAAAGGAGACTTCAGCGTCAGGGTCAGCTTCTCGTCATCTCGATGGAGGCGTGCTCCTTTATTTCGTCGCAAGTTGCAACAACTTTGATATTGGAGACTTTCTGCACTCTGACAATGCTTTGAATCCAATAGTGAGAAAAAAAAAAAAGGTCAAGAAAGCAGAAAACAGTAAACTTTGATATTAGAGTATTTTATTTATGTGTATCAGACTGGCGAAATACTTTGTGAAGCTATTGACAATATATGGTGAACCGAACAGCTTGGAGCTTGCCCTACCAACTGTGAAGTCCTCTTCAGAGTTTGGAGTGTGATGATGGATATGAAAATGAAAATGCTCGATTAAAATCGCATCTTCGATGGAACCATTAAAACTCCATAAGAATAATACTTAGGGCCTGTTTTAGAGGAATTGGAATCTACTTAATGTTATGCTATTTGGTTTTGACTTTGAGATTTCATAACTTTCCAAAGTTCACATATAAGTCTATCTCAAATTCATTTAGTGAGATGTGAAAATGGATTCTATAGTTCATTATGCTATGTTTCTACTGTCCAACTTAACCATATAGCCTAACTAAAATATGAACCTAAACTATAATATATTACGATGAATTCAATTCAAAGATCCAAACGGGGCCTGTTGTTTATATATATAAAACGATGCACACCACAGTATATCTTTTTATGTACATTAACACAAAAGTTGAGACCCAAAAAAATATTTTGTTGAAGTTCATACAAAGTTAACAAAATTTATATGTATAGCATGCACTATGCACTATGAGGCAAATTCGTAAAAAAGTTTTATCTTATAGTGTATATGCATCTATGTATCACAATTTCTTTTAAGCAAAGAATTTGAATGGTTTGCGCCGTGGGTTGTGCCTTCTATCCACTAGAGATAAGCACCATGTTCAATCTTATGTGGGTCTTATCGATGCTTCTACTATATTAAGGCTCATTTGTTAGGCCTTCCTCTGTGTGCATGTAGAGTGATGCCCAAATGAAGAGAGAGTGTTTAGCCATTACTCTCACCACTACAGCCGCCGGTGCTTGGATTTGTAATGCCATCTTCCTCAAAAACTGTTTTTTTTATGCTAGAGCCCAATAAAAGCAAGCAAGTAACAACAACTTTATCAATTTTTAATATATCATGTGGGACTCATAGTGGTCTCAACAAAAATTTCACATTGTATCTCACTAGGCATTGGTGCTGATACTATACATGGGCCCATATATTCAATATTCTCTTGGCATCACTATGACACTACTGAAGGCCTTAGCTCCATGGCTCCACAAGCCAAACGGGATCCACCTACCCTAAAAACACCCTCTTTGGAGTCGCGATTGATTGTGGGAGCCAAAAATATGGATTCCTCTAGATCTTCCACATGTGTGCATGCACCCTTCCCAAATTGCCCTTCCTCCATCGGGCGGAGGGACGGTCGAAGCGCAACAAGTCGAGTCTTGCACATTGGCGGGTTGGCTGGCTCCTTGAGGATGCAAGAAAACAAGTGGTTGAAACAAGGGATTGGGCAGACGATGAGCCCATCCTTGCGAGGTGGGATGGAGGGGAACTAAAATGGCGTAAGGCATGTGTAAATGGCAATCTCCTCCTGGTCGGTCGCGGGTGGACAACTCCTTGTTGTGAGGCAAGGTAGAGATGGAGATGGAGAAGATAGGCAGAAAAAAGAAAAAAAAAAAGAAGAAGAAGAAAAAGTAATAGATAAAAGCAATACATAATTAAAGATTTTATATTTTTCATATACTATGTATGACGAGGAGCTATTTTACCTAATGTTACATGAAAGCATTTTTAGCTCCACTAGTGGAGTTGCTCCGTAGAGCCAAAGCTTAAAAACATTGTTGCACTAATAAAGCAAAATGTCCAAAACCAGACCTTAAGTCATGCATCCATTACATTTTGAGCGCAAAAAAAAAAAAAAAAAAAAAAAAAAGACTTGTTAAATTTCTCAAGATTTGCTAGTTTCGATCTTTTACCGGAGTGCACAATGACACACTCTTGCGTATAATCCCTTGCATTTAGAAATGCTTTCACGATTCTAAATCATTGTTTACTTTTTTTTGCCCAAAGTTATTTTTTTATTTTGATCTTTTTCAAAAAGTGCACTCTATAAAATGTGTTAATAGTATATTTATTTGAACTTGTAGGTATAATATATTTTCTAGAAACATAGATGAAATTAGAAAAGTTTAAACTACAAAAATAATAATTGAACTAGTAAGTTTAAACTGTAAGAAACTAGTAGTAGAACTCTCCTCGCGTTCTTTGGGGAATGCAAAGTACCATGTGTTCCAAAATAGAAATCATGTAGGAAGGATTTTTTTTTTTTTGCAACGGGAAGGAATAGATATATGTGTTTGCTTTAAAAATACAAAGGGTTGTCATCTCATGGATGCTTGTAATATACTTACTACTTTTAATAAACCTGACCCAATAAGGTATTTCGGTAATTTGATGTTACAATTTAAGTGGATATTTGATTGATGAATAAAAGATGTGAACTACGTATATGTAAGTTTTTTGGAAATAAAAGTGGCATTAGTGGAAAGGGAAAAACTATATAATGTAATAGCATACACATTACACGTCGATATCATGAAAACAAAATTACATGATCAGAGAATATAATTCATTTATGGCGCAGCAGTATACAGCACAAACTAATAAGACTTCTACTTAGAGGACCGGTGGTTCTTGATTCTTGAAAGCCTGTAAACAGAAAGCATATGTGTTATTGTTGACTGGATGATACTTCGTTCATACCATGGCTAAATCGATCGAGCAATGGTGTATTTATCAACTCTACCGTATTCCTTGATACATATATGCGGAGGACGAAGGCAGCTCACCAGCGCGAGGAGGAAGGGCCATGGCTCGGCGGGTTGTGGGCACTGGCGCTCGGCAGTTGATCGAGGTTTCCGCTGGCTGCTCGTGTCATTATATAACCTTAATGAAATGAATGATTCCTGATGCTTGTGCAGATGATTTCCCAAATCCATTTGAAATCTGATTTTTTTGTCCCTAGTCCAAGGACAATTGATTGAATGGGTGAGTGCTCGATCACCACTTGTCGCGGAGCTTGAGCAGGAAGCGCTCGTTGTCCTCGGCAGTGAGCACATGGCGCTCGATAAGGTTCTTGCGCTCCTGCATGCCGAGCCGGTGTCGACCACCTCGATGCCACCACCAGCGCCGGCGTCGGTGAGGATGCCCTTGCGCATGCGGGTCGTAGGTGGGCAGCTTCTCGGTGGCCGTCCATCTCAGGGCCTCCTCGTCGTCCTCCCTCACGGACGTCCAAACACGTCGCTCCGCCCGGACCCCCGCAACGACGACGTCATCCGCCGCATGCTCCCCCGTGGCGATGCTCCCCATCCGCACATCCATCCTCGCTTGGCCGCCCTCACAAGTCACAACAACCTATGCTGGACTGCCAGACCCCTCCCTTGACTCTCTATTCTTTGTCTCTCTACCGTAGCTGAGGCATGGGCGCAAGTGCTCGTGTCATTATATAACCTCAAGGCAACAACCCTCTTGATGGTTGAGTACGTTTCTACAAATGTGATGGTTCAATTCCTTTCACATGCGTTTGCGTCCTGGTGGATTATTATTATTATTGTGGTGGAACAAATCAATTGTTGGTCTCGAAGGATTCCATGCAGTTATGGCTAATCAGTTACAGGAGATGAGGAGATTAACAAACCTATTGATAGCTTGTGTTGCATGCATGCATGGAGACAGTTACTACCGATGGCCGACCGATGGACATGGAGGGGCAATGCATGGAAGGAAGGTGAATAAAAACAGAAACTGATGGGTTGTTTATGCAAGACGCTGCATCTTTCGAAGAAGCTGCTAAGTGGAGGTTTTTTATATAGAAGGTTTAGATATGTAACCAAATGTAGCCTATCAAATCAAGTTCATGTTTTGTCAAAAAAAAAAAAAAAAAAATCGAACCCGGTTCCGAAAAAAAATACTGATACGGAATACTAGAATTTCTGTATAACAATAATCGTACTGAGAAGGTGTCGAGGTGGTGACCGCCATTGACCATTGTGCATACCAAACACCCCCACCAACTCCCTCCGATCTCGGCCATGGCGGGGAGGACTGGAGCTCCGGCGCGGAAATGGACGAGCTCATACGACGCCTGAGGCTCCACCGGCCGCCCCCTTGCCCCTACGACCCCGAGCCGGCTGCGGTGCCCGTCGCCGGCGACGGCGAGCTGTTCCGGCCGCGGAGGGCCGCCGTGCTCGTCTGCCTCTTCCGGGGCGACGGCGGCGAGCTCCGTGTCATCCTCACCAAGCGCTCGTCTTCCCTCTCCACCCTCCGGTGAGCAGTTGCTCAGCTTGCTTTTTTTATGATTATTTTTTTTATTATTTTTGCCTGGCCTGCTGTTAAGGCGGAAATGTGCCAATGCACGCGACGGGTTGGGAAGTTGGGTTTTATATAGGTTTGTCTGTTGTTTTCCTCTTCTTAGCTAAGTTGCATATCAGTCATGTGGCTCTGTGAATTTCGGCTAAAGAAAATGAACTAAAGAATTGGGCAACTGTTGTAGAAGTACATGTGAACTTCTTTATAGAGTTGCACTTGCAGGGCACAACGCCACCTATCCATCCATATGCATCAAGTAACAGGACAAATAGGTTTTTAGTTTAATACATTGCTCTCATAGCTCCCCTGGCTTCCAAATTCAGGGCCCCCAAGTTTTGACGCAGCATACACACCGAATTCAATATCAAAGCTACTAGGTTCAGATTACATAAACATTCCAGGATAATGAACATTAGCTAGCGAAACATGGGCAATTGGAGGAATCATGACTCTGTGTTCAGGCTCAATCCCAACCAGCATCTCCTCCCTGTGCTCATCTGTAGCATTCCCATGCTCCTTGGGGCATCTTCAGTTTATTCTGCTCCCTCCATGGCTTTAACATATTGTAAGCTTTTTGCTTGTGAGAAGCTTGTTCTTTGACAGAAACTAAACTTTGTGAAATTTGGGTTATGTTACTATTGCATTAAATGGAAAATGGAATTGAGAGTTAAAAGAATTGTGTGGCATTGCCTAGAGTGCTTATTGCCCTGGATTAAATCATGACTCAGAACAAAGGCTTCATCTCAGGAAGTTGAACTAATTTGGGTTTGTCCCTGGATATAAATTAGGTTGAGTTGGCCAAACTAGCTTTCTTCCGTGCTCAAAGTTTGTTTGCCATACAATATCTTTTACACTTGGAGCAATAAGAATACAAAAAGGAGCACAAGATGCTAGCTTCAGCTCAGACACAAGTGAATTTGCCTTCTTTTCAGGGTAAATGGCAGGCGCCCTACGTTTTCGTTATAGCAGAGGAATCAACACCCACACCCACACCCCCCACACACACACACACACACACACACACACACACACACACACCCACACCCACACACACCACACACACACAAAAAAAAAAAAAAAAAAAGGATAATAGAAATAGAAACGACGTATAGGAAATAGAAGAGGTACCAAAGGACAACAAAAGGAACAACAGGAGCTTAGTTACCCTAAAGACCTTGCTATAGAGAACTTTGTCATATCTTTCTGGTTGCCCTATAGAACTTGCTCATCTCAAATCAACGCCTACATTTGAGCTTAGCTTTCTTGAAAACATGCAGAATATAGATCAATTCTAGTTTGTGGGACAACTTTTTGCATTTGTTTATAATTCTGTTTCCTCCATCTGTGATTTTCAGGTGAAGTTTCATTGCCGGGAGGAAGGCCGAGGAGAGTGATGCTGATGATGCAGCAACAGCATTAAGGGAGTCAAAGGAGGAGATTGGACTTGATCCAGCTCGTAACAGTGGTTGCCTCTCTTGAACACTTCCTGTCCAAGGTGCATGCCTTTTGTTCTCACTTGAATCCCTACAGAAAATTCTCTCAAATTGGGTACACCTGCCACGGAGTCATGATGCATCAGTGGAAGAGCTCAAAACTCTCATCCTTTTGCTTTTCAGACTTTTTAACCAAACATGCATGTGCAGCCAAAACAATTTTACTCTGGATCTGCTTATAGATGTCTTGATGATCATACATAGGTTGTTCTTTCTTGCCAGGCCACATTCAACAATCATTCCTTTTTATTATAACTTTAGAATAACAATCATTATGCATCCAGCATTGATTTGTATTACCATCCTTCCAAAATCTTGGATTACTATTGTACTCTCTTGTTCCAAATTGTAGTTCACTTTGGCTTTTCTAGATCCACTTCTTTTACTATGTATCTAGACAGTGTATAACTAGGTGTATAGCAAAATCAATGTATCTAGAAAAGCCAAAATGAACTACAATTTGGATCGGAGTGAGTAAGTTCTATTGAATGACTTGCATATCAAGTGTTTTACTTATCTAAAATGCAAAAGTTTGATTTTGTAGTATGGTTTGGACCAAAACTGTGCTGCCATTGTTACATTGGAACTACTAAGCTTATTCAGATGGTGCAGTTTGTCATTACCTTCTAAGCAGTGACGCCATGATCATTTTATTAGTTCTGGTGGTCTTGTTTAGGATTTGGTTGCAGTATAGATATGGGGCGAGGAGTAATTGTTTCCCAGAATTTTAGTCAAGTGTTCTGTCAAGTAGGTCAGGACTTCCCTTTATATTTATGAACAATTTTAACATTATTTGAAGTGATAAACTTATGGTCTATAGTAATTTCATTATTTAATCTCAGGATTCTTCACTAAAAAATCCATGTCCTTGCAGCACCTTCTGGTAGTTGTTCCTGTTGTTGGCATACTATTAGACAGACAAGCATTTAAACCTGCTCTTAATATTGCTGAGGTAGATGAATTATTTGATGTACCCCTGGAGATGTTCCTCAAGGTTAGTAACTTTGTGCTCGCACCATGCTAAGATCTGTCATGTAGTTTTTGATAACATAGTAAATGTAACTTCCTTATGCAGTTTTACTAAAGAACACCACCTGGTTAAAACACATGTTGAGTGCATGGTCATCATGATAGTGTGTAATTACATTACTGTAGAGAATAGCAAAAACTATGATAGGTTGGCTGGCAGAACTAACAATTGCAAATACCGAACGATATGTATCATTTTCATTTGACCCTTAGGTCCATTTATCCCATGGCCAATTTGCTATGAATGGTACGCAGGATGAGAACAGGACATCCGAGGAGCGAGAAAAGATGGGCCAGGCATTCACAGTTCATTACTTCACTTACGAGAAAGGAACCCAGAAGTACTTAATCTGGGGTCTGACCGCACGCATCTTGATCCATGCCGCTTCAGTTGTATACCAGCGACGACCAGACTTTCCAGAGCGAAGCGCACATTTCAAATTACCAAAGTTCACAAAGGACTGCTCTTCAATGCTAGCAGGACTTGCTAAACACTAGTGCCTATGCTGCTATATCAACTGTATGCTATTTGGAGTACAGGATGCTGCACCAACAGAGTTTATAGAAAGAATCAAAGAGGAGTCCAAATCACTTGATGTCGTATTAATTTAGATTCTTTCCACAATCTTTCACCTAACACTATAGTGGCATTTATGTTTAGATCAATGTTCATATATGATACACCACAGTCCACAAATCAGCCATGTTGATTGATTCTGTTGGTGAGATCGAGCACTTGCTCGGATGTAATTGGATCATATATTGGTATGTATACATCACATTGTTGTACTGAATCCATTGTTATTTGTTGAGATATAATCTCTTTGCTGAGATATGATCTCCGATAGTAAGGGTCCATTTGTGAACCTAATCAGTCGTGCATTGAGCGAAGTCAACTTTGGCCTAGGGACCTCCGCCAGGAAAGGGGGACTGCTGCGCGGCAGCGCGCCGCGCGGTACCAGCGCCGCAGCGCGCGCGCGAGTGCTTGCCGGCGCAGACGCCACCCTTCTTCCCCGAGCTCGCCCCGCCCCCCCGCCTCCTCCCGCCGCCGGCGCCCTAGCTTTCGCCGGAGCTCGACGAAGCTAGGGCCGCGGCCTGGCGTCGGAGCTCCGGCGAGCTCCTAGGGCGGCGGCGGCGGCGCCCTCCCCCCGCCCCATCTTCTTCTCCAACCGCCGCCACCAAGCTGCGCCCCGCCGCCATGGATTCCGCGACCTCCCCGCCGCCTACCCATGCCCACCGGATGGGGGCTGCCGCCCGCCCGGCCGGCGGCGCCGCCCGCGCCGCCTCGCTCGCGCCGGCCGGCCGCCAGCGCCCGCCCGCGTTCACGACGCCGCCAAAGCGGCCGGCCGGATTTCGCCGCCGTCGTCCTCGCCCCGGAACCCTAACCCGCCGCGCCGCCGTCCTCGCCGGAACCCTAAAGCTGGGGATGGTGGCTGGACCCTAAAGCTAGGGCACGGCGGCGCCGCCTCCCGTCGTCCACCCGGCGGCGGCGCCCGCCGCCCGCCGCTCCGCCCCACCCCGGGCCCCTCCCCACGCCTCCCCTCCCGGCGCACGCGCGCTGCGCCACGCGTCCGTGCGCGGCTATGCGTAGCGGCGCGCGTGCGCCGTATAAGGATCGTGGCCAGGAAGCCGTAGCATCCAACCCGAGTTCAGGGTTTGCTGCCTTGGTTTTCAGACACGCCAGTCTATGTGAGGCGAGGTGCGAGCCAAACCAAACCGGCAAATCCTCCGGCGACCGCCTGTCTCACTGGGCACGAGCTTCTCCGACCCCAGCTCGGGCTCCCGCCGCCATGGAAGAGGAGGTGGGTCCCGGCACGGACATGGAGGCGCTCGTCCGCCGCCTGAGGCTCCACCGCCCGGGGCCCTCCCCGTACGAACTCTCCGCCGCGGTGGCCCCTACTCCTGCCACCGGCGAGCTGTTCCGGCCACGGAGGGCAGCCGTTCTGGTTTGCCTCTTCCGGGGCGCCTCCGGAGAGCTCCGAGTCATACTCACCAAGCGCTCCTCTTCACTCTCCACCCACTCCGGTGAGCACCTCACACACTCTTCGTCGCTTGCTTACTTGCTTCTCCCGCGAAATCGATCCCAACCTTGGTAAAAGCGTAGGATCGTTGATGGGGAAAATATGTTACTATACGCGATGGTATGGTATGGAGCTTAGTTCTGAGATTTTTGGGTTCAGCTTTAAAGCTCTGGGTTGAGGACTGGTTACCTGCCGAAAATTGGTGCATAGTAGAGGAGGAATTTCCTGTGATTGGTCTCTGTTCCAGGCTTCCAGCTTAGTTGGTACTCTCTGCTCTACATTATGGTGTTCAAAAGGTAGATTATAATCTGTCAGAATGCTGTTTGTGATCATGTCCTGTACTCTTGTTTCAGGTTTTGATTATGTTCTTTTCTCCAAAAGCATCCAAAGACTTGCAAAGTGTTTGTGATCATTTCTTGTATTCAGAACGATAGATGTGTTTGTTTTCTCATAAAATGTCACAACATACTGCATTAAAAATGGAATCACGGCCATTCTTTTTCCAGTGGTTTGTTCATGTATTAGCTAACCTGATCATCACACCACTTAATGAGTTGACTATCCTTAATACATGCTAGAATAATGGCAATATATCCCTTGGGTCTAACCGTGACAAACCAATTAAATACTCCCTCTGGTTTGGTATTAGAAGTCGTTTTGAACAAGGTTTGGGTCAAACATCGAGAATATAAATCATCAATAACTGTTAAGTTGTTGAGTTTGTAAATGTAAAAATTATATGAGTAGATTTGTCTTAAAAAATACTTTGATAAAAGTATACATATATTAGAACTCCATAAATATTTTTATAATAATAAGAGGTCAAAGGTGTGTATTGAAGACCGTGTCGCTGTCCTAAACGACTTCTAATACCATCCCGGAGGGAGTACTAAAATTAGGTGCTGCAGATGCCTACTAATTGTATCTTCAAGCTACCAGGGATCCAAGGCCTTATTTCCTGGCTCAGGAAAAGGCTTACAGGAGATGTAATTAACAGGTTTTTCCTGAATGGAACAAAGCTGAGGCAACATTAATCCAAGCACAGTTAACCTTGACTTCTGCTCTGTTCAGATTAGGCTTGCAATTTCTTTTACATTTGGAAAATCAGGCTCACAAATGGACCCTTACTTTTAAAACCATGAAAACTTGTAGGTAATATTTTGATGAGGTCATGAACATGGCAGGTGGCCACTTTTTTCCATCTTTTTTTTTTTCTGAATGTGTTTTCTCCATCTGTAATTTTCAGGGGAAGTTGCATTACCAGGTGGAAAGGCTGAGGAGGGTGATGCTGATGATACAGCAACAGCATTAAGGGAGTCAAAAGAGGAGATTAGGCTTGATCCAGCTCTGGTCACCATTGTTACATCGCTTGAACATTGCTTGTCCAAAGTATACTTCTGTTCTCACTTAAATCCCTATGGAATATTTTCTCACATTCAGTAAATTATCAATGGGGAGCATGGGGTTTTTCCCTTTTTGTTGTTCAAATATCAGACCCAAATACATGTGTGCCACTAAACTAACTTCACTCACGATCTTGTTATAGGTTTGTTGAGAATTTCTATAAGAGACCACAGTTACTCTGTTAAAAAATCTTTTGTGAACAAGACCACAAAAATGAATTGCACAGAAAGTGCTTTACCTATCAAAAATATGGAAATTATACTGTATGTTGTTACATGATATTAACCAAATTATGCTGTCATTCCTATGTTTGAACTATCCAGCTTGTCAAGACGGTACATATTGTCTTTGTACTTAAGGAGCTGTGCTCGTACACATGGGCATCTTCCTATTCTTGATGGTCTCGTTCATGATTAGATTATAATTAAGAGTCTATAATTAATCTATCATCAACTCTTTGTTTCAGATCATGTGATAAATTTAGTCTTTAAAGTGTAATTGCTACTCTTTAAGTCTCAAGATTACAGTGGTTCTTATCCACATCATCACATGATGATGAAATTCATGTGAAATTGATAAAATAACCATGCCGTTTTTGTCAATCCATATCATTCAGATGTAGAGCAGAAGCTAAAGTCCTAAAATTCAGCTGCTGAATTTGTACTGTCTAATCAAGTAGGTCAGGATTCAGGTTTCCTCCTTTCTGTGCAAGAGTCACATACAAAATTTTTGCCACCCCAAAAAAAATACATCTATCCCTTGTCTCACTGACATGTGACCCCATATTTCAGTAAATCATGAAATGACATATTCGTACTGAATCCTAAGTGCCAGTCTTTGATGTCGCTAATGATTGATGCCCCTAACAAATTGTGATGCCTGAATCAACTTTAATTCAATAGTAGTAGAGTAGTCGTAGACTCGTAGTATTGCATACTTGAATGTAAAGTGTCATTTTAGGATTGATGTCAGTTTTTCAACTTCAACCATTAATATATAAAAATTAGATAGATTTATAATGTAAGATGCTTGTAGATTCCTCATGAAAATCTGTTACATAACATATAGTCTTGTTTATTTTAGATATCATATTTTTATGGATACTACTAGTTTCATTTCCACCTTCCGCTATCCTAAATGACTTTAAATTTATGGTTGGAGGGAGCACTTAAGATTCATGATTATAAATACTGTCCTGCATGTCTTTGGCAGCATCTTCTGGTGGTTGTTCCTATTGTTGGCATACTTTCAGACATAAACGCATTTTAAGCCTGTTCTTAATGCTGCTGAGGTGGACAAAATTTTTGATGTACCCCTGGAGATGTTCCTCAAGGTTAGTAAATTGGTGTTCTTACCATCCTAACTACAGATTGCCTAGGATTTATCATATAATTTTTGTATTTGACATTGGTAATTTTAAGTGTGTTGCCTCCTGTCACTTTTTGGAGTTGCATCACTTGCTCCACAACCTTCTGACAAATCCTGTGATGATTGGTGGACAAAAGTTGATTTGCTGCTAGCGGAAAATTGAGGAAGGGTCTGAATTCTCTAGTCATTTTGGGAGCCTGGAGCATTTGGTGGCTTAGGAATGATTGCGTTTCAATGGTGCAGCCCTAAATGTTAACATGGTTTTGGCATTGGCAAGGGATGAAGCTCATTGTTGGAGTCTGGCAGGAGCTAAGGGGATTTCCCCTCACTGCCAGAGGAGCAGTCTAAGGACTGCTGTAGTTGTTGGGTCGTCTTTTTTTGTTTTAACCGGTGATTTAGCCTATGTGCGTCTCTTTCTTCAATTAATACAATGATACACAGCTCTCCTGCATGTTTGAGAAAAAAAAATTAAGTGTGTTGCTGGCTTTGCCATGCACCATGAAATTCTTAGTTTACTGATTCAACATGTTAACCATATGTTCTACCATACTGCTACAATTTATAATGTTGTTATATGATAATATGTTCTACCATACAGAATTAGTAAGTGGTTCATAGAAAGACCAAAGGAAGCTGTTCCATTTTCTGTGATACTTTTTATTATGCCTAAAGCCATCCATTCATCCGTGATCTATTTGTGGTGAACGTGATCTATTTGTGGTGAATGGTGCAGGACGAGAACCGAACATCTACTGATCTAGAATGGATGGGGCAGGAATTTACAATTCATCACTTCAGTTATGCGGAAGGGAACGAGAAGTACATGATTTGGGGTCTGACGGCTGGCATCCTGATCAATGCTGCTTCAGTTGTTTACCAGCGGCCACCAGACTTTGCAGAGAAAAGGCCAAAGTTCAACTTGCCAAAGTACAAGGAAAGTCGTTCAATGCCATAACAAGAGCCTGCGCACTAATCTCTTCAGTACCAGCTCATCTATATCAATTGTAGCATATACTGCAAACAACAGACTACACATAGAATTGAATTGTTGTACTAGAATCTAATGGAACTTCAAGTCATATGTGGTTCCATACGATTCATATTCTTTTCACAACCTGTCACATGATAGGAGTGATAGCATTAACATTTGGAACAATGTTAGTACCATCAGAGTGCATTGCCAATCACATCTTTTGGTGCTACGAGACACTTTCTGTATTCTGTAATGACACTGGGTTACATACAAGTCAGATTTTTCTGCTGAGTGCATTGGCCGAAAAGGGTTACACAGCTTTGCAACGCCTTTCACGTTGCTGATCTTACTTGACCTGCCTTTGGCTACTCGTTCTGGTGAATCTATGCTGAGGCTTTCAGTCTCCTTTTGACTATTTTGCTCTCTGCATTCAGAACATGGTGTGCCTTTTTTCCGGTCCCCGTCAATCACACTATTGGTGTTTTCTTCATGATGTTGATATGTCACAAATTCTAGTGGCCGAACCAAACTTTGAGCAGATGGCCTTTTTGCAAGTGGTAACTTTTGTATGAGCTATGTAACTGGGCACACAGAGCAGATGAAGAACATAAATGGTGCTTGATTAACTGATAATAGCAGTTGTGATAGTGTGTGCTTCTCCTAGTCTGCATGCAGATCGTTGCCGTTCTTTTTGCAGCCGAAAGGAGAGTATGCGGTAGACTTTCTTATGCTTTTATCAGTTACACGGTTGACAAAGTTTGCATGATATTTATGTTTCCTTTTGTTGAGCTGCTCTGGCCATCATTGGGCGGTTAGGTAGTGCAGTATTTTTCACAGGCATGAAGAAAATAGTCGTGAAAGCCTTTTGTTCGAATTGAGAGTAGATTGATGAAGCCCACTACACTAGCCACTAGACATGGGGGTTGTGTGTTGTGGTTCACAATGTGGGGGCTCCATCTCCATGCATCTCCATGGATATCAAACCATGCATTGCCCAATCTGCCATATACATGTTTGCTTCGTCTATTGGTCTAGATAAACTAGTACTGAATGACAGTTTCATCCCTTTTCTTTTTTCAGAGTAGACTTGCTAAGAAGTCCACCTTTGTAACAATTTTGATAATCATACTTGGGGATCAATATGGTGTTCATGTCACCCAAATTTTCTAACTCACAGTTTGTAGTGTATTCTATCTGCCTCATACGTACATGGCATTGCTAGCAAGTAGGAGTAGCACACTACAGAGGTGTATACATGATGTTTAGACCTCAACAAGTGACACCATTAAAAAAAAGATTAACAAGGAAATATGTGTGCGAATTACTAGTAGATTAGAGACTCCAGATGATGATATCCGATCAAGTGCGCTCGCATGGTCTTCCTCTTTTCGGTTGTTTGTGTTGAATATTTAGGCATATTACGAGATATATTAACCCATAAAAACGACATCAAATATGCTAACAGGAACATCATAGGCATAGATAAACTTAACATGCTACTGCAACTAGCATCATAGGTAAAGCCTACTGTACCCAAAATAACAGTAAGCAATAGCATAAGCAAGGTATTCGGATTATACCCATGAGTGAGGCTGCCGGTACCCGCGGCATGCACATCACCAGATCCAGTTGCAGCAGCGTTGGCGTCAGTGGCGCTTCTCGTCGTGGGAGCCATCGGAGCAGCGGAAGGAGCAGTCGCGCCCAAGAGAGCGCTCCCCAAAAACTTGATTGCCCGCTACCCGTGCAGGTACGCGATGCGGACAGAAGTTCCGGAGGCCTGCTCGCCGGAGTCCCTTGTGCGCGCAAGGAGCTCAGGCCGGAGATGCAGAGATCTAGCTCAAGCTCAAGAACAGTGGAAAGAGAGAGTGGCGGCTGCTGTTTTGATGACAGGGGAGGCTGGTCTTATTTATAGTGCCAGCTAGGGCAAACATCGCACGGATGCTTTTACCCTCTTGCCCTTGGCTAGGGCGCATACTGCACATGTACAGTTACCCTTTAGCCTCGGCTCGGGCGCACACCGCGGTATGTCGACCCTTATATGCCCTTTTGCTGCCGTTGTTCGAACCATGTAGCCGTTGGAATGTTTTCCAGTGTGCCACAAAAGGCACAATCACATCCGCCAAGGCCAAGGCACGGCGCTGGCGAGGCGCGGCGCGGCTCGGCGGCGGCGCGCTGTGGCTTCCCCATGTTCCCTTCTCACTCCTCACGAGAGCACCAACTAATCCACTATTTAAGTTAAGCACTCTCTTAGTGAGTGTACCATGTGGTACTAATCCCACTCCACTTACCATAAATGTGTGGGCTTTTGGAGTTTTCTTGATTAATTGCTAGTTAACTAATGGGCTAAGCCCAATTAATCTAACAGTTTGCTTATGATTGGAAGATACTCTAAATTCAAGCACAGACAAATGGGTCCCGCGAAACATGGAGAATCGGGATGGAAATGGCCAGTGAAGCTTGTCGTCGAGGGTTGAGACAGGGGTGGGTGTTCAACTTGTGAACGAAAAGGACAGCAGCACTGCAACGCTAGGAGGAGTAGGATGGAGCAGACGTCGTCGTAGGCCACTTTGGCCAGGCAGGCGTGCTCACTGTACGCAGCCAGTCTAGTCCCATCCGGCTCGTTTCGTTTCAGGACTACCATGCCACTCTGCTCCTCATCTGAAAAAGACGCCAATGGAGCCAAGAAAGATCTTCTGATGTGTCCTGTAGGACATCGCATCGCACGAAAAAAAGGCTGGCTCGCTCCGTGCGTATATTTCGACAGGGACTGAACTGGAACATGTGGAGAGATCGTCCGGCTCCATACACATGCACCAGCACCACCGGTGTCAGGTTCCAACTTCCAAGTGGTATTTGGAGTGTCCATCGGCATAGAAAGTGGTATTTGGAGTGTCCATCGGCATAGAAAAATTTGCGTGCTTGTATACCGGAAACCGAGGTCATTAGCTGGTTTTCAAAAGGGAGTTATCCTGATTAAGGTGATAAGCTGAAGCCGAGTTTAGATCATCAAACTAAACTTTGGTCCATCGTGACATAATAGGCTAAACATGGACACTAATGAAAATACATTCGAACGAGCTCTATACATTAGTTAGCCTTGATGAGTAAGTGTCGAAGTAGAAGACCTGCAAGTGTGCCATCTTCTTTATGCTCCTCTTCCTTATCTTCTTGTCGTCGTCGTCAGCATCACTATCACTTGAAACATTGGAATCTCACTTAACATAATAGGCACAACCCTTCTTCTTCTTCTTGAAAGTCATCTTCTCTTCCTGTTGACACATGTTAATGCATACTTTTAATTGTCAATTAAACATGGAAAAGGACTAAAATATAAAATATATAATCTTATTAGGGGTTTATACTATTGATTTCCATGAGTTTTGGTAAAGTTGTGATTTGCAGGGACTTAACAGAAAAACGGTAGAATTCGTAACGCAATCCAACTCCGGAACGAAGACTAGAAGGCTCTAGAATACACCCGACGTGAACGAAACTTAACACCCAAGAAAACATCATCTAGCAGACTCCAGAAGCCACGACGCGTCGCGGGACCCAGGGTGGGACCCACCTGGGCCGACCGGCCTCCTATTCAGGCCGCTTGGCCGGACCCTCGGCCAAGTCGCCCCGGCCTCTAAGCTTCTCCAACCGCCTCTAAGACGCAATCTAATCCGCTCGTTTAATGTCGGTTTGATCCGAGGGCGACGGTGGAGTACGAGTTGTATCCAAGTCCAACTCCTGGCACCTCCTCCCGACTATATAAGCAAGCCCCCAGGCCCCTGATTCAAGGGGGGATCCATCAATCATCAATTCAATCAGATCATCAACGACGACAAGAGATAAGAAGCTCTAGATTAGAATTAGATTGAGAGTTAGTTTTGCAAGTTGAGAGAATTAGAGTGCGGTTGAGGCGGAGTTGAAGGAAGGCCCGGAGCTGTCGGCGCCTCCATCTTCTTCCTCCCTTCGAGTTGGCGCCTCCATCATCTTCTCCCCTGGAGCTGATGCTATTGGAGCACGACTCTGAGATCTTGTGGATTGTTCGAATTCCATTCGAGTAAGTGGTATTGTCTCTATTGTTCTTAAGGTTCGTATTTCTTTGATAAGATTACTTTGATTCCTGTTGCTCTTGAATTGAAGTTGTTAGATTAATGTAAGCGTGGTGCTTAGATTGACTAGCTTATTACGAATACCTTCTATAAGCCGGAGTGAAACACCAACCGTTAAGGGTGATCATAGTGGTGACAAAGCACTATTGAGTCTTTGTCCCCTCCCGCCCCGTTTATAGAAATCGTAGGAGACCCCCCGTTGTTAGCGTAGATTCCCTTTATTAAGAGTTTCTTCATGACAACCCCTCTTAAGAACAATGTGCAAATGATTTACTTGAAGTGAGAACAAGACCTTCCTACTAGAACTCCTTATCTTTATTATCTATCTAGTTTTATTAAACCACTCAGGGATCAGTAGTAAATCTCAAAAACCCCTTCTCTATGTTCTCCCTGTGGATTCGATATTTTAAAACCCATCACCCCGGGTGAAGTGCTCACCGGTATCCGTGCGCTTGCGGATTATCCATCATAATATTTCTGTAGGTTTAGCAAATACCAACAAGCATTTCTGGCGCCGTTTCGGGGAAAACGGTTTAGAGATTTCTTGAGTATACTTTTATCTTTTCTTTTTAGTTTAAATTCTTATCCTTCTCTTTATCATGGATACTACATCCATTAAAGATTTTTCGGCACTTACGGAGCTTAGCCTTAGGCCTATACCATCATCCAAACCAATTCTATCCGAGGCCTATGAGCTACGCCCGCAGTTAATAGAGATGGTCCAAACCAACACTTTCTTAGGAATAGAAGACGAAGACCCTTATCATCATCTACAACAATTTGAGCAAACATGTGACTGCCTTCATATAGAGGGTATGTTCCGACGAGACTATCCGTTGGAAGCTCCCTTTCCATTCACACCGAAAAGGAAAAGCTCGCCAATGGTATGACAGAACCAAGGAGAAGAAGAAAGGCGATTGGGGAACTCTCCGTGCAGATTTACGCCTCGGATTTCTACCCCGCTTCCAAAGTAGTCAACCTTAGAACCCAGATCATATCTTTCAAAACAGAGGATAGTGAGTCGTTGAGTTCATCCTGGGAACGTTTTGAACTTCTTTGCAAGTCCGGACCAGATCTAGGCCTTCAAGACCACATTTTACTTCAACATTTCTATATTGGTCTTAATAAAGAATCTAGAGCCTATTTGAATACCTCCTCACATGGATCTTTCATCCATCTTACATCTAGTGAAGCTAGAACCATCTTAGACAACATTCTAGCCAGCACCAATGATGATCCAGTAGAAGAGAAATCTTTAGAAGAAGAAATTCCAGAAATAGCTACACCCGAACCTATGCCAGAATCATCTCAACCTGTAGCTATAGAATCATCAAAGGAAAAACATTCTTTTCCTGATTTTATGAATGATATCGAGGATGATTTATTTTTCGATTTTAGAAACACCTCGAATTATCATCAAGAGAAGAAACCTCGAAAACGCAAATTATCTTCACAAGAAGAAATTGATCGCGTTGAGCAATATTTCTCAAGACAATACACTAGGGAGCTCGCATCTATCATGAGTGCAGAATGGTTAGAAGAATCAGAACTTTCTTCTGATGTGATCCGCTTGGAATCACCTTTTGTACCAATTCAATGCATAATTAATGCAATCACCTATGATGCACTTTATAACCCAGTCGTAGGAATTAATATAATGGCTTTATCCTTTTTCGAGCAATTTAGCAAGAACATGCCATTATCTCCTACTACTAAGTTATTAAAGCACTCCTCTGGGCAAATTGTCCAAAGTTCAGGAATTCTTTACACTCTACCTATTCAGGTAAACGACATGTTAATCAACCTGAGCTTTCATATCTTTGACATTAGGGAGTTTGACCTTTTATTAGGCCATCCGTTAGAAAGACTCCTTAAAGAAGGACACATGGGAAAACTAGACATTTGTCTAGGCAAAGATAAATTTCCCTACACTTCGCACATTCAATTCATACTAAGACCGAACCCAATCCGTAACTGACCCAATGGAAGAGGTGAAAGAGGCATCTATAGAACATTTCAGTAGAATCCAATCAAGAAGATGTAAATCAATTCTTCATCGAGGAAGAGGAAGAAAATCCAACTCGAATCCGAACCTCTCGATGAATTCGAGGAAACCTCGAGACCTCCCATTGAACTTAAACCTTTACCACCTGGTCTTAGATATGCCTTTTCGCATAATGATCCCGAGTCCCCTCGTGATCATTAATGATAAACTCACTCGGGAAGAGACTTACAGGTTAATTCATCGCCTTAGAACAACATCGTTCAAAGCCTTCGGCTACTCACTCCCAAGATCTAAAGGGCATCAGTCCTGCCCTTTGCACACATCGTATACCTACAGATCCCGATGTTCCACCATCTAGAGAGCCTCAACAAAGACTTAATAATGCGATGAGAGATGTAGTAAAGAAAGAAGTTCTAAAACTTCGCGACGCGGGATTATATATCCCGTGCCCACATAGTGAGTGGGTAAGCCCTCGTGCAAGTTGTGCCTAAAAAGGGAGGCATGACAAGAGTTAAAAATGAGAAGAACGGATTAATTCCTCGAGAACCGCCACCGGTTGGCGTATGTGCATAGACTATAGAAAATTAAATAAAGCCACAAAGAAAGATCACTTTCCAACGCCTTTCATTGATGAAATGTTAGAACGGTTGGCAAACCACTCTTTCTTTTGTTTTTCGATGGATATTCGGGGTATCACCAAATCCCAATCCATCCCAGTTGATCAAAGCAAAACCACTTTTACATGTCCATATGGAACTTATGCATATCGTAGAATGTCTTTTGGATTATGTAATGCTCCGGCTTCTTTTCAAAGATACATGATGTCTATATTTTTCGAAAATGATTGAAGAGATTATGGAAGTTTTTATGGATAATTTTTTGTTGATGGAAAAACTTTTGATGATTGTCTAGAAAACTTAGATAAGGTTCTGCAAAGATGTGAAGAAAAGCACTTAGTCCTTAATTGGGAAAAATGTCATTTTATGGTTAGAGAGGGAATAGTGCTAGGCCATCTAGTTTTCGAAAGAGGAATAGAGGTAGACCGAGCTAAAATAGAAGTAATTGAACAGCTACCTCCACCGTGAATGTTAAAGGAATAAGAAGTTTTCTTGGCCATACCGGGTTTTTATAGAGGGTTCATAAAGAATTTTTCTCATATTGCTAGACCTCTTACAAACTTGTTAGCTAAGGATGTTCCTTTTGATTTTGATGATGCTTGTCTTAAATCTTTTGAAACTCGAAAAATGCTCTTATTTCTCGCACCCATTATTCAACCCCCCGATTGGTCTTTACCTTTTAAAATTATGTGTGATGCAAGTGATTATGCTTTGTGGGGGCTGTTTTGGGACGCACAAAAAGACAAGAAACATCATGCTATTGCTTATGCTAGTAAAACTTTAACTGACCTCAACTTAATTATGCCACAACTGAAAAAGAGTTACTAGTCGTTGTTTATGCTATCGACAAGTTTAGATCTTACTTGGTAGGAGCGAAAAGTTATTGTTTACACCGATCATGCCGCTCTTAAATACCGCTCACTAAGAAAGATGCTAAACCAAGATTAATACGATGGATTTTGTTGCTCCAAGAGTTTGATTTAGAAATTAGAGATAAGAAAGGAGTAGAAAATTGCATTTGCCGATCATTTGTCTAGAATGCATTTTGAGAAACCACAGTGAGTTACCCATTAATGACTCTATGAGGGACGACATGCTCTATCGGATCTCCCGATCCGATCCCCCGGTATGCAGATATTGTTAATTTTATGGTTGCAGGATATGTACGCACTGTGGGCTGATAAGAAAAAGCTCATTTATGAGAGTCGCCATCACCTATGGGATGAGCCATACCTCTTCCGAGTATGCGCCGACGGCTTACTCAGAGGTGTGTACCGGCAGTAAGAAGGACTACAGATTATCGAGAAGTGCCACTCATCACCATATGGAGGTCATTATGGAGCATTCCGCACACACGCAAAGATCCGCAAAGCGGATTTTTCTCGCCAACCATGTATCAAGACACACGTGACTTCGTGACGAAGGTGCAATGCCCGCCGAGACATGGCAATATCAATTCTAGAGATGCCATGCCACCGACGACCAATCTTCAAATCGAGCTCTTTGATGTCCGGGGAATTGACTACATGGGACCATTCCCAAAATCCCGACCCTACGAGTACATCTTAGTGGCGCTTGACTATGTTTCTAAATGGGTTGAGGCCATGCCATGCAAGACCAGCCGATCACAAAAGCTCAATCAAGATGTTTGAAGAAATAATATTTCCAAGATTCGGTACACCAAGGCTAGTGATAAGTGACGGAGGGTCCCACTTCATCGACAAGAACTTCGAGAAGTACCTCTCATCTCGTGGGATCCAACACAACGCCGCTACACCTTATCACCCGCAGACAAGTGGTCAAGCGTAAACGCCAAACAAGCAAATCAAGAACATCCTACGTAAAAACGGTTGACCAAATGGGAACTGTTGGTATTTGTTAACCTACGGGAATATTATCCGCAGTTTAACGGATGGGGTGAGCACTTCACCCGGGAATAGGGTTTTAAATATCGAATCCACAGGGAGAAGGTGAGAGAGTATGTCGAGGTGTATAGCTAAATCCAGAGTGACTATAAAACTAGATTAAAAGAGAGGTAAGGAGTTCCATTAGGAAGGTCTTGTTCTCACTTCAAGTAAATCATTTGCACATTGTTCTTAAGAGGGGTTGTCATGAAGAAACTCTTAATAAAGGGAATCTACGCTAACAACGCGGGGGCTCCTATGATTTCTATAAACGAGGAGGCATACGAAGGACTCAATGGCGCTGTCACCACCACGATCAAATTTTTAACGGTTGGTGTTTCACCCCGGCCTATAGAAGGTATTCGTAATAAGCTAGTCAATCTAAGCACCACGCTTACATTAATCTAACAACTTCAACTCAAGAGCAACCAAGAATCAAAGTAATCTTATCAAAGAAATACGAACCTTAAGAACAATAGAGACAATACCACTTACTCGAATGGAAGTCGAACAATCCACAAGATCTCGAGTCATGCTCCAATGGCATCAACTCCGTGAGGAAGAAGAAGATGGAGGCGCCGACAGCCCGGGCCTTCCTTCAACTCCGCCTCAACCGCGCTCTAATTCTCTCAACTTGAAGCTCTACTCTCAACTCTAATCTAGGGCTTCTAGTTCTACATCTTGTCTAATCTTCTACTTCTAGTTCTTGAACTAGAGCTAAGGCCGTCGACTAGAGCCGGATCCGACCGATATGATGATGAGTTGATCTGAGATGATTGAAGCCAGGGGCCTGGGGGCTTGCTTATATAGTCGGGAGGAGGTGCCAGGTGTTGGATTAGATTACAACGCTGCACTCCAATCGTCGCCCTCGGATCAAACCGACATTAAACGAGCGGATTAGATTGGCGCGCCTTAGAGGCGGTTGGAGAAGCTTTCGAAGCGGGCCGACTTGGCCGAGGGGCCGTGCCGAGCGGCCCGAATAAGAGGCCGGTTGGCCCAGGGTGGGTCCCACCGGGTCCCGCGACGCCGCCGTGGCTTCCGGAGTCTTCTAGATGATGTTTTCTTGGGTGTTAAGTTTCGTTCACGTCGGGTGTATTCCGAGCCTTCTAGTCTTTGTTCCGGAGTTGGATTATGCGTTATTTAATTCTACCGTTTTCCCTGTTAAGTCCCTACAAATCACAACTTTACCAAAACTCATGGAAATCATTAGTATAAACCCCTAATAAGGTTATCTAATTATATTTTAGTCCTTTTCCATGTTTAGTTGACAATTAAAAGTATACGTTAACATGTGTCAACAAACTCCCCCATACTTAGGCTTTTACTGTCCCCGATAAAAGGATGGTCTAACTTTAATGTAACCGAGAGAGACAAAGAATGGATCATAATTATACTCCATGGTCATACCCGCACCTTGGGATATCCGAGCATGAAATGGTTAGAAACAGATCACCTTAAATTCTTAAACCAAGTCACTTGGAGAGATTTTGCATAAGTTTTGAAAGGAAAACATAGCTCTACTTACTCCCTTTGTGACACTCTCAAGTCTCTCAAAAATATATTATATCCTCACAGTTCATTTATTATATCATATGTGGAGCTCAAGAACATGTAGCATACTTACCTTGTGTTTATTCTTCGAGTCAATCGTGGATCCATGGAGATAGATGTCATAAGTCATAGATCAAGATGTGTATGTGAGTCAAGATTATTATTACCACTGCTCTCTCTAGTTGAAAATCGCCTATCTCCCTTTTTGGAACATTTATATTTATTTATTTATTTTCCAAGCGAGGTAACCAGCTATTTAGTGGAGAGGTGGGTTCTACTCACCCCGGACACTTGTCCATTTTTACTCTCTTATTTATTAGAGAAGTGGGCCCTACTCACCCTCGGACACTTGTCCATTATTCTTCTCTTCATTTTTGCCTTTTTTTTTTTTTTTTCGAGAGGGGGGTTCTTCCGAATTCGAGAGAACACTTGCTCATTTTCTCCTCTCTCTCACTTTTTCTCTCCACTCTTAGAATTTTGAACATTTGGCTTTTTTTCATACTGTACCTTTTTCAACAATTAAAATTATGGGAGATAGAGATTAAAACTTTTAGAGCATGGATACTTTAGTGAAAAGCAAAGTGTATGTGATCTTGATCTTAGACTTTAGACAAATTTCAACATGGGTCGTGGTCTTGACAAAGCTCAACACAAGAAAGCAACAATTAATTAGATATATCTTTAATGATTGCTACGCTCTATTAGGATGTATCATTGATCACAAAGGAGAAGCATAACTAATGATTTTAATATTTTGAAATAAATAACTCTCCAAGGACAAGATACAAGAAAGAGGATCTCATTATTCTAACTTTATTCTTTCTCATGTTTTAAGCAATTAAGGCATCCCAACAAGTGACGTGTATATGTAGGAATTTAATCATGCAAAACTTTGTTCATGGGTTAACAAGACATCTTTTTTCATATAGGGAAAACATACCATAACAGAAAAGACTTATTTTAATTCGAACGGAAAGTAATTTGCTTAAAATTGAAAAGTTTTAGGAAGCAAACCGAGCCGATGGGACTAAGCGGGGCCTACGTGGGGGACAGCGAGGGCCGGTCGGCCGGGTATATGGGGGTCGGCTTCCCAATCGCCCGTGTCGGGCGCGGTTCGTCGAAAGGCGAGTCGATGGTTCCGCCTTGGTTCCGAATTTCTTGATTTTGGTTGCGAAGAATTCTCGGTTCGCCGAGGATCTCCCCACACTTATTTTTCGTTATCTTGCATACAAAGCATGGTGGAGAGAAAAAACATATCCAGAAATATATGGAGAATAATTGACTCAACTTGTGGATGACTTCCATAAGAGCACTTTATTATATAATTCTCAATTCTAATATTTAATAGTAAACTAATTTTGACTAAACCGAACTAAACAAATTAATCGAACTAACTTTTTATAACTCACATGCTAAGACTCATTAACTTGTATATAATAACTAGCTAATATTAAAAAGGTAAAGTAGCAATACTTATCGGATAACGGGGTGCTCTCCCCAAACCGGATCTTGAAGTAGTCCTTTCGTTTCGCCCTTGAACTTGTTCGCTCAAGGGTTCTCCTTAAATGTTCTCCCCGCAAAACATTAATTCCGCATATACCAGAAGAAACAAATTCTAGGAACATATTGTGAGCCTTCATGTGCTCACGTATTTTTTGATTTTTTTTTTCAGAAAAGCGTGGACCTTCATGTGCCCACATATTTTTTAAGAATTTTTCTATAAAAGTGTGGACCTTCATGTGTCCACATATATTTTTTTAAGAATTTTCCTATGCAAAAGAATGATGATGCAAAAACATATGAATGCAATATTTTTGGATTTTTATTTTTATGCCGCCACAACAAGGAGTACTTGCATGGGGCTTAAAGAAACCGATGCGTAAAATTGAACATATTTTTATGATTTTTTTATGCGGGTATAGGAAAGTAATTATGCTAAAGGAAATATACTAATTTAAATATGCCGTGTAGAAAATAAATATGTAGATAAATACCGAAGTTACCTCTTGGTGAGAATTTTGAATACTTACTCCCATGGCGCGGCGTCATCGATGGCATCTCGTCGAATGTCGCGGTGCGAAATGGTGCCTTCAATGATCTCGACGAGTGGCGTAGATGAGGTGGCCGATGGAGATGGTGTTTGTTCGCTTGATGACGCGGGTAGTGGTAGGTCTTCGAAGGTGTACTCTTGACGCCCTCTTCGGTAGGTGATGCTTCTTTCTTTTTCCATGTCGCTTCTTCGGAGGAGACCTTTCTTGGAGTGGCGGTGTCGAGTGTTCGGGTTGGTCCGGGGCGGCGAACTTCTTTAATCTTTCTTAATGTCTTCCTTGTTCGTCAACTCCGTCCAACCGGTCTTGTGATTTTTAGCGGCGTCTCCGCGTCTTGTTTTTTTCTTGGGTCTTGTGGTGAGGTAGGCAATAGTGGTGGTGTAAGGCCCTCTTGATGGAGTATGGGGATGAACGTTGACCCATTACTCTTGTCAAGTGGTCTACACCTCCGATCATGTCGTGCTCACTTTGATCTTCCTTGGTCACTCCTCAAGTGCATCATCCGATCTTAATAGCCACTTGGTGATGGCGTTGCCCATGTTCTTCTTCACGATTCACCGCTTGAAGGAAGATTGGATGGTGGCGGTGGCGGCGTCTTGTTTAGTGTGCATATTTGTAGGTCGGGGACTTCCACTTATAGGAATTGGGGAAGTAAGACTTCTCCTCTTATTGCGCAAAGGTGAGTCCCGCTTGCAAAAGACAAGGTAGAGATCAAGTGCATGGGCTCTGTTGGTGGGAAAACACCATCGTAACCAAAATTTCATTTACTTCTACTCTAACCTTGTGGGCACATTAAACAAGATAAAGATAATGTATAAGTTCATTTATGACAAGGGTGGTAAGATCAGAAGATAAATCTAGCATGTAAATATTTTTAACAAAATAATGAGCTTAACAAGAAAGTGATGCTAGAAACAGCTTTTTAAAAAGCTAACATGTCGAAGTTAACAAGATTGAATCATGTGAAATTATAACTCTAGCATGTTTTGACTCTTCATTTATGAGAATGCCATAGTAAAGAGGAATTAACGACAACTTATCTCAAGGTGTTACTTTTATTATTGGAATATGATGTCGCTATTACACCTTGTGGTGGTCCTTCTCTTCTTCTTGAGTGGCATATGGAGTGACAGTGCATGTCGGGAGGAAGAGGATGGCTTAATTATCTTCAATGGAATTGGCCTCCCTCCTTGATGCTTCCATCACCCATGAATTCCTCCTTCGAGTGAGTGATTCGATTGTGGATTTTGTCTTGTGTCACTCTTGTTCTTCTTTTTTTTTCGCTTATCGGGAATTCTTTTTATCCATAAGTCATGTCTCACATGTCTTGCTCAATCTCTAGTGAGTTCATCTCGACCTCCTTAGTCCAAAAAGATATACCAAAGATCTACTATAGTGTACTATGGTTCAAAAAGTCAACCTAGACACCACGTCTAATTTGATTTAGGAAGGCGTTCTAACCTAAGCACCACGCTTAATTTAAAAAGCCTTTAGAAGAAAGATCACCACACCTTATGGTTTCAGGAATCAAACTAAACACCATGTTTAACTCGAGCCATGAAAACAATTTAAACTAAGCACCCTCGCTTAATCTAAAAGGTGTATGAAAAAATACTTCAAAACCTAAGCATACTATAGCAAACAACGGTAGCATGAAAGCATTGCGTAGATTTATTCAAAGCGAGAGATGATAGAGCATGATGAGTGTCGAGCATGCATAAAGGTAAAGATAACCAAGCTAGTGTAGCAACACGACAATAAATGTTTCTATGTATGTAATTCAATGTTGCATAATGACTGGTTGGACATACCTTGTATTGTCATCCTTCGTTCTTCTTTACTCCAAACCTGGCATGGTCAGTGACAAGAATATCCGAAGGAAAATTTTTTATAATCATATGCTCATAATGTAGGGGTATATAGTGATATATAAGTCTTTATAGTATTTCCCCCTAGAGTGCTTGTTTTTAGGACAAAAAGCTCGTCCTTGGGAAACTTTCAAATTATGAATCAAGATGATGAAGTGGTTTCCCTTATATTGCCAGTCTCAAAATTTCAAGCCGTAGGAAAAAACAACCACCCTTTCTAAATTTTAAGAAAGGGAGTATTGGAGATCTCATGTGCGGCAAGAATTGAGATGGCAATCAATTTAGGAGTTTTCAAATGAGCATGGACTAAGTGGAAAAAGTTCCATTTATGAAGTAGTCTTTATGCTCATTGATGTTCTCCAGAAAATGCGCTTCTTTTGGTCTTCCTTAGATCATTCATAATATTTTAGGATCGTGAGGAGACGCAAGAAAAGGGTACAAGAGGATTCATTTGGGCTCAAGGATGTGGTTAAAGATGGGTTCGAAAAGAATTATCTAATTTGAACATAGAAAGAGAGAGACAGGAGTGGCTTCTTGATGGCTTTGCTCTCTTCCCTGTGGCATGATTAGATATGCCATCCTTGAGGTTCCCCAATGTTCTTGTGTAGCAATAAAGGTGCTTTCTAAGAGATTATCTCAAAAGAGGTTTGGGTTATATATGGTCTCTTGTGAAGCTGGAAGTTCATGAAAACTCATCATCTAAAGAGATATCCAAGGGTTGAATTTCTTCTCCCCTTAAAGGTTTTTAGCGCATTGATGGTTTGGGGTCGATAGCTAAGTCTTGGGATTGGAGTGATGGTGATATAGCTATCAGAACTTCTATTTTTTTTTTGGAGGATGATTCTTCTTCCTTTGGGTGGTCATAAAGAATGCTAGTATATGGGTTTCACCCTGAGTTCGCCAAAGCAAACCTTGCTTAAAAAGGGAAAAGAAAAGGTTCCTCCAAAAGCGCATGATGATCATGCGCACAACACTTTCATGATGTCGGCAAAGACTCCTACCATAGAAGATATGATCCTCGCTTCTCACTCCGAGAAGTATTGCTTCATGATCATTTTGATCAACCGTAGGCGTAGGCGATGGCCGATGTAAGGATGAGATCTAAGGATTCTAGTGGCCCGAGCTTCCGCTTAAGGGTGCAAAAGTATAAGATAGATAAATATGGAATCAATTGATCCCACGAAGATAGAAAAAGATGAGAAGATAGAATAAAAGAAAAGATAAAAGTATGGTACAAGATTCGGCTATAGTTTTTCAACATAGTCTCAAACCGTTCTCCCGCAACGGCGCGTAAATGCTTGTTGGTATTTGTTAACCTACGGGGAATATTATCCGCAGTTTAACGGATACCGTGAGCACTTCACCCGGAATAGGGTTTTAAATATCGAATCCACGGGGAGAAGGTGAGAGAGCATGTCGAGGTGTATAGCTAAATCCAGAGTGGCTATAAAACTAGATTAAAAGAGAGGTAAGGAGTTCCATTAGGAAGGTCTTGTTCTCACTTCAAGTAAATCATTTGCACATTGTTCTTAAGAGGGGTTGTCATGAAGAAACTCTTAATAAAGGGAATCTACGCTAACAACGCAGGGGCTCCTACGATTTCTATAAACGAGGGCGGGCATACGAAGGACTCAATGGCTTTGTCACCACCACGATCGGCCTTAACGGTTGGTGTTTTTCACCGGCCTATAGAAGGTATTCGTAATAAGCTAGTCAATCTAAGCACCACGCTTACATTAATCTAACAACTTCAACTCAAGAGCAACCAAGAATCAAAGTAATCTTATCAAAGAAATACGAACCTTAAGAACAATAGAGACAATACCACTTACTCGAATGGAAGTCGAACAATCCACAAGATCTCGAGTCATGCTCCAATGGCATCAACTCCGGAGGAAGAAGAAGATGGAGGCGCCGACAGACTCGGGCCTTCCTTCAACTCCGCCTCAACCGCGCTCTAATTCTCTCAACTTGAAGCTCTACTCTCAACTCTAATCTAGGGCTTCTAGTTCTACATCTTGTCTAATCTTCTACTTCTAGTTCTTGAACTAGAGCTAAGGCCGTCGACTAGAGCCGGATCCGATCCGATATGATGATGAGTTGATCCGAGATGATTGAAGCCCCGGGGCCCGGGGGCTTGCTTATATAGTCGGGAGGAGGTGCGGGTGTTGGATTAGATTACAACGCGTACTCCACCGTCGCCCTCGGATCAAACCGACATTAAACGAGCGGATTAGATTTGCGTCTTAGAGGCGGTTGGAGAAGCTTCGGAGGCGGGGCCGACTTGGCCGAGGGGCCAGGCCGAGCGGCCCTGAATAAAAGGCGGTCGGCCCAGGGGTGGCTCCCACCCGGGTCCCGCGACGCGTCGTGGCTTCCGGAGTCTTCTAGATGATGTTTTCTTGGGTGTTAAGTTTCGTTCACGTCGGGTGTATTCGAGCCTTCTAGTCTTTTCCCTGTTAAGTCCCTCGCAAATCACAACTTTACCAAAACTCATGGAAATCATTAGTATAAACCCCTAATAAGTTTATCTAATTATATTTTAGTCCTTTTCCATGTTTAGTTGACAATTAAAAGTATACGTTAACATGTGTCAACGGGAACTAAATGGAAAGACAAGGCTACCCGAAGCTCTTTGGGCTTATCGGACGACTTACAAGACTCCCATCGGAATGTCTCCCTACCAAATGGGGTCTACGGGAAGACATGTCACTTGCCCGTTGACTAGAATTCAAAGCTCACTGGGCGATCAAGAGGTGGAATATGGACCTTGATGAAAGGAACAAAAACGAAGAATGCAACTATCCGAAATGGAAGAATGGAGATAAAAAGGCGTACCACAATGCCAAGATCTACAAAGAAAGAACCAAGAGATGGCACGACAAGAGAATCAAGAAGAAGGAATTCCACCCAGCGATCGGGTATTACTTTTTAATTCCGTGGTACGACTTTTCTGGACATGGAAAACTACGAAGCAAGTGGGAAGGACCATACAAGGTGGTAAGTTCATCATCACACGGAGCCGTCACTCTTCAAGACAACGAAGGTACGCTATTTAAGGTAAATGGTCATCGCCTCAAGATATTTTTAAATATCGATCGCACTTCGGATGAAAGAGTTATGGCCTTCCCAATGGAGTATCTTGTCTTCTTCTTTAATTTTAACCCAAAAGCATAACTTCGGTGGACTTGCACTTTGAGACCCATTTGTACCTACAATAAAATAGTGACACGTACACGTGGAACCAAGTGAACGTACTTACCAAATTTCACTATGAAAATGTGGGAGCGAACTCACTTTATCTTTAGCTTTTGTGGGCGTATCCATAGGTGTCATGTCCTCATCATGCTCTCCTTCTTGACAACAAAACCGCCCTCGGTTTGAGTTTAGTTAGAGGACGGGGGTGTAGGTAGTAGCCACCATTGCTCCCCTTGTTGAGATTTAACCTGTTTCTTTATAAGAAAATTTGGGGATCATGACAAGACATGGTTATAGCTATTGCAACCTTCTAGTTGATCATATTTATGCACATTAAAAGGAGATTTCAGATTTGAACAAATATAGACACGATGCACCATATATTCTCCTTTACAATTATATTTTCCAATAAAGTGATATATACATCTAGGTAACCATGGCAATTTAGCACATTTAAATTTCTCTTCCAAAGTACTAAGAGCAAAGTAGTATCAAACTCAACATAACACAAAGTATTTAAAGAAGACAACAAGTGCAATTCATCTTTTTTAGTAGCAATTGGAAGCAAATGTTCATTTTCAACATAAGGCTTTGGTTCCAAAAGAAAATAATTACTCTCCTTCAATGGTTGTGGCACACCAATAATCATAACACTATCATTGAACTCATCTTTATCACAAATATTAGTAGAACATTCATCATGTGACAAAAGGTAAATCAATAGAAGGTTCTTGTACAGTAATCAAGAGCATCATTGGTGGGAAAATTCAGCACATCAAGAGAGCTCTTACCGAGGGGACATGTACCTGTTCTTTCTCAATCACCTTGTCCTCATTTTCGGATTCATCTTTGCAAAGTATTAGTTCCAACAAGAGACAAAGCAATATCTTTATTTTGTAAAAATTCAGATTTAGATGAAGGTAATGTAACATCTGAAATAGACCATTCTTTTCTAAAAGGCTCATTCTTTCTTCTCTCTACTCTCGGGAGATCTTCTCTTAAAATTTCAGCAAAGAAATCATAGGAATAAGTGTAACTTTTCTACCATTATATTTGAACAAATATTCATTAGTAATTGTAGTGTGCTTTTAACATTATTTTCTCGATATCCAAGGTTTACCAAATAACAAGTGACATGATTGCATAGGTACTATATCAAATTCAGCACTACCCTTATAAGGACCAATTGAAAACTCAATGTGTGCGATCTCGAGTACCTTTATTTTATCCCAAGAATTTACCCATTTGATGTATTATGGATGTGGATGTGGTCTTGTGGTCACACCAAGCTTCTCAATCATCTCTAAACTTGCAAGGTTGTTGCAAGTCTCGCCATCAATCATAATACGACAACGTCTTTCTTTCACAACAAAGTATGTTTGGAACAATTTGTTGGATTTGGTTTTGCTCCGCCCTCTCCATTTGAGAACCGAGCACTTGTTGTGCAAACTCCGTAGTGTCCTCGCATCTCACTCTCAAAAAGATACTTGTTGTTTGACATTGTTAGCAATAAAAAAAAATCCCTGTCAACTAATATGTGTGTATCGGCGGAAACACGCTCTCACATGCTTTACCAAATTCTTACAATTGTTCTTACCAAAGCAAGGCAAAGTGGATGGTACAACGGTGCCCGGTTCGTGATACCTGTGAGGGCGCAGCACCAAGATTGCAAGGATCTTTTTCTGTACCGATCTGAAGTATATGTGGAGCTTGGGAGGCAACAAAAGAACAAATATGTATATGTGACACACAAGTCAATAACAGATAGCAATATTGAATAAATGTCGAGCACTTGTCCTAGTTGCTGGCCTATACGTGTTCCTAGCACTAGTTGTGAAAAACAAGGGAGTGAAACAAGTATGATAGGTAGCAAAGGAAATACGGACAAGGCAAAAGACACAAAAGAATAGAGCTATGTGTTCCTTATGTGTGCTCCTTTTCTCTTCTTTTTTTTTTTCTTTTACTATTTTTTTCTTTTTTTTGTCCAAACTTTTTTTTTGTTTTTGCTCTTTTGATATTTTTTTTTAGCAAGGAGCACACAAGAACAAAACACAAAAAATTTGAGCTCAATTGGACAAAAGATGTGGCCTGTACAAAATCAGAATTTGTAATCTAAAAGCTGAACAAAACTTGTGGGCCTCAAAACTCGATGTTCCTGATCGAATTTCGCAATTCTGAATTTGTCGAACCTAGCTTTGCTAGGATGAAACGGATCTAAAATTTTCTGGCGTTCTCCGTAGATATAAATTTCGCCCCGTTTCGAGTTCGGATGCAAAAGTTATGACTGTTTTCAGAAACCTGCTCGAATTAGGTTTTTTTGTGGACACAAGATGCAAACGGATGATGAACGAGATGATGGTGGATGGAGTGATCAACACAAATAGACAAGAACACAATCTAAACTAGCAACAAGACGTTGACCTAGGACACAAACTCAACACAACGGAATCTAAAACTGAAATATGCAAAGGCTATGGCGCGGATGGTTGTAGGGACAGGGAAACAAATATGGCGGTGGACTGTAGGGACGAATGCAAAACACTCAAACTAGGGGATAAATATGAACTTGACGGTATACCTGAAGCTTTGATACCACTTGATGGGGACGTGATTCCCGATCTTCCGTCGGGTTCAAGATAACTATCGATTTGGTCGGGAAGCGACACCGATCCGGCTTCGGATCACAAAGACCGAACCCCGCAACCTTAGCACCACGTCTCCTCCGGTTATCAACCGTGTCACAAGTCGGTTGACCTCGCCAAGAAGGCTAATCCCTGCTGCGAATCGAAGAACACAAGCAAGAACAAGATAATATGCAACTCAAGTAAAGTGACAATTGCAGATGTATGATTAAGATCTCGAATGTGGGGTTTCACAAACCGATAACGGCGACTGTTCAAAGACAGATTGATCTAAAGCAAAACCCAAACCGTAATGGAGGCGGCGGCTGCTGATTATAAAGCCAAAGGGGCGTCCAAGGACCCCTACTCACGTCACTAAGCAACCCTAACACGTTACAAGGCCCAAACGGCCCAAAAGATGGCGACGCAGCGCCCTGACAGATTCTGGACGTCAACTTGTTTCGACGATTCCCGTTGATTGCGACAGAATTTGGGCCTCAAACCAAAGTCATTGGTTAGCTTATGAAATTATCTGTCCATCCATATATGGATCGTCCAAAACGGAGTCCGTATGCGACCTGGGCATCCGTTTTACTACTGACCGGTCCAGCAGCCCGAGGTGGACTCGAACTCGACGTGGAGTGGGCCTCCAACTTGGCTTGGACGCCTTTGCTGACCCCCTAAGGTGGTGGCCAAGGTGGAGGACGTCCTTGGGTATCCCAAAGATGTTTTCCACGCCCTTGGGGCACACTCCAACTTGGGCCGGGGTCCCAAGGGTGAATATCAGGCCCATGACGACGACGTTGCTTTCGGCAGAAACAGCGACAGGTTGTCTTGATGATTCGAAGGCCTTGCCAATGTGATATTGAATTGGGACCAGATCTATTTGAAAGCTTATGAAATAATCTTTCCATCAAGTGCTCATTGACCTCGATCGCACTTCGGATGAAAGAGTTATGGCCTTTCCAATGGAGTTGTCTTCTTTGTGACGAACCGAAAGCATAACGGGTGGACTTGCACTTTGAGACCCATTTGTACCTACAATAAAATAGTGACACGTACACGTGGAACCAAGTGAACTGTACCAAATTTCACTATGAAAATGTGGGAGCGAACTCACTTTATCTTTAGCTTTTGTGGGCGTATCCATAGGTGTCATGTCCTCATCAATTCTTACCTAATATGAACATAGTAGTGTGGATATGTATAGATAAATAAATTTATATAGCAGTAGCCAGTAGTTACTTACGTCCACATTTGCTTCTAGAAGGCTTCGGCTTGTGCCAATCTTGGGCAATATGAACAAGCTTAACTGCACTTATTACAAGTCCGTCCCATGAGTTGAGTTTGTGCGGATGACATATTGCCGGCATAAGTTAGTTAAGGGACATAGGCACCATGAATCGTGATGGAATCCTCGCATATCCTCTGAACAAATTCTTTCTCCTTTGTTACAATCTGTATCACCCACATCTTGATGGCAATGCACAAGATAAAAAAACTATACCAAGGATTGACACGAGTTGCCCTTTTTCAATTTTTGGCCTTCATGTTGTGTGTTCGGGGTTCCAAGATCAAGTGTTGACGATGTTTCCCTTTAAAGAATAACAATATCTTCTTGTGTATACCATGCTTCATCGGCACGATACTATTTATAGGGTCGAAATATCGATGTTTACTACAAATTAATGCCCAAGAATCTAATAACTTGTCATTCATCATTAAAAAGGGTTAGATACATAGATACTCGCTCCATCCATAAAATATATCATTCTTGATTTCAAAAAAGTTAGAGATTAACTTTTATCAAATATATGAATGCATTGGTGGCCCTTAATCATGTAAGTGTGCGTCACGTAGGCCTCTAAACTTCAAAAATGAATGTCTAAGCCTCTAAATTTGTTTAGTGGTACACATAAGCCCCTAAATTTTGAAAATGTATTTTTGGCCCTCTAATCTTGTTAAGTGGTACACCATAGGCCATACTTGCTATGTGGGTGTTTTTTGCGGACATGGCATTGCTACGTGGCAAAGAAAAAATATGCCCAAACCCTCTGAAACCCAATCTACGTTGTCGTCATCGGCGCGGGAGCCGCCTCCGCACAGAGTCCTTGTCGTCAGGAACGATAATGAGGGGAGCATCGGTGGCTTGAGAGTGAGGTGGCGTTGTGGCGTGTCGCAAAAGCACAACCCTAGCCACCGGCGATGCTTCTCCTAGTCGCAAAGCTTGTGCTACAGATGCTGCCCTTGTTGTCCTTCCTGATAGCGAGCACCTCTATGTAGAGGCGGTTACCATCTAATGACGACGATACAGATTAGGTTTCAGGGTGGGGTTCAGTGCATATTTTTTCGCCATGTAGCATCACATCAGCAAAAAAAAAATGCCCACGTGGCAAGTATGGGTCTATGGTGTACCACTGAACAAGTTTAGGGTGCCGGAAATGCATTTTCATAGTTCAGGGACATATGTGTACCACTTGATAAGTTTAGGTACCTAACAATGTACTTTTGAAGTTCAGGGCTATGTGACAAATGCTAGAAATTTGAGGCCCCTGATGCATTTATGTATAGTATCATTGGATGGACTATTGAATAAAGTTTGACAATAAACTTATTTAGAGAGTGTATTGCTAATAACGGGCTCTGCCCCTAGTATCACGGACTGATCGACCTCCGAGCTGGTGCTGTTCAACTGTTCATCAAATAGGAGTAAACAAGGTCCTAAAACGAAACGAGGTGCCCAGATTGGAGTGTTGTAAATTACTAGCAGTTACCAACTCGATGGATACAAGCAGTGAAATGAAAATGCCTTTTGTGCATACATTTTTTGGTCAATTGAGCGTCGAGCTCCTACCATTGTGTTTTAAAAACAATGAAAATGAAATGACTGCCCATAGAAGCTTAAAAAACAAAAAATGCCCGCAGTCTGTGGAGATTTGCAATCTTCAAACCGAATACCTTTTTGTGATCATGCCTAAGCGTGTTTTATTGAACCGAAATACCCACACATATCACTGGACTGCAACATCGACCTACTCCTATCATTTGCATCCGTAATCCAGTATCGGCATCAATTTATTAGCAGGCCAAAAAATTAGGTGACACAGTCCAACCTCCAAACCGCAAAGAATTTTGTCACGGCTGCGAATGATTGATCTTGAGCACATTACTACGTATTTGTTTTTCTGCTGTTTGCACAGGCAGTCATGGAGTGCAACTGAAGCCATATGGTCCACACCGCTGGCTCAACACATGGAGATGCAGGCTAAAAGCAAACACACCAACATCTCCCCATCCTTCTTTGGATCTCAACACTGCAGGCAATTCCAATGCACATATAATGATATAATACTTCTGAGAGGAAACATGAATTAGAAGGCCACCACAGCTTCTATACAGGAGTACTTCTGTTCTGTTGTTGGCCTTTTCCACTACAGCTGAATGTTTCCTCTGCTCAAGGGCACAAGGGACACAAAGGCTGCAGCCAAAAATGCAGAAATGGGGATTGACACCCGTGCCAATCAGTACCTAATCACACCCAATCCTTGACAGTTGAAAACGATAAGCCAAAGTTGTAACCAATATACTAGTAACTTATGGCCTATGGGTGCAACTGCAAATCATAGTAAGCTCAAAAGCTGAAGAACATCAGAAGCACTTTTCAGGAATTCAGGACCAGAGACGAGCATGGAATGATACAAAAAGTGGAAGTAGGGTCATTTCCAAAACCCAATCTTTGCCATCAGATTCACTAATATCCCTTTACAAAGTACAGCAAAAAACTGGTACTACATGATAAAGAGACCCAAGTGATCTATATATATCATAATAAATAATGTGACGAAATGAGTCAAACCCTGAAACACTCATGCTCGTGTCCGGCCAGTTCATTTATAAGCAACTACGTACTTCTAGATTCTGTACTGAACTAGTGATATTCGAGAGCTATAGAAGATTGCGAAATGTGGATGATGCTTGCTACTAGAGGTTAGCAATTCGCTGTCATTGATCCTTATTTCTGAGACATGATCCTGTCCGACAATGTCAGACATCAAGAGGCTTCTCCTCGGCCGCCTTTGGTGGTTTGCTCTCCATGGCCAGTGGCCGCGGCGCAGCCTCGAGCAGCAGCTTGACGACGGTCCTCATGGACGGGCGGTTGATCGGGAGGCTGGACGTGCAGAGAAGCGCGACGTGGAGCGCCCTGACCATGTCGTCCCTGGACTCGCCGGCGAGCCTCGGGTCCAGCACCGAGTCCACGCCGTCCTTCTCGATGCCGCCATGCACCCACCGCACCAGGTCCTTGTCCCCGAGCTCCGCTCCGACGGGCTTCTTGCCGGTGACGAGCTCCAGCATGACCACACCGAAGCTGTACACGTCGCTCTTCTCCGTCACGCGCAGGGTGTACGAGTACTCTGGTCGCACGAGAATCACCATCAGCACACAAGCAAGAAATCATCAAGAAGGTGAAGTTGTGGGTATAGTTGTTCACCGGGAGCGATGTAGCCACAGGAGCCGGCGATGGCCGTGACGGCGGCCGGCCCGTCGCTGATGACCCTTGCGACGCCAAAGTCGGCGACCTTGGCGCCGAGCTCGGCGTCGAGGAGGATGTTGTTGGACTTGACGTCGCGGTGCACGATCGGCGGCGCGCAGTCGTGGTGCAGGTACGCGAGGCCCTCCGCGGCGTCGACCATGACCCGGTGCCGCGCCGCCCAGTCCAGGAGGCCTCCCTTGCCCCCGTGGAGGAGGTCGCCGAGGCTGCCGTTGGGCATGTACTCGTACACCAGCAGCCGGCAGTCGCCGCTGTGGAAGCAGCACCACAGCTTGACGATGTTCCTGTGCCGGATCTTGCCCAGCGTCGCCACCTCCACGTCGAAGCTGTCCTTGCCAGTGCCGTCCGCTGCCTTGCCGCCGCCACCGCCCCACAGCTTCTTCACCGCGACGGCAACGTCCTCGCCGCCGCGCCTCAGGACGGCCTTGTACACCTTGCCCGCCGCGCCCATGCCGACCACGTTGTCCTCGTCGAGGCAGCTCACGATGTCCTCCTCGTCGAACCCCACCTTGTGGAACGTCGTGAGCACCCACCTGGGCCTGCTGCCGCCGGGCTCCGCGGCGTGTCCACCGTGCTGGCGCCGGTGGTATATGTAGCAGAACCACCCGACGCCTAGGAGAAGGACGACGCTGGCCGCAGCGAGGATGGAGGCGACGGTGCCCACGAGGCCTCGACGGGCGGTTCTGGATCGGCGGCCACTCGGACACGTGCCGCGGCACAGCGCTGGGTTCCCCGCGAAGCTGTCCCTGTACATAGAGCCGGAGAAGAGAGGAGGCAAGATGCCGGTGAGCCGGTTGTTGGATACGTTGAACAGGCTCAGCTTGAGGTTCTCCAGCTGCACCGGCACGTCGCCGGTGAGCTCGTTGTTGGACAGGTCAAGCGAGTTCAGCACGGGCAGCTCGCCGAGCTCCGGCGGGATGGTTCCGGTGATGTGGTTGTCGGAGAGGTCCAGCTGTGTCAGCTTCTGCCAGCGTCGAACACCTTGCGGCAGACCGCCGGACAGCGAGTTGTTGCTCAAATCAAGCCGGCCAAGCGTAGAAAGCTCCGCAAGCGACGCCGGCAGCGTCCCGGAGAACATGTTGTTCGCGGCCGACAGCTCGAACAGAGCAGGCAGGGCGCCGATCTGCGCCGGCAGCGCGCCAGTGAAGCGGTTGTCGGAAATGAGCAGCTGCGACAGGTTCTTGGCCATGGCGATGGTGGGGTCCACGGTGCCGGACAGCGTGTTCCCGGCGAGCTCCAGGAGGTACAGGTGCGGCAGGGCCCACAGGCCCTGGGGCACGGGTCCGGACAGCCGGTTGTTCGGCAGTCGCACCCTCGTCAGTGTCCGGCATTGCCCGAGCTCCGCCGGGATGGGACCGACCAGCTCGTTGTTCAGTATCAGGAGCTGCTCCAGCTTCCCGGCGCTGCACAGAGTCGCCGGAATAAGGCCGGAGATCCGGTTGTCCGACAGGTCCAGGAACTCGAGTGGGCAGTTCTTCCCGAACTCCGGCGGCAGCTCCCCGACGACACGGTTGGTGAAGAGCCTGAGGTCTGCCAACGCAGTCGCCTGCTCCAACGTCGCGGGCAAGCGGCCGGACAGCTCGTTCTGGTACAGGTGCAGGCTCTCCAGCCTGGGCGCGAGGAACACGTCCGCCGGTATCTCGCCGGAGAGCCGGTTCATGGACGCGTCGAAGAACCGCAGCTTCCTGAGCGTCCCGAGCCCCTCCGGCATGCTCCCGGTGAGCCGGTTCGAGTAGAGCTCGATCTGCACGACGTTCTCCATCCCCCGGACGCTGGACGGGATCTCGCCGGTGAGGTTGTTCGTGGAGAGGTCGAGGTTGACGAGGCTGCCGAGGCTCCCGACCGACGGCGGGATCTCCCCGACGAGGCCGCACCCGGCGAGCCACAGCATGCGGAGCCGCGTGGGTCCAGAGATGTCCTCCGGCAGCGGCGACGGCGCGAAGGGGTTGTACGCGAGGAGGAGCTCCTGGAGCGAGGTGACGTTGAACAGGAACCCCGGGAACGCGCCGGAGAGGGCGTTGCCGGCGAGGTTGAGCGTGGCGAGGGAAGGGAACCCGGCGCCGTAGGCGGGTGGCACCTCGCCCGAGAACGCGTTGCCGGCGAGGTCGAGGTGCGTGAGCGACGGCAGCGCGGCGAGGCAGCGCGGCAGGGGACCCGTCGGGGGGGAGTTGTAGGAGAGGTCGAGGTGGACGAGCGACCCCAGCGTGCAGAGCGGGGCCGGGAACGCGCCGGCGAGGGAGAGGTTGGAGAGGAGGAGCGAGGCGACGACGACGGCCGGGGCATCGGAGCGGTTGGACTTGGAGCAGAGGACGTGCGGCCAGCGGCAGGGCGACGGGGAATGTCGCGGGTCCCAGGCGACGAGCGCGGACGCCGGGTCGGAGAGGGAGGACTTGGCGGCGAGGAGCGCGGTGAAATCTGCGGGTAGCGCGGCGGCGGCGAGGGGAGGAGGCAGAGCAGACGGAGGAGGAGGAGCAGGGGAGTCATGGGGGAGGTGTGGAGGGAGAGTGAGTGGAGCGGCGGGCGATGTGGAGCGAGTGGGAACTGTCTCGTCAACGGGGAGTGTGGGGTTTAAACTTTTAAGCAAGCAGTTCGGCTCCAGACTCGGCGTATAGGCAGTTCGATCGCCCACTAGCTCCCCGCGAATTTCATGGAAAATGTAAGTTTTGCACAATCATTTCTTTTATTAGACTTCTAATTATGGAGACAATTACTATAATGGGACTCCATGTGTCGCTAAAAAATAGGACTTCAAATATTTGTTTTGCTATAATAACACCTGAAATGTTGTCTATTCGAATACATGACATTTTAATCATTTTAATTCATTTCAGTTGTCAAATACTTGTATTCTGGACTGAACTGACCTTTTACTCCTGCCCATTCAAAAGCCGTTGGTGGGCTGTTGTACGTGATCCAAATTATATGAAATAAATCATGAGTCTCCATCTCATCCGGCAGGGATTCTCTAACTTGCTTCAATAAAGTCACAAGTGACTTTACCTTACCTAGATGCCATTCAATCGTCATCCAATGGCTAGAAGCTCTTCACCTTATGAGATGCAAACAGCAACGCATTTAAAGTGCAGTTCAAGGACAAAGCAAGGATAATTGACACAAGTTTTCCTGCACGACATACCTTTCTTATATAAAAACTTTACATAAAACTATCAAATATTCTAGAAAAGCATTGAATGAACTGAGTACATATTTATTTATGTTTTACCATTATGTAAATTTTAAAAATTATATTTTTACTAATAATGAGTCACCTCAACAATTAATGAGTTCATGATCCTGCTAACAAAAAGAAGCTACAGTCTGATCCTGCTAAAAAAAAGAAGGTATTATGAAAAAGTCACAAGCCACAAAGTTGTAGATATTATGAGAACTATAAACTTCATATAAGTTTTATCTTTGGTATTAAGATGGATTTAAATATTTATTAGGTTCATGTAAAAAATATTATATAAAAAAAGATAAGCTGCATAGGGAAAAAAATCTACCAACAGTCGTGTGCCTTTTTCGATTAGTGAACCAAGCTTTAAATGCACCTTTGTTAAGCATCTCAGTTCTCAGCTAAGCACAAATAACAAGTGATGAGCTTCATGTCCATTGGATGGCAATCGGATGGCATCCAAGCAGGGTAAAGTTTACTGAAGTAAGTTAGAGAATCCACGCCGCATCTCATCACACAATTTAAAAAACATCAAATGAGTAGCTTCTCTTCGGACTCATCTTTTTGGTGCCGCAGTGGTAGTCATTCTCACGGGACTAGTGGTGTCAATTTGTGAAGATGTGCCCTCGCCTAATAGCATCGCAAGCCGGCTGCATATAAATTCGAAACAACAATTAGATGTTTGGAAAATTAGTGTATGGTATAAATGTGTTAACATTCTTACCTTCTTGTGACCATTCCTGAACTATCCTGTAGGATTTCTTCTCTAGTCGGCCTCTGCGGAGTTCTAGGTTCTTCTCTAGGTGCTTTTGTAATGCTCTTCCTAGGTTGCCTTCGCTTACTACAAGTTGATGAAACAAATTAATATTGCTTATTATTACTTTCATGATAAAGAAATCAGTTCTTACCTCTTCTTTGCGGTTCCATTGAGTGGGCACTTGGCACTAGCTTGTTTGTGACTCTTTTCGCCACATCTCTTGCAAGTCATAGGTCCTCTGATCATCTTCCTTCCCTTTGCGTCAGTTGGAGCAGATTCATTGTCACATTCCTTCTCACCTTCATTGCTAAATTTATCATCTTTGCAACCTTTCTTTCTATGTCCACCTTCGTCCCATCCCTTCATTCTTAGTTTCTTTTTTGTCTTCCCCTAGACATTTTAGCTAGAGGTGCACCAACTAAAAATGGTAGGTCAACTCCTGGCCATTGTGTTTTTTATCTGTCATGGGCTCAATTTCTTTTCCATAAGCAGCCCTAAACCTATTCACCGAGTAGTAGTCATGCATAAATTGTTCTATGTCAATTCCCCTTTGGCGGGTTACATAGGCCAGGACATGTTGACATGGCTTACCAGTGTGCTGCCATTCAAGACAAGTACATATCCTTACGTGTAACTTCACAATTTGCCTCACTGAAACACTGCTATGGTCCCACACCTCTGTAGTCCAATTAGAACATGGTACAATTTTCAAGTGTCCCAAACCTCTAGTATTTGCCCTTAGTTGTACCATGACAGCTGGTAGTATCCTGCCTTCAGGTAGCCTGTACGCAATAATTCTTCTCTTGTTCCATAAAACCATGATCATTTCTCTAATTTTATCAGCTAGGTCAGCAACAGGGAAGTCTTTATAGTCTTTAATCCAGTTATTAAATGACTCAGCAATGTTACTGGTTATGTAGTCACATTTAATTTCTGGATTGAAATCGCATGTGTACCATAAAAACTTATGATTGGTCTTTAACCATTCTACTGTTGCTGCTGCTGATTCACTTACCATTTTTTGCTAACTTTGTCATTTTTAAAATTTAAAAATAACATAAAGAAATTCATTGGGTGCATCAATTATCATATTCTTGGATTATTAACCACCCTTCCATCACGTGAGAGATTCCTTAAATTTATATTTAAATTAAATATTCCTATTGTCATTAAAAAGTATACTAAATTGTCCCTACAAATCTCTACTCTCTCTGTCCCAAAATAAAAGACATTCTCGCTTCGAGAAGTCAACGTTTTCAAAATACCGACAATTATATATTAAAATATATAAATATTTATGTTAAGTAATTAGTATTATCGGAAAGATCTTTAAGTCTAGTTTTTTATCAAATTTATTTGAAGATTTAAATGTTGCACGCATTTTCTACAAACTTCGTCAAAGTTGAGAAAGTTTGACCGGCACGCTTCCCATAGCGTCGTTTATTTTGGGACGGAGGGAGTATTAAACAACAATTATATACTATTAATTTTCTGTTCTAAATTATAGTTTGTTTTATCTGACTGAAATTCGCTCTCACGGAGATTCGAACTCGGGACTGTGGAGTGCCGCTTGAGTATCCTAAGCATTAGGCTCGGACCCTTTAGCCAAAGCACTAGTTAAGAGCCGATCCGGTCCCGTAGGGATCGAGCCGTGGGCTCGGGTTGGTATACCAGACCACGGGTCTCTGCAGACTTCGGAGTGGAACAGGTGGAGCGTGTCTTGGTTAAAAGAGGCTATTGGGATCAACGCGGCGACGGTGTAGTGCCCATCCGGACGAGGAAGAATGCCAACATGGTTGTCGTTGAAGTAAGGGTGAGGCCGCCGCAGCAGCTTGAGGGACGGACAGGTGGGATGAGCCCGGTAGACGAAGTAGTCGCAGTCGGTAGGCGAGAGGGCGTAAGGCCCTGATCCCACGTTGACGGAGAGGAGGAGGAGATCGTCGATTGTGAAGACGATGGTGGGGTATGGCGTGGTTCATGTCGGAGCTGTGCACCACAGAGGATGGAAGGATGTGGTGGGTGCTTGGGAAGAGGAGACCTCGATGGTGTTCCCATTCCCGTGATGTCGGGCGGTGGTGGTATTCTTTGTGGTGGTCGGCGACGGCTATGGTGTTGAGGATCACCCAGTAGGGATGGCGTCCCATACCCGAGGATGGCGGCGGCGCTGGTAGCGAGAGATGGCGGCACCGGATGCAGCGGAAAAAAAAAAGATTTGGGTAAAATAGTTTTTTTAGAATGACACAGACAACGCAGAGACACTCACAACACGCACGCACACTCACCCCTATGAATACACGCACGCAAACCCTACCTCTATGAGCACCTCCGAAGGATTGAGCAACCCGGCAGATTCGGAGATTCCCGAAGTCACCATTGGCGCCGTCGTCGTCGACGAACGCCGCTACCACCGAATGCATAACGCCGGTGAAATCTGGGAAAATCCTAGGAAAAGGTGCGAGCACCAGGATTTGATCTCTGGTGGGTAGCATCCCCTTTGGACCGTCCTACCATTGGACTACAAATCAATTCGCCGGTAAATCCTGGGAAAATAGTTTCTTTTTGGGGTGATTTGGGGAAAATAGGTGGATCGGCCAAGCAGTGCTCGTGATCCATCGTGGGCTGCTGTGAACGTGGCCCAGATCGGCTTTTCCGGTGACTGTAGCAGCCCATGGATCAAATTACCAGACGTACGAGCGCTGCGTGTCCTGGCCCAAGTAATGCCGAGAGCTGCTCGGGCTATCACGCAATGAAGCAGAAGGCCCAAATGCTCAATTGAGCTAGGGAATTGTTTTCTTATTAAGAGCAAAAGAGTAAATATTACCTCCCACACTTTTTTTTTCAAAAGTCCACTTTTGGTCCCAAAACTCCAAACTAGCCAAAACACCTCTCTCAACTTTAAAACCGTTCATCTTACCTCCATGTCTAGGTTATAACTTATATAAGTAGTTTTGAAGTTAGTTTTGTCTTTTCTTTGTTATTTATTTTAGCTAAAACTTTTAAAAGTCATAGTAAATCAAAGAAAAAAATCATAAAATATATTTTGTTGGACTCCATATTAGTAGATTTACACATTTAATGTATAATTGGCATGCTTTAGTAATTTTTTTTTTGTTCTAGTTTTGTATGCATGTTTTTATAATTAATTGTAATAATTCATAGATTCCATTGCTATCGTCCAATTGTGATGAAACTTTTACTGTGGGATAATTATTGTATGTGTAAACTGTAGTAAAAATTTCATACTCATTAGATCATATATAATGTAGTTATAGATTTAATAATAAACCTAAAAAATCTATAACTATGTTATACATGATAATCTAAAATAAATCTATAACTATGTTATACCGTGATGATCTTATTATAGGTATAATTTTTTACTATAATTCATGCTTACTATAGTTTGATCACCATAAAAATTGGACTTTTTCCTTTCTCAACTCCACATACTAGCTTGCGTCCTATTTATTAAGTAGCAAGTTTTCACAGTTTTGATTACCGATAAAGTCTTCCTTTGCAATGGTCACCAGGCTGATCACTTTGACTTGACATGCAATATGCCGATATAGTTTTAGCATGGTTTGGAAGACATATAGTCATAGTCGTGGCCCATTGGCAGACCCAGAAAACCAGAATAAACATTTTATTTTTACTATTGATGATTTGAGCATGAACAGGTCAATTATATATATGGGAAAAAATAAGCGCTAATAATGGTACGGGGAAATAAGGATACATATATATTTATAGCCATAGGAAATGTCTCAAAGTCGTAAACGATGTTCCAAAAATTTACTATGAAGAGAGCCACAACTCTCGGAGGTCAGCGGTGGTAAGCACTCTTGGAAATAATAGCAATTCAGTGACACAAATATAATTTCCGACAATGAGAAAAGACCAACCAAAGATATACAATCCATCACTATCACTACGATATGAGACAAACACGTGTAATCTAGTGCTAGTAACAGAAAGAACAAGAGTACGAACGAAGAGAGAAAATCGACATTCTTACGGTTGGGTTGTTGGCGCTAGCAACACAAGAGTAGATGAAGTCGTTCATCAATTGAAATCCGACAAAGGAGGAAGAATACGCCCAAATGAGCATTCGCGGCGGTGCTTCCCAAAAACCTTATACGTCCCCTACCCGGTGTAGGAACACGAGGAGATGTGGCCTTCAGAGCCTGTTGAAAGCTCCTAAATGTCTAAGGGGACATGGTGTTAAATAGCCTAATAAATTTCTACAAAATCACTAGAGCAAATATATTAGTCCAACAAACGTCATAAATGTGGTTGCTCTAACTCTATTTGTCGGAAAGCCACCTATCACAATTCTAGTTGCTAAAGTTTGTACATCAATCAAATGGCTATGTAACTACTTTACCAAACAGATAAGCAAGCTAAATACACTAAGCAATTCTACTCAACTAATCAAACTACACAAGCTACACAAGCACAGTATATGAATGTAATTGCAAGAGTGGTGTGAACTTGTTATACCAACGTGTCGAGGCAATGATCCAATCACCGGGAGAAAATGAACAAAAGGAAGCCAAACACCGGGAAACAATCAACACAAGAATGACAACCAATTTGTTCACCCGGAGTTCACTTGAGCACCCTCAAGCTAGTCTCCGATTGTGTCAACCATCTCTTCGGTGGTTCAAGGTGGCGACTCTCGCCTCGCATCTCTAGGCCGCTTTGACGCCACACACAACAGGGGTAACTCAACGACACGTGTAATCTATTAGAGTATCAATTCAGCATTCCGCCAAGGAAGATTACAAAACCCTCACAAATCACTTGGAGGTGGGCAAGAACAATCACCTTCTCTCCCCAACGCCTCCAACAATCACCAAGCCGACTAGGAGTAGTGCTTTCCAAGAGTAACAAGAAATCCACCGGTTACAACGATCGCCAAGTGCCTCTAGGAGAAACAATAAGCAAATACATTCAAGATCACTCCGAAATCTCTCAAGAATATGCACTGTAGCAAATGGGGGAGAGGGAGGGGGTGTGGCTCAGCTCAAAGGATGGGAAATGATTTAAATGACCAAGAGACAGACCCCTTTAGCCAGCTACCCCACTCAAATAGGAGCTGCCCACGACGCCCCAAGTCAGTAGCCATACCTGAGAGCTCCTGGAGGGCTAAAAGGACTAGCGGACGTGTCAGCTGATAGACCAGCCGATGCACCGTAGCCACAACATTGGTCAACGCTCACGCCGCCTGGTGCAGACCCAGCAGATGCATCCACGAGCGCGTCAGCTGCACCACCCGCAACGTCCACTACTGTGAAAACAGCACAACCAACTTCATTCCTCTTCACAAGTTACCAACTTCTCCAAGTTAGCATTTGACAAACATTTTGCAAGAGTTAGAAGTTACCTCTCTAGATCATAAATGTATTGACATGATGTTAGACCTAGAGGCACATGATGATCGAAGTCTCCGATGTATTTCCTCTCTTAATAGTCGGACTATCGATCCTAAACCACTCACACCCTCTATGGTGTTTTGAGTGTGAAATCAAAATGGTCCTATGGTTATACTTTTGCCTTGAATCCATTTTGATCGTTGTCTTGCTCAATTCTCCAAAGTCCGAGCACTTGATCATCTTTTGGATTACTTCATGCATCCACCATGACCATTATGCTCCACCACTATGCTAGACCAACCTCCAAACTAGGTACACACTTTAAGTAGAGAGATTAGTTCTAGGATGTCATCGATTTAGCCAAAAACAAACTAAAGATCTTCACCTGCTCTATCGGCGCTGATGGCAAGTCGGCGACGGAATTGGGAAGGCAGCAGCAACAACGAATTGCTCGATGCAAGAGATAATCAATCGATAAGAACCATAAGAAAGTGAGCCATGGTAAATTGCTCCATGAGCAACCAAACAAAGCCGTTCCATATATGACTATATACGGTGTTTAAAATTAACAATCTTTCTCCTTTAGTTTTCTTACTAAAATGCCATAAAGAAGTTGGTAGAATTGTACTATAGCAGGATTAAAAATGACATAATTGAGTGTGTGTGTTCGGGCACGTATGCGAGCATCAACAAAGAGCCAAAGCGGTACTCCATTTATTTACAAGCCACTCCGACGTCGGCAGACCCATAGAAAAATGCTTGACGAATTGAAAATCTTTCTTGCTTTCAAAAAAAGGTGTTGCTTGACTTGGGGTCAACTCAATTATTAGGCCACTGCAGTGCACAAATTGGACAGACGCATTGCACGGACTGTCGCGTGCACATGCATAGGAGGAGTATGGTTCACTGCAATCGTAGAAAGCGATCGATCTGGGTTCACCTTCGTCGTTGCTTCGCCAGTGCACCCATCTTCATCAAAAGCTAAAGAGGCAAAGCGAGAGAGCAGTAGTGGTTGACTGACTTGTGAGCTCTAAACCCATCTTTTCCAAAATTTGTCAATATGGTACCTTTCAAAAGCTTGAATCACATAAAATCCATGAATCTCGACCTTTGCTTATAGAGGTTTTTTTTCTTCTAAATCATAACATAAAGATAGATACTAGCATAAGTGCCCGAACACTCACACTCATGAGAGAAGTGTGAGCAATGGCACGAGAGAGAGCTACTAGCTGCCAGGGATTTTATAATTCATGTTAAAAATCATAGTACCATGAATAATTGGCTCCCAATCTTTAAAAATAGATTTTGCTCCCCCTTTAAATTATAGGATGTTTTAGCTTTTCTAAATAAAAAAACCAAAATGTTTTGGAACGGAATATCTATAAATGGGCGCAGTGCTTATCAGGCAGCAGAGCAGAGTGCCAGAGTGTGAGCTACGAAGTCCACTTGACAAATGGATGAGCATGCCGTGGACATCGCTTCCCTGGCCCGGCAGCTGAAGGAGGAGCTAGCCACCGCGGCCGCGCCGGCGGCGCGGTCCGCCAGCGGCTGCCCCGTCGTCATCGCCGAGGTCGGCGCGCTCACCCGCAACGTCTGCCCGGAGGCGTACTACCCGTACTACGTCTCCATCGGCCCGTACCACCGCAACCAAGACATCTCCAGGGACGAGGACAAGATCAGGTGCCTCCGCACCGTCCTGCAGTCGGCGGCGAGCGCCGGCGTGCCACTAGAGGTAGAGGACTACCTCGAACTCGTCGCGCGCATCGAGGCCCAAGCCAGGAGCTGCTACGCCCATACGTTCGGCGACATGGACAGCAACTATTTCGTGCGCATGCTGCTGCTCGACGCATGCTACGTGCTGGTCAATTACGGCTGGCGGCGCGGGAACTGCGGCGACATGATGGAGGCTGTCGGGATGGTGCGCGACGTGATCTACCTCGCGGAGAACCAGATACCGTTCTTCATCGTCGACGAGATCCACAAGCTCACCGTTCCGGACGGTAGCGGCGTCTCTGCGGCTGACGCGGTCGCGGGCTACGTCCGGGAGCTCCTGCAGCGGCAGGAGTACTCGGTGGCGACGCCGGCGGTGGCTGGGCCTCCAGGTCCAGGCAACCTTCTGCATCTGCTCCACATGCACTTGAAGCCCACCGACGCCGTGCGCTTCTCGTCGTCACGCTCGACCGCGACCGGCAACAGAGTCTCCAGCAAGGAGCGTCGGTTCGGCCGGTGGCGCTCGGCGACGGAGTACTACTGCGCGGGTGTGGGGTTCAGGAGCCGGAAACTCGTCGGCAAAGACGGAGCGGTCTCAATCCTCGACGTGAAGCTGGACGGCCGCGGCGGCACCCTGGAGATCCCGCGCCTGAAGATCGACGCCGAGACGCATCGGCTGCTGCGGAACCTGATGGCGCTGGAGCAGAGCAACCCGGCGGCGGCGGGGAGCCACGTGACGGCGTACTGCGTCTTCCTGTCGCAGCTGGCGGGGACGGCGCGGGACGTGGAGCTGCTGTTCAGGCGCGGGATCATCGCGCACGGGCTCGGCAGCCACGACGAGGTCGCCGCGTGCTTGGCGGACCTCTGCAAGGGCGTCGCGTTCGGGGGCGACGACCCCGCGAAAAACTACCTGCGCGCGACGTGGCAGGGGCTGGAGGAGAGCTTCCGGAGCCGGCCGCGCCGGTGGGCGGCGTGGCTCATGCTCAAGTACTTCAGGAACCCGTGGCTCGCCGTCGGGCTCGCGGCGGCCGCCGTGGGGCTGGTCTGTACCGTGGTGCAAGCGGTGTACGCTGTCATGGCTTACTCACCAAATGCTTAGTAGGAATTCAGTCAAACACTGCGTCTCTGTGAAAAGTCAAAATAGGTGTGCGTGGTGTGTCCACCGTGTCCTTTGTTTTCTCCTTTTTATTTTTGGCGGAAGAAAGGAAGGATTCTGTAACTAATCAGTACTACTAATAACTAGGACTTTAGTATTTATGAAGCATCCTACTATTATTCACTATAATTATAGAAGTTCAACGTCATGCCAGATTCATCACGTCTCCATGATGTGGAAGAAATAGTAAAAAATAATAATATGTAAATTACTCCACATAGAGTACCAACAAACAACCTACATTGTTAAGGTTTTTTTTAGAATGACATAGTACAACGCAGATGCTCACAACACGTACGCACGCACACTCATCCCTATGAACACACGTATGCAAACCCTACCCTATGAGCACCCGACAGATCTGGAGATTCTTGAAGTCACTATTGTTAGGCGAGGTTACCACTTAATACATAACGCGAAGAAATCACGGGAAAATTTACGAAAAGGTGTGTTGATGAAATAGGGCCCGGGAGGAGGGCGTCTCCTCCCTTCCGCGGATTCTTGACAACTAATTCGGAGAAAAGGAGGAAATTATCTATTTAGGATTATCTTTAGGTGTTTTGGTGTGCAAAGGGCTATCTCATTAAAGGAGACCCTTATTAGGAAATAAATAAATAGGACTTGCTTGTAAAAGGTATTCCAATCTATAAGGAAACCTTTAGAGATTGCTTGAGATACAAGTCCCAACCGGGCTATATAAGAACGTAATCTTTCGGGGTAACAAGCAAATAAAGAAATTTTATCCCAATCCGGCTCTCCCTCTCCTCACGCGCCGCCCCCTCCTCCTGTGCCGCCACCACCGCCGCCCCGGGGCCGCTCGCTCGCTGGCGCCCTCCCGCCGCGCGCCCCTCGGGGCGCGAGGAGACCCACCTCCACCTCCACGTCGTCATCTTCCTCTTCCTCCTCCCAATTCTCCAATTAAGGTGTCAATTCGGCCCAATCTAGTTTGGAATCGACAAGGTGCAAACACTAGGATTTGAATCCCGGTGGGTAGCGTCCCACCTGGACCGTCCTACCATTGGACTACAAGGCTTGTGTTAAGCCTTTTTGATACTTTTGAAAGTAGTCTCTTCTTGAAGGTCCTTTGGCTAACCCTGATACTCTTTGGTGGATGCTTGTGTATTTCCATTAAATCTTAAAGGAAATGGGTTTGACCTCGGTTCAAAAAAAAAACCTACATTTAAAAAAAAAGTTTGGTGTCAAATTCACATTTTTATGATTTGAAATCAGTTGTTTATATTATTTTTATTAAACCATTTTTCAATTTGTAGAAATTGTAAACCACCCTTAATAAAACCACCAAAGGGCTAAATTTTTTAGGTTTCGTAGTTGTAGGTTAAAAAAAAAAATAGACGTTACTATAGTTGAAGGCTAAAATAGGACTTTTCCCTTTGATTTATCCTTCGTCAAAATTTAATGGTCTAGATTGATTTGCTCTATCAACATTGCATGTTGAGGTAATGGCCAAATGTGAGTACCTTGCTTGGCTATTGTAGAATGCATTTGGCATGTTTGTTGGTGCTTATGTAGTCTTGTGGACATATAACTCTATCCTATAAAAGGAACAAGGCACTTCATATGCGTCCATGATTACTTCTTTTTTTTTCACACTCTATCTATTACTCTCCCTTGAAATGATTGAACAAAATAGATCACTCATCGTAATAACAGCATACCGTAGTGGTTTCATTCTTGTAACCGAGGAAAATATTCTTTGATACTTACTACTTTGAAACCTCATGTGGGAGAGTTGATAAGCATTTTGTCCACTTTGGAAAAGAAAAGTTTCTAACTCAAGCCTATGAGCTTCGAACCATTGATGAGAATAACCTTTTAATATTGCTTGTTCAAACTGATAAAATACATGAGGTAGTCAAATTTAGTCGTGATCCTTTAGACTATGAAGTTATTTTCATGGTTTGTGCAATGAGTGGTACCAAATTGAATGATAGATCCAATGTACCACTGATTAAGGAATTGAAAGGTAACCTTGGGATATACAAAGGGATAGTGGCAATATGCATTGGATCTTTCTTGTAGATCTATAGCTGGGTCTAAAAAATATTTCCAATTCAGTCTTTCTCTTCATGATGACATTATTACTTTGAAAAACGTGGATGCTTAGAAACATACAACAGAAATAGCAGTGTGTGCACCTGTATTTCGTTTGAATGGTAAAACTGCTGGTATGTTATTTTCGGATGGTGGCTGGATGGATTCAAAAATTGGGCTTCTTGCTGAAAGTATTATCTTGTGCATGGAAACATATTTTGGATCAGATGAGTAGGAGGTAAATAACCACACATATTTTTTTATATATGATTGTTGTATTTGTGTATAAAAATGACTTAGCATTTGACCTTTGTAATATATAGGAGCATGAATAAAATAGCAAAGGATTGTTTCGAGAAAGTGAAAAACAAAGAGGGTATTTAGGTGCATGTTTCTATTTTTTTAATTTTGTGCAATATAGATATTCATGGTACATAACTTGTACTGATGATATCTTATCTTTTGTAGGAGTAGGAGCTTATCCTTTCAAGCAATATCACATAGTTTGCTTTTTGACCTTTTTGTTGGGGCTTGCCCTTTGATGATTTAAAGCAACTGATGATAACATGTTAGAGTTGTGCCATCCCAAGTCCAAGCTTTATCAAACTGCACCAAATCCATATCAACAATGCAAGCTTAATTATCTATTTATGTATCTCCTTTTGGTTGTAATGCTTAAGTTGTTGTTGGTCGTGCAGAGCATCGCTTGGCGCTGGCTAGGCTCGCAAGGCCACTGTGCTACCTACCTTGGTAGTCCCCTGGCTGTGTAGCAGCGCAACAAAGCCGAGGCATGGATCCGTGAAGGCGTGCGACCACCAGGGACACGGGCCATGCACCCGCCAAGGCGCCTAGGCTCGCTGCTCCCGACCGAAGGGGCACCTAAGTGCCATTGTAGGGCGCCTCGACGGAGACATGCCCAGCCGGCCACTACTGCTGGCGGTAGCACGGGTCAGCCTGCGTGAGCGCTCCCGCCGATGGCCTCCTCAGCTCGGCTCCATGTGCCCCAACACCGGCGCCAGTGTGCCATATGCTCGTCTGCTCTCCTCTCTCAACGGTGTGGCATGAGTAAAATGGCGGTGGAAGCAGAGAAAGTGAAGCTAGGGTTATTTGGGACGAGACAATGCCGACAGATTGGTTTTGTCCCCAGCAGGACCGCCGTCAGCCATCGGATTGCCATCAATAGTTTAGATCGAGCAGAAAGATAAGTGGGCCTGTCGAGCAGTGTGGACCAGCAAACTTGCATAGCTCAGGCCCACTTAGCCAAAGATAAGCCCCATATAGGCGTTAAGTAGGCCGAAAGGCCGAATAAACCTTGTATTCTTTTTGTTGTTTTCGTCTCCTGTGCTCCACTTTTTATGATTTTTTTGTTTGTTTTATGTAATAACTCTCTTTTTCTTATAAAGATAGAAAATAAAAAGTAAACAAACTATTATGGCCGTTTCAAACTTCTACCACTGTATAATAGATGAATATAAAAATTTCTATCCCTGTCGATTTAATTTGATTAAATAAACATTAAAATTTCTATTCTTAGTGTGTCGATCTGATTTGATTATAAAAAATATTATTACTACATAAATCAATTGATGGCCTAACTAATTAAAATGTAAACTGAAATCTTGATTATTTTTTTACTCTCGTCACAACGCACATGCATATTTACTAGTCCTTCCCCATGGTAGTTGTCTCAATTGTATTGCATCTTATCTTCATAAATTGACGATCCTCCTCCTTCTATAATAGGGACCATGACCTAATCCAGTAAGTCCCCCTGAAAATAACTTGCAAGTATAAACATTTTATGCGGCCTTGTCAAAATTATATCATTCCAAGTTAACCAAACTGCCTTAAAAAATTTTTTTATAGCTTTCTAGAAAATATGTCAATTTTATTTATGAAATTAATTAAAAAACGGTGATGAAACTCTTAGTCTTGTTTGGATGTTATCGGATTTATCTCAATTCACATGTGTTGGGGTGGATTGAGGTGAAATTTAGTTCAAGCTTCAGCGCATGTGGATTAATTTGAATTTGATTACATCTAAATAAGGCCTTAGGTGGTTGGCAAACATGCATTAATGTAGTTTCAATTGGTTAGTGTGCATCATAAATCATGGATCTTGGTACTCCACCGCGGCAACGACCATTGTTGAAGCTCATAAACTATGTGAACAATGGCCAACATCTATCTGACATTATAATTTTTTTTTTTGCTTTCTTACTTCTTCCGTTCCAAATTATAAGACATTTTAACTTTTCTAATACGATGGTTTTGCTATACACTTGACTTAGATATACACTATGTCTAGATACATAGCAAAAACAATGTGTCAAGAAAAATACAAAACATCTTATAATTTAGAAAGGAGAGAGAGTATTTAATATTGATTTTGTTCCAATGAAAATGCAAAATTAGTATGCTCACTAGCCATTCAAACAATAATCAATTCTGGTTTGGGCTGTAAAGATAGCCGAACCTGTAAATTGCAAGTGTTTTGGATGAAACATAGGGCTTCAAAGAGGACCTGAGTATGCCCACAAAAAGAGAGAGAGAGAGAGAGCCTTCTCAAAAAAGACAAAAAGAGAGAGAGAGAGCGCCTTCTCAAGAGAGAGAGAGAGAGAGACCTGAGTGCTTTTTTGGCATTCCTGACGGGTCGGCAAACATCTAGATGGTTTTCCATGCCCATAAAGTTGTAGTGACAAAAACTTGATCACAAACCAGAAGATGAAGACAAACACATGACATGAGGTGGTACAAAGTACGCTCAACTAACTGACCTAGTGCTCGTTATATCCAATCCTTCCGGTTTCGTGAGATTAGTTTGGCTGTTCAATTGGAATCGTCAGGCCAGGTGTATATATATCTTTATATCAAGATGGACATGTCATCGGCAACAAATGAGAAAGTGACACGACATTGCAAAGAAAATATTTGAAGTTGAGACCAAAATTTAGCCTTAGAAGCACGTTCAACTCCACACTAACCTGCTCTGCAATTAACAAACTCTGCACGATCACGTTAGTTAGAACCACTTATACCTGTTCGAGTGCTCTTGGTTGGATGCACACAAACATAAGAATACACACACATTAGCTTTTCATTCCAACTCCTGACCTAGTATGATTAGTGTGGCTTGGATTGACTATATATATAGGGTGATGTAAATTCGGTGCCCTAAAACGATATCATCTCATGGCAATACCCAGAAGGTTATGTTCTGCTCGAAGAGTTCAAATTCTAACATTTTGAATTTTGCCTCCAACTAAACCAGACCTCATTGCACGGTGGATAGAGTTGCGAAAGTTACAGTGTGACTTTCGAGAGCAAAGTCACTCAATCCACGTCCGCCACTTGGAGCCCCGGCGTCACTTCTAATTTTCTCACATCCACTTATGGAAAATATTATTTAAATAGTTATAGTTATAGTGTCTAGAAGCAAATTATCACAATTTAAGAGTGTCTTGTAACAAAGATAACATTGAATATGAGCAAATACCACGTTGAAGAGAGTCCTAAAATTTTAAACATGATTCTTTTTAGAGAAAGAGCAGGAATTACGTTGCCACAATCAAAGCATGCTAAACCCAAAATAAAAAAAGAAATGTGTCACAGTGAATTAACAAGTGACAAAAGAAACAGTGAAATGCTACAACACAGAACAAAATAAAAACAAGAGGATGACGATGCTTCAACCATGTGAGGTGCTCGACATAGGTGCGACACATTCCACTGACAGTCCATTCCTTCACGGCGTGTACGCATTGCAGGTTTGACCTACAGCCCAAGACACGTACCATCGCCATCGCTTGCGTACGTGCTACTTAATCCCATACGTGCTCCCGGGGGCGCGCGCACAGTGTGCTCCACGACCCCTCTAGCCACGCCATGCACGACGCCGTGGTGGCCGCCGTCCACCACGCCGTCGTGGCCGGCGCCACAGTCGCGCTCGTCGCCCTGGCCGTCGCGCTCTTCCTGCTCTGCCGCAAGAGGCGTATGGCAGCGGCCGCGAGAGGCCCGCATCAGCCTCAGGATCTTCGGCCTCGACCGCGGCGCCGCTGCAGGTGATCCCGCTCGCCGACGTTGAGCGCGCCACGGACGGGTTCCACCCGAGCCGGGTCATCGGTTAGGGGAGGCACTTCGCCGTGTACGCTGCGGCGCCCGGGATCGCCGCCAAGCGCATGCACCCGCACCTCGTCCTCGGGGAACACGACGGGAGGCGGTTCCCCGCCGCGTTCCGCTCGCTGGCCGTGCCGCCCCACCCCAACGTCGCCGCCGTGATCGGCCTCTCCGAGGGCCCAGGAGAGCGCGTCATCCTCGTCGAGCGTGCCCCCGCCGGCGCCGTCAGCCTCGACAGGGCCCTCGGCTGTGACTGTGGCGACGCCCACGCCCACCGCGTGCCCGCGTTGTCGTGGCGCCAGCGCGCCGCGGTCGCCGCTGGTGCCGCGCGCGGGCTGGCGCACCTGCACGCGCACGGCTTGGCTCACGGCCGCGTGCGGCCGTGCAACGTAGTATGTGAGCGCCGCCGCCTCCTCCGGCGGCGGCGCGCGCTGGAGGCAGACGCACGCCGCCGCCACCACCACCACCAGGCTCACCGACTACGGGCTGGCCGGGTTCCTCGACCGCTGCCGCGACGACGCGCGCGCGGAGGACGACGTGTACATGTTCGGCGCGGTGCTGCTGGAGCTGCTCACCGGGCGGCGCTGGGAAGGTGGCCGGCTCGCGGACTGGGCCCTGCCACATATACGCTGCGGCGTAAGCATGGAGGTGCTCGACGTCGCGCGGGCGGGCGCGCCGGCGGACAAGGCGGAGGCAAGGTTGCTGGCACGGGTGGCCAGGGTGGCGCTGGCGTGCGGGGGGAACGAAGGGCGCAGCCGTCCGGGGATGGCGGAGGTGTCGGCCATCCTCAGCGACGTGGAGGCCGCTTACAGGCGCCGCGACGGCGCTGCACTTGTGGGCAAGGAGGAGGAGCACAACGACGACGATGGCGAAGAGAGCCGGCTCAGTGGATGCCTTCTTGGCCCAAGCAGGAGCATCCACAAGGCGGACATGTTGCTCCGGGCGCCACTGTGACTGCTAAGAAACCAATCAAAGCTTCAGTTCTTTGGGAAAGTGATGATGATCATTGATCACTACTAGGGTAGGAGAAATGTGCGTGCCTGTATGAAATTGTGTACAATTATGTCAGCCTTTCTTTTTCTAAAAAGAATGTACAGTAACGGCAGAGATCTTGAGTAGAATGTACATAAATATATGAGCATCCGGATGTTTCAAATTGATTCGTGTCGTGGTCTAATACCACCGTCACAGTAATCGTGTGGCTAGCGTGTGCTCCGAGGGCCTAGCTCTAGAGACAATGACACGAGATGTATACTGGTTCGGGGCAAATCGTGCACACTAGTCTAGTTGGGATCACTATCCAAGCTCAAATACTCATACAGGGGCTAGTACAAGCGAGGCGAGAGAGGGAGCGGACTCCCAAGTCTATGTGATTGAGGCAAGTGCCAATATCGAGTGGAATGCGGGTGTGAGGATTGGTGAATGCTTAGAGTCTCTGCCTCAAACCGGTGGCAAGGGTCCCCTTTTATAGTTGCAAGGGGGGTGTATATGAGCGCCACTACGGTCGAGGACTACGAGGGAGAAGGGAGTACAATTACAGGGGTGATAGTGTCAAAGGGGCCGAATGACGAGCTCGCGATGCGGGAGAGAGCTTGTTCCGAGCTCAGGGATGTGTACCGCATCATAATTGGTCGCGGCGCGCGCTGGATTCAATCTCAGTTGCCGCCATCACCCGGTAGGGCACCGCCATACGGGCTGGCCGGGGTGAGTGACCGCGCCGCGACGACCCGCGCGCGGAGGAGAGGAGTGGCATGTTCGGCGCGGGCATGGCTGGGGTGAATCACCGGGCTTCTCCGTCGAAGGTGACCGGCGCATGGCTACGGCCCTTTGTCAAGGAGTGGTTAAGCTTGTCGGGGGTAGGTGGCCAACCCCATACCCGTTGGCTTCGCCGACAAGGACAAGAACGAGCTCCCAATGAGTCTGCTGGCGAGCGTGGGTCGGGGAGCTCGTTGTGGAGGGGGAACGAAGGGCGGAAAGAGGTCCGGGGATGCGCCCGCGCACCACGCCATCCGGGAGCTCGTTGATGGGAGAGCTCGGCGCCGCGACGGTTGTCCCCTTGTCTTGAGGGAGGAGGAGGGGGACGGGGGGGAGGGGAGGGAGCTCGGGCGAGGTGGAGAACGGTCTCCCCGTGGAGCATCTCTCATCGCGAGCTCGTGGACCGGGAGCCCCTGTGGCGGGAAAGAAACCTCGATCGCAAAGCTCTCAGTTCGGGACTTTGGGAAAGTTCGTTCGTGATGAGGGCTCCGTGCGTCGTGGCGGGGCGGTCCATCTCGTCGTGTGTTCTTGCCGATTTGGTCTAAAAAGAATGACGGTCCCTGGACTCTTTGTTTTGAGTTAGGCCATTATTCGGGGGTATCCCGAATACCGATCCTCCACAATTCGAGATTTTGGAACACAGAACTTCTTTTAAAAAAAAAAACCATGAACATTTCGACTAGTTCCAAAGAGTATTGTTATATTCTGGATCACCGAATCACCGCACGACAACATCTGGTATGGGAGGAGCCTAGCTCCTGGTAGCCAAGCCTAATGCATGCAAGAGTGTGGTGTTTGGTTGCCTGTTTGCACGAGCTAGTTTATCCCGAGATCTTGTTTAGTTGCTCGCATTAGAATGGGTTGCATTAGATAAAAAAAAATATATAAAAGAATCATCACCATGATATTTATTATGGGAAACTATTATCTTATATCTCTTAGTTTATCTTGTTACTCCTTAATACTAATCGAAATATGTTAATATCAATTAATATGTGCTTATAACGTGTTAATAACATTATTAGATGGTTAATTACTTGCACCATGCGAGCCTGACTCGGCAGGAACGGTCGATTCCTGCTTTCCTGCAGAGCGTGGCTGAGGGGGGGAATCTTACATGCGCCGATCCTAACTGAGCACATACGTGAACCAAACAAAGGCCTACTTTGCAGCGGTAGAGTTTGGCTGAGGGCTCATGCAACAACCAAACACAACCAAACACCCCCTAAAACATCGGCTCGCATAATTGCCTTTGTTCTTGCTAGTTGCTACTCTGGAAGGAACACTACCGTTGATCAAGAGAGCTTTCATGCATGTCTAGCAGGCCGTTGACTCACTGTTCAAGATCACTGTGTCTGTTGACCGCCAACTGAATACTGTAGTTTCAGAGTTACGCAGGTGCTCGCAGACTCGCAGAGGCTCTGATGACTTGCGCTGTGGGTGGCGTTTGTGTGGAAGCCATGCATTTCGGTGTCAGATTTGACAGAGGATACCTGCCTTATACTCAATCCCGGGCCGAATAAATGACATGGAATAAAGCGATAACAATAGAAATTAATAGTCAGTGTATTAATATGACATATGGATAGTATAATATTGGAATTGGAATATCATTGTACAATAAGCTCCATCCAAGATGTAGGATACCATCAAGTAGGATAACCACAAACAAATTGATTGTAACTCCGCTAGTTGAGTCCTTTGTGGTAGAATTTGTTCACCTGTGTCCTCTGGGTAGTGAATTTATCTTAGTATTTAACAAATTGATTTCAATCATTGACTTGACATGGGTGTCCTTTGTGTAGTGAATTTATCTTAGGATTTAACAATGTTGTTATTTGAGTGGTATGCGATGTGTTCATCGAAAATGTGGAACATGTGGTAACTTCGTAATCTTGAGATCTCTCAGCTCAGCCTTTCATAGGTGCCTCATATAGAGCAGGGTGTATCCATATCCATAGTACGTATGCGTTGTATGAGCGTCAACATCTTTTAGCAACTATTGCCCATTGACCATATACTCTCTTGATCTTTCAATGTATTTTGGTTGGTTGATGGAGACGGCATTCATGGCCGAACTTTAACCATTCATGAACATTGTGCCTTAGCGACCAATACCATCTTTCAATGGTTGCTCAGCTTATGATCTTGTGGAGCGCAATCAACCAGCCACGAGGGCACTCATCCAACAAACAATAAAAGAACCAACAAGAACAAATAGAGCAATCATCGAATTGCTATGTACTATGAAGGCTTCATTATTATGGAAATAAAAGATGGTGGGTTTATGAAGACATATCTATGACCAAGTCAAAATGGACAAAGCCCAATCTATTTGTGATGGATGTTAGGGCCATGCAAAATCCTATGACACGTAACTAGTGCATCCAACTTGATGCAAGTATACGAGGCGGGTGTGTTTAGATCCTGAAAATTGGCACTATAGCGAATGAAAAGTATTGTAGCACTTTTCATTTGTTTATGATAAATATTATCTTACCATAGGGTAACTAGGCTCAAAAGAATCATCTCGCAATGTACATCTAAACAGTGCAATTAGCTATTTTGTTTACTTATATTTCATACTCCGGACATGGGTCTTTTGATGGATTTAATGCTTCGATGTGATGGGAATTTTAAAAATTTTAGAGAAAAGTTAGGGTGCTAAACTAATAGGACAGAGTGCAACACTGCAGACAGAAGGTCCTAGCATTAAAACAATGATTGCGCTCGACTCAAACATGATAGGGGCATGAGGGTGGATGCGTTGAAAATTACACTTGATAAGCTTTTTCAATAAGTACTAGAATGTTAGTGAGCTTTGAAGGTTTTCGATGCTTTCATTCTGAATCCAACTTTCAAAATACGGTCTTAGAATTGTCTTCACAAGCATCGATGCACACAAATCCTGAAACATCCTTGCAAGAATAGGCAATGGTGCGAATCTTCTGTATTCTGATGATGAAGGAGAGATGATATGGAAGAGAATGCATACCAGTGAAATCTGAACTATATGGAAGAGGATGAAAATTCTTCGTTACATTCCGGATTGGTATTCTTTTTGCACCTGATCGATCCGTGTCTTAAAATTTTGTGTAATGGTGAAAAATAATTGTAATTAGCAGGCGCACAGGCAATTAAATAGTGGGGGACTCTAGTGAGAAAAAACAATAAATTCTTAGTAGTTCCGATGGAGTCAAAGATATGATAGTACTAAATTAGGTTCAAGCCTGTTGAGTGCAAGCAAACACATGGTGGTGGTACACACAGGGACGGGCGACGTAACGGGTTGGTGCCCATTCAGCGATCGCCAGGCAACGGATCCATGCTTTTATCCCGGTGTCTTCAGTTCAACAACCCAGTACGCAATAGCACTTCGATCGTTTTAATTGTTCAGACAACAGCTGTGAGCCATGAGATGAAGATTAAGACGTATGAATTATCGCGTGAACTAAAGACAGATTTGAGAGGCTTGCTTTTAATAATTGAATTATTTTTTTTAAAAAAATAAATATATTAATAATTTAGTCTCTGCATTGACCAATGCATATAACTATTTCTTATTACAAATTTACAAACATGATACTGACGGTCCACACAAAGTTTTTTAAAGACCAAAAGTAAATAAAGGAAGAACTTCCAAACTCAAGGTTTCTCACTAACGTTGCACGATAAACAACACAACACCGCTGCTTGTAGCCCTGAATCTACCGTGTGTTCTTCCATGTTTGGGATGATGGGATAGAGATTAGCTAGATAGCGGAGTCGTCACCGACGTTTAATCATTAATAATATTTTTCTTATTGGTTTTGGAACTGAGATTTGAGAACTCAGCAGATCTGTAACCCATCAAGCAATTATATCTCCCGGCCTTTCTTGGAAGCAAGCTCACAGGTTTTGCTTGCCGTGCTCGTAGTCTTTGCCCCCAAGACACAAGCCACACCACCGTCAGTACCACGGCTACGTACGTACAACTCGTGAGCAAAACTCATAAGCAAGATCATGCTCATTGCTGGGCTGCTGCTGCCCACTAGCACTCGTAGCAATCCAAATGAAAGCGCAAGCCACAAGCCAACGCGTTCTCCCTACACAGATCAACTCCAAGAAATAGCATCAATTAAAATGCTTGCTGCAGAGACGAGACAAGCAATAGCAAAGCCTACTAAGCTAGGGACGGAGCACAAAGCCTGAAGAAAGACGATGCAGCTGGCGAAGGGGTCCCTGGACCTGGTGCTGGTGCCATGCGGTCTGGTGGTGATGCTGAGCTACCACCTCCTCCTCCTCTACCGCATCCTCCGGCACCCCGCCACCACCGTGATCGGCTACGAGAACCACAACAAGCTGGCCTGGGTGCGCCGCATGGTGCAGCCGGCGGCGAACCCCGAAGAGACGGCGCTGGCGCTGAGCGTCATCTCCAGCAACATCTCGGCGTCCACCAACCTGGCGTCGCTGTCCATCGCGCTCGGCTCCCTCATCGGCGCCTGGGTCAGCAGCACCACCAAGATGTTCATGACGGAGCTCGTCTACGGCGACCGCAGCCAGTCCACGGCCACCGTCAAGTACATCTCCCTGCTCGTCTGCTTCCTCGCCTCCTTCACCTGCTTCATCCACTCCGCCAGGTACTACGTCCAGGCCAGCTTCCTCATCACCACGCTCGACTCCGACGTGCCGGCGAGCTACGTGCAGCACGCTGTCATCCGGGGCGGCAACTTCTGGTCCATGGGCCTGCGGGCGCTCTACCTCGCCACCACCCTGCTCATGTGGGTCTTCGGGCCAATACCCATGTTCGCCTGCTCTGTGCTCATGGTGGCCATCCTCCACATGCTGGACACCAACTCCCTGCCCCTGCACCAGCACCAGTTCACAGTTAGGAAACGGCACGAGCAGAGACCTCTCACCTCAACCTTCCCTACGAGGCAGCAGCAGCCCAGTCTGCAGAATCCAATGCTCAGCAACCCGGTCTTGTCACCTGTTACGTTCTTCAGTTGAATTGCAAAATTTTCAGTAATGTTGAAGAATCTGCATGTAGTGTACAATTATACACTACATTACATTAATGTTCAGCTACAAAATTTCATTACAGATATTGTTTCCCTATTACTAGGACAACTGCTACATATAGGTAAATGGTCTGCACTGGCTCCCAGTCCTCTGTTGTTAGTCTCTAGAGAAGAACAGTGAGGACATTGGGGTCATTCCCATTGGACTCGGTAGTTTTCTTCTTGCCTCGCTTCTTGAGCTTCTTTTTGAATCTGAATTGTTCCTTCATGTTCTTCTCCCATGCTTTCTTGTGCTTGTTGTAAATGAACATCGCAGCTCGAGCATCCTCGATCTGTAAGAGTACAGAATGTGGTCATGCAAGCAATCATGAGCAGGAGTGACATAAAAATGGAAGTGTTAGGATCATCACGACACAAATCAGTAACCATGAATATGTAACACATACGGGGCAATGCTCATTCTGTTGTATTTTAGCACCAAGTACTTCAGCAGCAAGATCCTTCAATGATCGCCTCTTTCTCTCCCTAGTGAATTGAAATTCACATGTCAATACAGGGTAATCACAAGAATAATCATGTCAGAGCAGATGCCCAGACCATCTAACCTTCGGAAAACCTCATATTCTGATGTATCCCTAATGTCCTTCTTTGGGTGGCTTAGTAGCAGCACCTGGAAATTATTAATTAAATTAGAGAAGAACACACACAGGGTGCATAAAGAAAGGAGTTAAAGCCACCAACCTTGAGATCATTGTGCAGTGCATGACCAACAAGAACTCTTCCTTTAATCAGCTCAGCTACTTCCTTCTGCACGACCCAGAATTCTTTGGCTGCAGTGACATCAGACAGTACATAACAGAGATCACCACCCTTGACAGCAACGAAGTACCATATAGTGATAGACCAATAATGTAGTGTTGTATCTACCTTTGTTCATGTGCTTAGGTCTAATCCCACTAATCCGGGTACGGTAGTCCACAATTCGCTCCACAGTACGAACATATTCATCATAAACAACATTGCCAAAGGAATTAACCTGAAAAAAAAGCACATTGAGGTTAGAGGATGATAATTCAAATGTGGGAATACATTTACATTATCTAAATGTTTGGACAGTTAAAATAAACTTGCTCAAGTGCATTCATTTTATGGCAAATAAACAACTACATATCAAGTACCACAAATTGTTTAACAAAAAACAGTAATGACATGCCGGTCTAGAAAATCCTTCTTGTTCGAGGAGGAAGTTTGGTTCTTCCCCCTAGATCTCTCAAGAAAGCAAGGAAATCCTTGCCTGCACTTTTCCCAAAGCAAGGCCAATTAAAAATGCTTTCCACTGCTAATCAATTTTCCATCAAACTTAAGCATGTAACTCAAGAATAACCTTCACTGCTTGAAGCCTTGAACATTTACATCACACCAAACATCAAGCATAAATGCACACAAAATACACGAGGACATTATTATACCCTATAAACAAATATTATTGACTCTACTCAATGTTCGTTCTGACACAAGGTGATGACTGAGCATTAACAATTTAACATGAAGTCAGTCTCATACCTTAATGCCACATTCAAGGATATAGAAAATCATGTGACATTGTGAATAAACAGACCACTAAATGTTTTAATGTTTATATGGCTTCAGATCACTAAGTTTGTACACTGAAACAGTAATCCTACAACATTTTCAAAGCACAAGTAGAGACATCCGTAACAGTTTATAACAGACAAGACAACAGCACAAGGGAAGAGGATCACATTGTAGTTCCTGACATTATCTAAATAAAACTAAGTATTTGCCAGTTTGTTAGCATAACACCTAGGTTTAACATCAGGTAAGTAAACCAAACTAATAATAGAAGGTTATTCTCAGCCACCGCTGCTAATCGCGCAGGTTATTCCTCAGCCACTGCTGAATACAAGGTTACAGAACCCAACAGGCCACAGGATACGAAATTGTTTTACTGTAGTGCCAAACCCAAATGTAAATTAAAATTAATAGCATGTTACTGAAACAAACACCTGAATACTACTAGTGCCAAATGCAAGCTAGTACGGAACCACAAAAATGAAAGTCCATCCAGGTCATGGACTCATGGGAGTTACTAGTTATTAAACCAGACATCTGAAATGACAAACATCCAACTATGGATTTGCCCAATTCAACTTCAGAACATCTCCACCATGGAATAATAGCAATCTCATTCCCTGGACAGAGCAGACTAATACGCTACTCCTTCATGATTAACAACGAACAACCAGACATATTGCTCTGCCATCACTCCAAATCCATAGCGGTCTCTATTCCACTCCAGAAATTGATGACTAAGTACATCATTACTAGTTACTATGTTGAAGAGACGGTGCTGCTTACCAAGGTAACCCTGCCGAGAGCGCTTTTGCTGCCATCAGATCCTACCCCGACCATCTCGCAGTCAATCGCCACCGCTTTAGTCAAGCTGAGGACCCCAAAACACCATTCCCAAACAACGAAATCAAAAAAACAAATCTCAAACCGACAATCCAAGCGTCTCGATGCCAGGGCATGCTCACCTGGTGTCGTCGGAGGTTGGCTCGAGTTTGACCTCCTGCATCGCGGGTGGTGGAGACGGTTCCGCGGGCGCCGGAGGGCCACCATCGTGCTTGCGCTTGCCGAGGTGGGTCGCGGCGGGGCGGTGGGGAGCTTGGACTGGAGCTGCGCCCAGTTAGGATTTAGGACGGAGGGGGGCGCTGTTTTCTGCCTGGGCTTCCGCTTCCGCCTCGGATTGTGGCTGGGGTTTGCGGCTGCCGCTGGCGGCGTGGAAGACGGCGTCGGAGCCGCCATGGGGACGATTGCGGCGCGGGAGGACGGAGATGGAGGTTTTCTCTTTTTTTTTTTTCTTTTGTGTGTGTGAGGGTTTTGTTTTGTTTTTTATCTTAAGGGTGTTCTAACTTCCAACTTCAAAACGTTTTCTTGGGTTCAAAATTTCAAATAACTTTCAGTAACTAATTTTTTTATTCGGTGTATAGAGTTTACCTAAGCATGGGTTGGTTCACACCTCAATAGTGCAGGCGGACAAAGGGTACTAGGGTGTGATTGGTTGCCCTAACCGGGTAGTGCAAAGGGTCATTTGCCTCAATATGATGCACTCGCCCGTGTTTGGTTGCTCAAATGTACGTTTTCTTTTTTTGCATCCACTCATTCATTTTAGCACCTCGGCTCTCCTTGATAATGTATAGGATATGCAATGACAACATAATACTTGATTGTGTTGAAGGATGGGGGTAAAATCTTGGAGACTAACATGCAATTCAGAGTTAGTAGGGATTTGTTATGAGGATTATAACTTGGGAATTAATTATTGAAATTGAATTAATGAAAACTGCAATGTAAAGAGCTTTGGTAGAGTCTAGGGTATACATAGTTTATTTAGGATTTTTGGAATTTTTCGGTGCATGGAAAATAGAGTTTCATTCGTCCAAATACGTTTATTGGGTGCCCGTAGCATTTTCATGTTGATGGGGTTACTGTTTATGTCGCTAACGGATTATACTGTTCACTATCGTTTACTTTTGATAGAACCCGATCCGCTACTGTCTGTAATTGATATTGTTATCGCTAATGGGTTTACTGTTCATGAACCCCGATTCACTATTGTTCATAAAACCTAGTACTATTGCTTATCGGGTTGTACACTCGCATCTTAGTAGCCTGCACAGTTGTGTATATGATGCAAACGGGTTTAGTGTTCATATTTTGAAAAGTTTGTAATTCTTTTAAAATAAGGGATTCCAAACGGGTCCTTAGTGATTATTGGCACTATGAAAAACAAAAGGGGCAATTGCATTGATGCCTCAGTTTTGAACTCCAACTACTCATTTGCTCCTTTCTTTCACTTTGCAAGATTGCCCCTGTTTTCAAGACCTGAAGCAACAGCATGCCCCTACCGTCTATGGTATGTAATGGTGTTAAGTCAAATATTAAAAAGATATTTTTGCCCTTGCATCATTGTTGCCCCTGTTTTCTAAAATAAATTTGCAAATATGGGTCTATATATTATGCTATTTGCACTGCATTGTTGTCAAATTCTAGTAAAATCCTAAAAAATGCTATTATAATCAACTCAAACGGCAACTATAATTCGAAGCATATTTGAATCCACTCAAAAATAGATAACAGTGCAATCCAAATAGACATATCCGTATTTGCAAATTCATTTAAAAATGTGGCAATGATGCAAGGACAAAACTTGACTTAGTCACTTTTTAGTCTTGACTTAACACCACTATGGGCCTATGTGCATATGCTGTTGCTTTAGGTTTGAAAAAAATGGGCAATCTTGCAAAGTAGAAAAACGAGGGACAAATGAGTAATTAGAGGTCAAAAGGAGGCATCCATGCAATTGCCCAAACCAAAACAACAAAGGTCTGCCAGCTACCTAGATCAACACAACACTATAGGTTCACGCCTCTATTTTTTTATAGCGAGGGACGCTGCAAAGGCTGGGCTTACCGCTATTTTTTTATCTCCATGCTCATATAACAGTTAGCACAATTGCAATGCCTGCTGTTTGATGTGATAGATGTAGTTGAAGTGGTTGATGATGGAGGCACAATGACAAGTAAAGGTTTTTGAAAAAAAAGATAACAAGTACTCTGCTAAAATATGTGTTGCTATGGTATTCCTGCCGTCAAACTTTCTTTAAGTTTAAAGACTCCCCATGACCCAAAAAATAGAAGTCATTATAGGTTACGTGCATGTCAAACTTGTTTACTTTTAACTAGGTTTGTAAAAAATACAAACAACATTTATATTTTTAAATAAGTTTATTATGAAAATAAATTAAACGATAATAATAATTATGTATTATTAATATTAGTATTTTATGTATATTTCGTCAAAGTTTAAAAAAATTGACATCTAAAAAAAAGAACAATTTCTACTTTGGGATGGAGGGAATAAGTTTGTAGAAAATATATACTACAACATTTGTATCTACAGATATGTTTGTTATGAAAATAAGTTTGATGATCCATGTAATGATATAGATATTTGGTCAACGTTATGTTTACATTTTTTTTTTGTAAAATTCTGGTCTCAAGTCATTTTGTCACTGCCGTTTGGTCGCGAGACAAACATCGATAGTTCTACCAAGTTTTTTCGCGCTAACTTTAGCCATAGTCAATTATTTGTCACGCTTTTTTTTTTTTTTTTTTGGGTCAAATTCTCGTTTTAAAATTGTCACTGCCATTTGGTCGAGAGACAAACATCAATACTTCTACCAAGTTTTTTCGCCCCGGTTTTTTTCGCCCCGACTTTAGCCATGGTCAATATTTGGTCACGCTTCCATTTGCACCCAGTGTCAACCAAACTTAGGGAGCGCTGGTGTTTCACAAGAGATCAAAACAGGTTAGTTTTCATACTGCTAATAAACCCTACCAATCCGCTCCAGAACAGTTTTCCCGTATGATAAGTACTCCGTACAACATAATTAGCTTATGGTGCCCACCACATCAACAAGAGTACAAGACTACACGAGCATGTCTAGCTCACTCGTGATCTGTTTTCCTTTAGTACATATAATCGTATCTATAACTCCTATAAAGGAGAAGCCCACTATAGGAGTTCTCTACGCATACAGAGTGTCCACGTAGGCTTCCTAGGTGGCATCTCTCCTCCCTGCTATCCGTGCATGATTGGCCGTTCTCCTGCCTCTTCCGTTCGTCTCCTCGCTGCCATCCCTGCCCATCACCGCGGCTGCAGTTTCCGGACCGTCCACCTCCATCGCTCCAGTGCCCGACCTTTCCTGACCCCCCGCCTCCACTTGCTGTCCGGTTGGCCCGGCCTATCACTTCGTCTTCCCATGATGGCATTCATAATCAATTTATTGACTCTGCCGGTTCTCCTTCGCCTTCGCCCGTTGCGCTTGACAGTATCATGCTATTTAAAGCGAGGAAGCATTGTTGTCAAAAAAAAAAAAAACAAGAAGAAGCGAGGAAGCATGGTGGTGCAGATCAGCGAGAGGCAGACCTGGTGTTGCTGTGCGGCGGCCGAGCCCCGGCGTGAGAGTAGGACCTCCAAAACACGGGCATGCAGCAGGCTGCAACGCTACTTCCACGAATCCGGGCAGGCGAGCTCAAGGGATGGGGCGACACCAAGCCGGCAACGACGCTTCTTCCTCGACTACGAGTGGGTAGCAGCGCTCACTTCCGCGACTCAGAGAGCGGCGGCGTTCCTCCACGACCTCCCCGCCTTCCGAGACGAAGCAGGGTAAGAGTCCTCCGCGACCGGAACCACCACGACGACGACGACGCGCCGCCAGATCCGCTCGGGGTGGCGATGCTTGGCCATGGCGGAAGGCCCCGGAAGGAGGTCCGCGCATGGCTGTCGCGGCCCCCGCGCTGTCGATGGTGGCGCCCCCAAATCCGCTCAGGATAGCGACGCTGCTCGATTTCGACAGGCATGCGAGAAGAAACGTGTGGAGAAACGTGTGGACGTGGTGCTCTCGCGCATGCGTGATGATTTTTTTTAGAGCATCCGGGATTGATGGAATGGTGGGGGTCCAAACAAAGAGTTTTGTTTTCCCAAAAAAAAACAAAGAGTTTTTTTTCAGCGCCCACGCTGTGAGGGCATATGTCAGGTGGAAGCCCAGGCCCAGGTTGAGGCCTGTGTGCTTTTAGCTGGGCCAGTTATCATGTTTTTCTTTTTAGCATTTTATTTACAGTAGTTTAAATTTACCCTTAAGCATTTTATTTAAATTCTGTGACATGATCTATACATATTCCTCTTTCATACCCGCGGCAAACGCGCGGGAATTCTTCTAGTTTGTTGCAACACAAAACAGAGTTCCTTTCACAATTATTACACAGCGCCATATCAAATTTGCCAGGAGGGGGACGGGAGACCCAACACATTCATAATAGCACAATTGATATTGCAACTTACAGATAAACATATCTACAAGATTACAATGCACCGTCTTTTCATAGTCAGGGTTTAAAGGGAATAATCTAAAAACGTGTTTCAGAGAAGGACAAACTCGCTAGCCCTTGTACGTTTCTACTTCCAAAACTTTCAGCACTATCTTCGCCTCTTAACTGAAATGCCTATCCAATCCAAAAAAGAAATGTGTATGGCTTCAGTCAGACAGTCACCGAACTGACTACAATCAGAGACCACTTCAGACATTCCTTCCTGGAATAGCTTTTTGAGCCAATAAAATGCACAAGGGATCAAGAAAGCATCTCAACATGGTGTGGGTGGCATAAACTGTCAATGGCATGGATCAGTTTCCTCCGTGGACCTACAGCATCAAGTCCCATATCTTTCAGCTGTTTCATAGTAAGAGAGGCAAGCTGATACATCCCTAGCTTTTCAGTGTCCAATATGTTCACAAACCATCCAAGACCACAACCGAAAAGCCAATTCCTCAGCCCGCCAAACCCAGCAACCTGTCTCTCAAGAAGCTGGGCTCGAATTATCTTATTTGCAACAGGTGAAGATATAACTGGCATCCTTGGCTTACCCATGCTTCCAAAGAAACTTGTCGCCTTCCCAGTTTCTTGATGAAACAATTCTCGAACAGCATGATCCTTAGTCCATTCGGTTTTAACAACAGAGATAGCAGAACTGTGTGGTAATTTATCATCTGTCATAGTTGGAACACCCTCATGGACTATACTGCCATGCGCTGGAGGGGACTCCTGACATTTCTTGGCTGCCAACTTCTCGGGGTGCTTTTTTCTGGCAGCATCAAAGTCTCTCTTGCTCCTAGTTATGCAAGACTGCTTAGAACTTATTGTGGGCATATTTGATTGAGGATTTGCAGTAACAGGTGATTGTGGAGGAATTAATATGGTGATACGCTGTTTCTTGACTATTACCCAGTCATCATCCTCATAATTGCAGTTCCTTGAACATATAGGATCAGAGGAAACCTCTGTATGTGGTTTCTCATCACGAACGTTAGGCATGGCTAGTGAAGTGTTCATAAACAGTCTTTTATGCACACAATACAAAACCTCCTTGGTGCTTAGAGAAGTACCTAATAATAAGATTAAGAAAGAAGTAAAGGATCATTCATATTTTCATATACCGTGCAGAAATAACTGTAGAACAATAACAATTAACAAAAGCTATTCTAGTGGAACTGTAGAACAGAAAGGAGGGAAGATCAAATTGAAGAATATAACCTTGCCATTCAAAACACAAACATGTAGCTAAGACAAGAACAGGAATAGCATGAATCAAGATATACAGTTCTGCTGGACTAGCACATATCTTGATTGGCTCCAGTATTTAACATACACTGGTTGTCATTCGAAACACAAACATGTAGCTAAGACAAGAACAGGAATAGCATGAACCAAGATATGCAGTTCTGCTAGACTAGCACATATCTTGATTGGCTCCAGTATATAGCATAAACCTTCGAGTTTCTTCAACAAAATACAAATAAGCCTATATTTAATCAGTCAACTGTTCATTATTCATACCCATCAAATCCATTCACACTTGACATATCATTAAAACTCTTATTGCCATAATATTGTTTCATTGCTTGCAATGGTAAAATCAATGCATTAAAACTCAGCAGATGTAGCAATGTTATGAGCGATAATCAACAAAAAGCATGAAACGAGGAGGTGCATCCTATCTAACACGTAACACCCGACAAACTCTAGGTTAAAAAGGTTAATTAACATGTACCATAAATGCAGGTACAAAAAGCAGCATGGAAAGCAAGAAAAAGAACAAAAGGCACCTCTAAACAAAACTCATAAATTACAAGAAACAAATCAAATATCAAACATTGAACAAATTATAGCATGAGGATGCTGCCACTGATCATGTTGTATCTAGTTAATTGGACATCCAAGGATCAAATTCTAAGATAGTGAACCTAAGCCATCCAGCCTGACCCAAATTCACTGGCATACCTACATAAATAATTAAACACAAGGTTCCAAAGGCGTTAGGCACTAAATAGGGGCCAGGCTCCGCCTACACAAACCTTCGATTGGCGCCTAGGACACCTAAGCAGAGAATAAACGTGATTAAATGTTTGTGCTTTTTCTTTTTGCCTTTTGGGCTACCAGGATGTCTTCAAGTGCATAATTTCATCACAGGCTCAGTCCAGCCTTGTTACAACAAAAGGAACAACAGGCCAGCAGCAGTATCTCCTTTGGCCCAGAAGATATTAATGGCTGGGACCCATTATAACCCTACGCCCCAACCTTATCCATGACCATTCTGTTTCCCTTCCAGCCTCCCTCCCAGCGTGCACACATCTGCCGCATGCCTGAACAGCCAGCCGCACTTCACATACCGCAAGGTCTGGGATTGCTGCAGTCAGATGGCTTAGCACGCACCATAGAGGCACGTGGGGTGGCAGTTACTTGAGTTGGTGCTAGAGAATTTCCTTGCTGTTGGCACCAACGCAAGATGTGGAGATGGCGGTTGCAGCCACATCAGAAGCAAATATTGTTTCTTCGCGTGCTGCAGCCCACCGTGCTCGCACATGCTCCTGCCGCTCACGGCTCACCCATGCACACGCTAGCTTGCCATCATCCTGATTTCCTATCATTCCACGCCACCTTTAATTGAACGCCTATGTCCAAGGTGAGGCTCCAAGAGCTCCATTTCGCTCTTAAATGTGCCTAGGCGAGTGCTTAGTTGTGTGTTTTTTAACACTGATTTAACATATGCGATTGGATCCAAATGAAAGAGAACCGAGTCTGAAGAACACTGAGCAGCAGCCATAGATCCAAGAGGAGTATAAGGCTTAATGAAGTCATCAACTGTATATAACATGGCATCATGGTAGCTGAAGTCTTGCCCTGCGGTGGGCAAACCCTTAATGAAGAGGGTGCATTAGGAAGGCTTAGTGTGCATGCTAGAAACAGCAGGCAGCACAAAAGTTGGGATGGGGGATGAAAAGGTAGCACAGGGACAGAGAGGACAGCTAGGTCAGGTGATGGGAGAGGTGGGCAGGTGGCAGAACATGATGGCAGAGAAAGGGCAAGCAGCTGAGAATGCATTTGAGCTTGCACTAGGGTTATGCTACCACATACCAAGGGAGTGGCTGCTATGGACCAGTGGTGGGAAATAACATGGATTTTTCTTTGTGTTGCATAAGCTGTGTACTGGGAAAAAAAACTTACTTCCTATGTTCCAAATTGTAGTTTACTTTGGATTTGTCCTAAGTCAAACTTCAACATTAACCAAGTTTGAAATTTCACCAACATCTGTAACATAAATTTGTTGCCTTAGATTCTTTATACTCCCTCCATTCCGAATTGTAAGTTGTTCTGGTTTTCTAGATACATAGTTTTTGATAGACACAGACAAAGTCAACTATAATTTGGAACAGAGGGAGTATCTGAAAACAACAAACTTTCATCAGAGGGAGTACCTGAAAACAATAAACTTTCATCTTAGTATGGAGTACTATAGGCAAACTTGATACAGTCAGTTCAATTTTTTGACTAATTATGTAGGGATTACCATGAGTCTAAAATCCAGAGTCCAAGAATTAGATTTTACAAGTTACTATGATAGAAAAAGTCCACTTCTAATGTTACGTTGACCACATATAGAGCCTGCGTGTGACAATGTGACGGAATGTTCAACCATATTGTCCAACTTTTGAGTGCACTGGTCGGTCAATGTAGGCCACCTAAATCAAACACTCAATTTCTAGAGGCTGTCATCACATCTCTGTTGACAAATTCCATTCCTTTGTGCAAAGAAAACTCAGTGGTGTCCTAAGTCCTAACTCATTGAGGAGGGTACATGCTAAGGTCCAGTAAACAAGAGAGGTAAAAAATTAACTGGGGAGAAAGAGACTGATGTCCCAGATTCATAGAAGCATATGGCTGCCCAAAACAAAATGAAAAGAGAAAAAAAAAAGATTATCCATTTCTCAGCCTGGCCGCTGAGGATAAGCGATGGTGGAGTTGGATCGCTGGGGACCAGAGAAGCATGCCTCTACCTATTTCGCTTCACTCGCTTGGGCAGTGGCAGGCCCAGGATTTTGAGGTTGTCTGGTTGGGCATTCAAAATAAGCAGGGGTTTAAAAAAAAGACAACTTAAAGTTGTGAACTACAACATAAGTACAATTGCACAATACATAGCAGATATAACACATAATATATAGCAGATGCAAGTGTGATCAAACTGGTGGTTGCGAGCAACAATTCTAATCAATGTTATTGATGCGATCTTAATGTTTAATATAATCAGCAGGATTGAGTATGCATTGTTCTGATGATTTCTTAAGGGCATATCACATGGATTAATAATTGTTAGTCATTACTGACAGTCTTTTGCTCTTGTTTGACGAATCAAAGCTTGGCCTTTCCAATCATTTTCACCATTGGATGACAGACTGACTATTGTGTCATTATCTCTCTCGCTTCAAACCATTAGCAGTAAGCGTGGAGATGTGCACCTTAACTTCCACTGTGAACTGTTCCGACCACAATGGTGATTCACAATACTTGCCATCGCCATAATTGTGATCAATATTCGTTTTTCAGTTTGGTAATCGTCATAATAAAATGGTTAGTTCCAGTAAGTTCTGTCAGTCTCTACCCGTATATTCCTTTGCCCATATATCATAGGCGGACCCACCTATAGGGCGAGGCAGGGCGGCCGCCCTACCTCCCCTCCGGCGAGTACCCCATCTACCCCTCCCTCCCAAAGCGGCTGCCCGAGCGGCGAGGAGAGGTTGAAGTACCCTGGGCGTTCGGTATTTACCGAACCGATCGGTACGGTACCTCGGTTCCAACACAAATTCGGTTCCTGCAAAATAGGTACCGATCGGTTCCTCCCAAAACTCAGTACCGAGCAATTTCGTATACGTACCAGGAGATCGATGAAAGCTCGCTCAGATCCTCATCCTCTATCTGCGGTGCTTGGTGACGGTCGGTCGGGGGAGGAGGAGAAGGCCCGCGGCCTGCTGCTGCTAGCGGCGGGCGGTGACCAGGGGCAGAGCCGCGGACAGGGAGCGGGAGGGGAGCGACGGGCACGGCGTGGGGCGACCTCGCGACAGCGAAGGCAAGGTGCAGCGCCGAGGTGGGCGCGAGGCGGCGGGCGGCGGGTTCGCGAGGGACAGGGCCGGCGCGTCGGGCGGAGGGGGCAGCAGGCGGCCGCCGCCGGCAGCGCGCGCGCGTCGGGGACTCGGGCGGCGGGCGTCGGCTTCGCGAGTCGCGAGGGAGATTGGGGCGACGGCGGCTTCAGTTCAGCACGCGGTGAGGAAAGGGAAAACTAACTAGGTGCCTTCGGTGGTGGGCTCACTGGGCTGTTGTTGGGCTTTCAGTGTATCTCCGACTACTGATCCCGTGCGAGAACTTCCGCGATGAACCTCCCACGTCACCCCAATTCTGTGATTGGCTGATGATTTTGCAAACAAGCCATTACCTTTTGAACAAATCGCGTAACAGTCCCAAAAAACTCCCAGTAAACAGTAAATCGGTTTTAACTTTTTACCTTTTACCCCCGTATTACCCGAGCTTCTACACCCGAAGAAGGAAAGATTCCAAAATCGTGGTCATTTTTCACTTACCCACCCGCCTGAGATTTTTACGATGACCACCCTGCCTCATTCCACCAAATATATACGGGGTTCTCCTTCCAGCAAAAAAAAAAAAAAAAACTCACGCCTCCACCTCTTCCACGGGCTCCTTTCTCCTTCCTCCCGCAGCTCCAGGCGACGCCGCCGCCGCCGCTCGCGTCGCGCTCTGCCCGCGCCTCCTCCTCTTCTTCCTCTACTCTCTCCTTCCTCTCTCCATCCCAGCGCTCTCTCCCGACAGGCGCAGAGCGAGGGCCCCCATGGCGCCGAACCAGCGAGGGCGGGCCACGTCGCTGCCCGCGGGCATAGGCGGCACCCGCCGTGGAGGCCGCCGGCGAGGGCTGGTCCACGGCGACGGCCAACCTACTCCTCCCTCGCGGCGTGGTGTGCTGGCCGGACTAGCGCTGCCGTCGGTCGACGTGCTGGCGGAAACCCTAACCCTAGGTGAGGGTCTCGCTCGTCTCCTACGCTCAACCATGGTGGTGAGGCTCCATACTGCTCCTTCCCCTCGTCCTCTTCCTGCTGCACATCACATGGCGTTCCTCATCTCCGTCCCTTTCCTCCTCAAGTTGGGGGATTTGAGTCGAATCCTCTTCGATTTTGGGATTGGGGGATTTGAGTTGGCTCAATCCTCTTCGTGTTTATCGGTTACTACATTCTTCCTATTTAATTGGAGCTCTAGAAGTGGCACTAAGCAGATTGTTTCACTTTGGTCCGTTCGTCAGGTAAGCCTCCCCTTTCTTATCTGTTAGCCATCCACCCGGTCCGTCAGTTCATCAGGTGTGTGCATGAGCCTGTGATTGTGCACAATCTGAAACTCTGTCTAGGCACACATTTTGTTACTGAAACCTTGACAACGGTTACAACCTACACAATCTGTGACCTTCAGTGTAGCTTTTTTTTTTTTTGACTGGTTCAGTGTAGCTATTGTCTTGTTGTCTTGCCATATTTTCTATTATGTTTGTATTAAAATATGATTTACACTACAGGATATACGTAAGATAAAGGAGTTGTGTTGCCAAACATGCTATTGTGTTTGCCACAGCAGGTTTGTTGAAGTCTAGAGAAAACCTTGTGCCTTGTGACCAATAGATGCTTCTATGTATGTGCTTATCACCAGTTCTGAATTTTGATCTTTGACCCTATGGAGCCCAAATATTTCCAGTGGTTTCCCCTTCATCTATTGATCCCTATAGCTTGTCCTTGTACTTTTCAGCCTTTAGGTTGTTTCTAATAATTTAAACTATATATAGATCTGTGCATGCTGAAGGCACTCTGGTTTGTTTCGAATGATGCAATTTGTAAGCCACACAATATGCTAAATAAAAAACTTTACATGGTTCAGTGGGAAAACTACCTAAACACTTGACTTCATTAGTTATATTTTTGAGCAGTCAACACAATATGCTAAATTGATGAGACCTGCCAAGGTATAGTGGCCTATTCTGTTTGCCAAAATTAACTGCGTGTTTTTGCCAAAACATAGCTCTGATATGAAGTTGACAATGTGTATTCTGAATTGGACTTTTAGCTAGAACTCAGTGTGATGTATCCCATAGAATTTTATATTAACTTTTAGAAAACACAGAGGATTTACTTGCGAACAAATTAACTGTACGCCAAAAGCAAAACGATGGCTTAAGATCATCCTTAAATTATTAGAAGCTATCAAGCTTTTCTTTATTATTGTTTCTAGGTGTCATTTCAGGAGGGGCTTCGCACTGCATAATTAATGGGATCATATCATTTCAGGTGATTGCTACTAGAGTGACAACCTGGTTGACTGACAGAGCTGGTCGAAGGCTTCTTCTCATTGTTAGTGGCAGCAACATACATGTAAATACAGCTTCTTGGAATTTTTCTAAGTATCTTTTAAACCTTTAGACTTGCTGCATCAGGCCATGTAGTCATCGGATTGGTTTAGGATATATATCTGACATATACAGACTAAATTAGGTTTGTCTTTCATGCACATCTATAGCCATTTTTATTCTTAATATAGCAGGCCATTTACTCATCTGATATTTTACTTTTAACCTACATTTATGAACTCAGCTAAAATATTCCTCATGTATGAACTGAGCTAGACCTAGTTTTTTATGGGCATGTAATGGTCCATTTTTTCCAGAAAACTCAAGTAATTGTATATTGCCGATGCCGTTGATACTATTTCCTTAAAGCAAGCTTTCTTCTCTATTGTTGGCAGAGATGTCCTATGGGCACTATGTGTACCGTGTAATGGTCCATTTTTTCCAGAAAACTCAAGTAATTGTATATTACCGATGCCGCTGATACTATTTCCTTAAAGCAAGCTTTCTTCTCTATTGTTGGCAGAGATGTCCTATGGGCACTATGTGTACCGTGACAAGCTTCATAGGTTTTAAACCGTCATTCTAGGCCAGCTACTACAGGGAATTCATGATGGTGTACGCCCTTCTGTAGTTGCTTAGACTCATGTATCGTGGCATTCTAGTTACAGTCTTTCCTTGGTAACAATATTTCCATTTTCCTATATGGTCATAACAAATGTTATGTACAGAGTTTTTCTAGAAAAATGAATAATGCATAGAATCTGATTAATGTAATGTAGTTGCAGTGCACTATGAACTACATATACACATATACATGCATTTAGAAACATGTCAAAGTCAGGTATATTCCAGCATTCATTATGATTAAAAGTTGATTTAGTATCCTTCTCACTGAGCATGTTTCGGGTTGCTATGCAGGAAGCTTGATTTTGAAACTGCCTCATTGTTGCTCGCAGAATTTTGAATCTTGCCTACATGACAACAGTGGTAGTTCATCTTAATGTGCCTCCTGTTAGTTCTACTCATGCGTTTGTTCATATATATCATTTCCTGCTAACAATCGAGTCTTCTTTTGTGCGCTTCACTGCTATCTGAAAAAAAAATCCAACCTTTATGCTTTTGCACAGTTCTGATATACTATGCTTTTATATGCTCCAGTTGTCATATAGCCACCGTTTTTTTTGCAATAAAAAAAAAAAAAGGAATTATAGGTTTGCTAATTCACCTCCCTCTTACACCAGCTAATGCCAGTGCCATGGCGTTGCTTAGACAGATTATCTCTTGGTGTGGTACTGCTTGATTTGGGAGAAAAAAAAAAAACACAAAGTTACACGAGATTTTTCATGGTACATATCAAAAAGTGGAATGTATGAGAATCATCAAATGTGATGATTCCATTGGATCTGTGTATGCACTAGGTTTAATTGTTTTTTCCTCCTTCAGAGTTCAGAGTAATTGGCCTACATGGCATATTTTTGGTGACTCCTCAGCTAGCCGTCAGCATTTTCATACTTTCCTATGCTATCAGAATGGAGACTAATTGGACTACTTATTTTATCCTGTATCCTGAGTTTCAATCTCCAAATCTACTGTTTTTTGCCATGCCTGCTTGGGCTCAGTGGTTTCTTTGGATCACTGTGCTCATACATTTAGCTCAGGTTAGCTTTGATATGGCCTTTTGGTTTATACATCTCACAAAGGAACTAACAATGCTCAATGCTTCATGGTGCCTTTTTTCCTTCACCTGTTAGCTGTTGCTTAGTCTCTTGCTCTTCTATACCTGAGTGCTTCTTGGTTCGATACATAGCTATCTTAGAAGTACGTCGGTGGATCGGACAAGGAACTATTTTGTAGTGTACAATATGCCATCACATAGGTTTAGTTAGTTCAACGACTTACAATAGTTCATGAACATCCATCACACAAGTTAGTATTGAATGGTTTACAGTGATGTCCTCTGCAGTTACTGTTGCAGACGATAACTGTGGTTTATGAAAGTGACATTGAAGTGCTCAACTATTTTTTCTCCAAGATAAACGCACATGGAATCCTGTGGCCACATTGGAAACCAAAATAACTTGAGGTGCCCAACCTTGGATGCAATTTGATGTAGCATTAATTAAAAACAAGTGCACGCAAGCACTTGGTCCTCTGAGGAAATTCATGTTCATTTGTGGCCCTGTATTTATTTGCAGCTATGAATTTGGTCTTCCGTTTTTAGAATGCGAAGATTCTAACGTTGATCAATTGTTATCTCAGGGATCAATGCTGGGCTTTATGCAAGAGAATGGTTACAAATAGATTGTAGCAGAGACCCAATGAGCTCCAGGCATCAGAATTGAGCAAGTTCTTTGCACAAATTGTTATTACGAGGTAAAAGAGAGAGAAATCGAAGAATTGGTTACCCATGACTAACTTCATTCTTTTTTTTTTTTTGACAAGAACTAACTTCATTCTTTGGTTCTGTGCACATGCAAACCCACTGATAGACTGAACATGTTACCAGGCATATCATAACAGGCTGTTTAAATCAGCTGATCGTTTTTGTAATTATGGCAAATTATATTCAACAATGTGTCCTTGCATAGGACACCTTTGAACCTTCTTATTTACTGAAAATGTCATACAGCCTTTTGCTTTCACATTGTTAGGCAGAATATAGTTTACCTGATAATTTTGTTGCCTATGACTTTCTTCTTATTCTTATGCTTATAAAGTTTAAAGAGACTGAACTACAAACAGACTGATTTATTTTCTCTTGTTTCTTCATAGGCACGTTTGGATGAGTATTTACATGAGGATGCTCCTTTTGACATATGCGCTTTCTATCCACAATTCCAAAAAGCTTTGATTCATGCCGTTGAGGATGACAATTCGACGTCAAAGCAAAAATTCAGAGCTCAAGGCTGACAATTCGACACCAAAATAATATTCCTTGTAATAACTAAAATTTTTTTCTGTATGCTGCCTTAGCTTAGTTGTTCGAGGTTGTTCCAATTACCTTACACCACACAGGGATATACTTCTGTTGCATATCAAATTCATTTATTTAGGTTGCTAGAGGTTGTTCCAATTACCTTACACCACACAGGGATATACTTTTGTTGCATATCAAACTCATTTATTCAGGTTGCTAAACGATATATCTCTGTCAATTAATAAACCTTTAATTTTTATTGTTTACCCAAATAAATATAATCTCATTTTACCAAGGTACACGCATGATGGCCGGCGCGCAAAGGCGCGCCGCCCCCCACTAGTTTTCATCTGAAATCGGTTCCAATCGGTTCTTTCGGTTTTCGAGGTATGGAACCGAAAATACCTCGGTTCTTTCGATTCCCAAGATCCCGGAACCGAATTTTTTGGTTTGGTTTTTCTTGGTTTTTGGTTCGGTTTTTCGTGCCCCAGCGAGGTTGAAGACGGCTTCGCCTACGGCCGCCTGCACGAGGCGGCGAGCGAGGGCGATGACCGGACTTCGTAACTTCCGGATTTTTTTTTGATTGAGGCGATCGTAACTTCGGATGTTGGGGGCTTGAGTGCATCACGATGGGCCATCCGCCGGGCCCAATGGCTTATCGCTAAAGCTAGTTAGCACTCAGGGCAAGGAGAGGGGCGGCGGGTCACCAGACACGCATATGGAAACTGCGACGAGCCGCGGCTGCACCCGACCAGCATGCATGTGTACTTGTGCGCGCAGGTTTGCTTGTCTAGCGTGGAGAACAAGGAGTCAATGAGTCACACTTAGATGCTACTTGATGCATCTTCAAGGTAACATCAAATTAGTCACGTATAAGGGTCTGATTGGTTGGGAACCAATTCTTGCCCAATCAAGGTCGTGACAAGCCAAAGTTGCCAAAGCTAGGGCAAAAAAGTTAGAAGATGAGTTGCCAAAATTTATTTATGAACTTTTTAGAGAGCAACCAAAACTTTGTTCATAAAGTGCCAATTCTTTGGCCATAAACCAATTGATGACTTCAATTTTGGTGTGTCATAGTTTTGGTTTGGCAAAAATTGGTAACCACTAATCAGGCCCTAAGATACAACTATACCTTGTCACAACCCATCACGTGGTGCCCAAAAAGGCCCGCACACATGTGTCGGGAGGGGCGAAGCGGGCCGGCAACAACCGTTGTCGTCGTCATTATCATCGTTATTAAACAAAATTTATTTAGAGAATAAAATAGGAAATAGAATAGGATATTTCTTTAGATGCAAGTCTTTCTGGGACTATAAATACAAGGGAGATGTACTCCATTGAATCTTAAACAAAGAAATAAATAAAAAATCTATCTTCTCAATCCCCTTCTCTATCTTCCTAGTCCCTTTCTCTATCTTCCATTAGATGATCTTAGTGGCTCGAAAAGTATCCTAAAGACATAACTGTGTTATGTAATGTATTAATGTATAAATATATACTAAATATATGGTAGATCGAAGTTTGGTATATGTATTATGTAATGGTTTGCCCTACCTGAAATTTTTGGTTGTGTCCGCCACTAGCATATATTGAAGCGGTTTCAAACAATCGAGCATTGAACTACTGATCTAATCTAATATTAGTAAATGGGAAGCCAATTGAATATTGATGCATTTGGTGCTGCAATCGATCAGAGAGACTCGAGTATTCAGACTGTCCCGCTGCTCTGTTTTTTCGTTGCTTTCAGCGATCCGGCCTCCTCGATGGGACGGTGGATCGGTGTCGAAGACCGCCGCCGTGGGCGCGCCGGCCTCCGGCCGCCGCCGGTTCGGTGGTTGCCGCGCAACGCCATGCCGCGGACGCGAGTGTGCGCGGTGTGGCAACCGCCCGAGCAAGCGGAGGAGAGCGCGATGGCCGCCGCCGCGCCGGCCGCGAAGCGGACGAAGGGTTTGGATCGCACGGCGTGGGTCGGGAGGGAGATTGGGATTTGGGAGGGGGGGCGAAGCCTCGGCGGATGGAATACGCACGCCAGCTAGCCAAGCGACGAGCGCAGATGGTACGGGTGCTCCGTTGCGTTGTGTGTTTGTATTGTTGAGCCGACCCAGATGTACAGTCTTGAGCTGAATTCCCGAAGAACCTGTTTTGCATTTCACGGGCTCAACGTGCTCTTCCTTCCCGTAACAGCCTTTCACATCAAGTGTCATCATCCCACTAAAATTAGAACAACACTAAGAGCTTTAATCAAAATCATGAAGACAAAAAGGCTACAAACCTTAAACAATGTGATGTGATGGGATAATCACATTAGAGCACCCGCAGTGTATGGTTCGATGTCGATCCTATGCAATAAATGCGCACATCGCACCAGGTACTATACACCGTGAGGTCGGATCGACATCGCAACCGCTCCTTCCTATCAAACTCAAGTTCCAAGAGAAAAATTAAGGCTCGTGCGCGCTCTCTCTCTCTCTCTCCTGCGGTTGAGACTCCCGCCGTAGAGAGGAATCCCTGCGCCCGTCGCTGCGAGACGAAGGGGCTCGTGGCTGCGGTTGCCGGCTCGGACGAGGAACAATGGGGTGGCGGCGGCAGCTCCGAAGCATCCGTACATCGATCGGTGCAGGGACCCGTGCACTGCCGACCTCCGCCGTCCTCCGCGTCTCGGGTCGGGACCGAATCCGGCGCCGGACAAGGGGTTGTCCTCGACCTGCGTGCGAGATCCGCATATTTTTGTGGGAGGATGGCCACGCTTGCCTCTCTCCACCCCCCGCAGCGCTCGTCGTTGGTCATGGGCGACCTCCATTAGGCTGGTGCAGCTTGAGGGCTTTTTCGTGCGCGTTGCCACGGGAAGCCTTCAAGGAGCCCCGCTCGTCGCGGCCTCGCGAGCCGCCACCAGGGTCGGAGTGGGCGGACCGCGGAGGAGGGCGGACGCCGGCGGCGTGGCGTGACGGCTTTTCGGGGCGCCGCCCGGACAAGACAAGCCGCCGCGGCATCTCCCCGGGCAAATAAATGGGGGCGATAGCGCCCTTGAAAGCAACGACAATTAGCTAGGGGCTCGTCGTCTGGTGATTAGAAGATGATGAGGAAGAGGGATTAAGCATGCAAGGGGAGGGAAGGATTAGTGGTGGTGGGTGGCGGCCGCACCGCCGACCGCCGTAGTGGAGTCCGCGTGAGAGGAAGGAGGCAAGTCCGTGCGATTCGTTGGGCAAGCGGAGCGAGATTGAAGTGTGCGGGTCCCGCTATCGAGCCGACCCCGGTTCTATGCATTGTGAGCTGAGTATTAGAACCCGTCACTTCGTTGGTGGAGCCCTCTATAGGATCGAACCCGTACTCCCCACTGCGTGTGCTCTTAGACGCGTTTGGTTGCCTGCGCATGCGAGTTCACCAAGTTGTTTGGTTGGCGTATCAATGGAACTGGCCCATGCTATGCAAAAATGAGCTTTGAGCCAGGCTCTGTGGGAATGAGCGAAACGACCGTTCCTGGCGAGCCTGGCTGGCTGCATGCACATGTTTACCTACTAATGATGGTATTAGTGATAGATTAGTGAATATTAAGCAATATTAAGATGTTTTAAAAATAATTAATATATTGTTAGATGAAATAAGTACTTTAGAAGTGTATTTTTCATAAAAAAATCATAATCATAAACTTATAATAATACAACCTTTTTCTCTCATACAACCTATCTTCATGAACTCGGGCAACCAAACAACCCCATTGTGATCCGGACACTTGTAGAAGATATGATCCTTGTTCGGATATTCCATCGTAATCTTTTACAACCAAACACGTAAAGGGAGGTTGCATGAACTTGTTTGGTTCGTGTACTAGTTGTCCCATGTGAAGTCACATGAGACAAAACCAAACAACCCCATTGTTGATACATGTTTTGCTTGGTTGAGACGGACACTTATATGAAGATATGATCCTTGTTGGGATATTCCTTATTATTAAAATTTTTATTTTATACAAATACACTCTTAATGTTCTTATTTTAGATAATTATGCCTTAAACATCTTTAAAAACATATTAATATCAGGGAGGGAGGCTGGGTTGTTGGCATGAGCGTAGCCCGGCTCAAGGCGAGGTCGGGCAACCAAACGGGCCAAATACATGCAACCAAACGCCCCCTTAGAAACCCAATGAGAGGCTGAGGACTTGGAAGGAGTTGCCATCTACTCTCTATACTAACTATTATGAATTTATCATTTTCTAAACCATGAAATAAAAATGAGACATGAAAAACCCTAAATTTTTCTATTTCTAAACCATGGAATGAGCTATGTATACTAGCAATGAAAGGTGCCTAGTTTTGATGAACTATTATAGCTTCCTCCATCCAAATATGCAAATTATCAAGTGCTTTTGACCTTAAATAGCGTATAAATAAAAAGAACCATGATTCCCATTCTAATAAACCAAAAAAATTCCTATTTCTAGACTTTGGAACCAAATAATGGATAGAGGAGTCGCGAGTCTTGAGATGGCCAGAGAGGAGCAAGAATAGAGAGCTTGAAATGGCTCAAGATTGGGGAACAAGATGGGAGGCAAGTATATAGCCGGGGAGCTTTAGTCCCTATTTTTGTTACAAGCCCAAACTAAATGTCACTTTGTAGTCTCAGTCGAAGCCTCAAACGGGTAATAAACGTTTAACCATACCGAGGACGCCACCGCCGCATCTACAGCGCGCATCTAGTAGGCATGGCCGTCGCCGCCGAGGAAGCATCCAGATCGCAGTCGTGGCCGCAGCCACCGAGGACGCCACTGCGCATCCAGCAGCCGGGGAGAAGATGAGTGAGCTCGGCCACTGGAGAGAACGTACGGGAGGAGGAGGAAAACTGACGGCGACTATATGGGAGAGGGAAATGGGAGAAAAAAAAAGAGAAGGGTTGTGCTTTATATCTAGGTTAGAAACTACGGCCCGAATTTTAGGCACGGGCACGGCACCGGGCAGGCACAGTCGTTGTCAGGCCGGACCGTTCCCGGGCCGTGTTTTTTCTGACCGGGCCCGTGCCAACCCGTTTCACTGGGCCCGTTTAGAAATCTATACCTATATATAAGTCTATGACTACACGGGCCCGTTTAGAAATCTATACCTATATATAAGTCTATGACTACACGACTGAGAGTTATAATAGTGGTGGCTCATCCATGGGAAGCATCTGGACTTATTAACGAGGAATAAATCCCCTGGGTGAGGCACCTAGGCGATATCAACACTCGAACCTAGGCGATGTCAACACTCGAACCTAAGTAGTCAGCCTGAGAGCTGACCAACCGAGCAGTGCTCCGTTCTCACTCCGTTTTAAATTATAAGTCTTTAGCATTTTTTATTTATTAATTTAGTTATGTACATAAACTAACCAAAAAGTCCAAGCAAATTATAATTTTGAACAGAGAGTACAAAGTTCTTTTAAACCAATATCAATCTGCCATGTATGCATCTAGCATTCCGAAATAGGTGTATCAGCTCCCATAGAGAAGTTGATGCTATGCGTTTTCAGAGCTTTAGCCCTCCCAAACAGAAAGTTTTCGTTTTATAGACAAAACAATCTCTATTTCCCAACTAATTACTAGTAAGTGTTCCTTGTTGCAAGACGTAGTTGAATCCATCAATCGACTAATTACTAGTAAGTGTTCCTTGTTGCAAGACGTAGTTGAATCCATCAAACGACTTATTACATATTTTTTCAGAAAGTAGCGAGTTCAACACTAGTCACATCCATGCAATGCAAATAAAAAGTTACCGGCAGCCCAAAAAAAGAGATTTTAACACTATGGGTCACATGACCAGAACTATCATATTAAGAAAAGACCGCGCGGTCGATGTGGTCTTCGGCACCAAAACGGCCGACCGGCAGCAATCCGAACTCGGCATCGACCAGCCTCAGCAGGATCACCGGGGTGAAGCTCTTCGCTAATGCACAAAGCATGGTAGAAGCGGCCACATGTTTCGTGGTTGCAACGAAACACCTGGTAACAATATGCATTGTTTATAGTAAGGAAACTTGCAACCAAAGTGTCAGCTGCAGAAATAGTACTCATACAACTATAAACAACTAATCAATACATATATCCAAACAGCAAGCTGAGCAACAAGGAATTATTTAACTACAGTGATTCAGTCACTTTGAGAGACTAGTAAAATCTGTATGCTGAATATCAATTGTCCAATTGAACCACAGGTTAGCTTGATATATGGCCACAGAATCTTCAAGTTGCATTCATGGGACGCGTTACAAATTCAGTTTTCAAATCTTGATAGTAATTGTACACTATCCAATGATATTTTACACAAATGAGACCGTTAAATAAAAGACAGATGTCATCTACGTGCTTCTCATTTGAGAAGGCACATTATTAGTTTTATACCATGATAAGTACTTAGCAATTCCCAATTCTATTAGGCTATTTGCTTCAGGGTAAAGTGCATTTTGTAGCCTTCAAGTTGCACGAGTGTTCGATTTTCAACCCTAAACTGTGAACAAGGTACGGGACACCCCCACCAAAATAAGTCTTTTAGTTGATTTAAAGGTGGTTTTCAATTTCCTAAAATAAAAGGATGTTTTAATCTTTAAAAATTCATATATATTTTTATTTTGGATAAAAACTGTGAAACTATTACCATTTTCCCAAAAGATATATTTATTCATTGGTATTGGTACTCTATTTGACGTCATTTGAACCTTATTTTATTTGTTCATGTTCTAATATATAAACCAGACCATAAACAATAAGGCAATGATAAGCTCAGGATATTCATTATCTGGTCTCATAGCTTAGGATTGAAAAAACAAACTATTATGCAAACTGAAGGCTGAAAAATGCACTTTACCCTTTGCTGAATCATGTTGGATTGATCACCATAAAACGCCGGGTCTAAAGGGAATGACGACTTACCATGATACAACTTAATCGAATGTTCCCCAAAAAAAAAAAAAAAGCGTTAACACTTCTAGTTGTGGCCCTCCATTGCACAATGCTTATAAAGGGACACACAAGGCTATCTCTGAAACCAAATGTTATGTGAGGGTTACCCTACGTTCAAAATCAAAGACCTCTAACGCATACTGGAGTAATGGGAAGGACATCGCCCCCGACGGTCTCTCCACCCCCCTAACACCACCATTACTACATCATCAGTGGCAGCATACGTCTAAGATGTCGTTCTGACTTGTCTATTAACGAAGATACCTGAGGCGTATTGTTTTTTTCTTGAAAAGTGGCGATATAAGTCTTCAAGATACAAGACATATTATATGGTATAAACAAATTAAAGGACATCACACCACTTAGATATGCATGTATCTGACAAATGCAAGTGCGCACACATACCTGAGGGTGGTTGCCTACACCATAAGATCCCACGATCCCGCATCTGGCACATCGATGTTCCCGGTTTCTGCAGCTACGACAGATAAAATGCGGCATAGCCTAGAATCGATTTTGCACACGTTATGTTTTTTTTTTCTGAAACAGTTATGTTTTTTAGTAAGCCACATGAAAACAAATGATTTACCTCTACTTGTTCTTCAGTGAAGCCTAGTGACCTGCAGAGAGATTCTTGACCCGTAGCTATGGTCGCATGGTACGACCTCAAGCACGGACCCTCACAGCTAATAAACATGAAAAAAAACAAACATGTAATCAAAACAAGAGGGGTGTGTGTGTGTGGACAACACATCCTAATTTCAAATCTGTGAATCAACTAGGAATTTCGAAATTGAGGCAGGCTTGCACTACGAAAAGCACCCACTTGTTTGTTCATTATATTGTAGCGCGAGATTAACTTTTGTTCAACAAAATAATGAAGTTGGATACAAATATCCACAAGGGCTAGGAGGGGTGTGTGTGTGTGGACAACACATCCTAATTTCAAATCTGTGAATCAACTAGGAATTTCGAAATTGAGGCAGGCTTGCACTACGAAAAGCACCGACTTAATTGTTTGTTCATTTTATTGTAGCGCGAGATTAACTTTCGTTCAACAAAATAATGAAGTTGGATACAAATATCCACAAGGGCTAGGTTAAAACGTAAGAAACTGGTAAACTGCAGGATTAATGCGATGTTATTTATCTATTATAAGCAATAACAACGGAGAAACCTTGGAGGGGAAGAACTTGGCGCTAGATTAATTACTGGATAAGATCCAGATCAAACTCACCACAGCAACGCGCCGCCATCGCCGCACAGGGCGCACACGACGTCGTTGAGTTCAGCGTCAAAATCGTGGTCCTCACCTCCCTGGCCCACAGGATCGATCACCTCTCCGTTCGGCGACTCGCCGCCGCCGCCGCCGCCTTCCATAGCTTTCGCGACTTTGACCGCGAAACCCTAACTCTGGGTGGATGGCAGTGGCACGGAGGGATACGACCCAAGGGGCGGGGCGGAGGAAATTGAGCCGTGCTCGTGATCGAGGAGGGGTCCGGGATTTATACGGGGGTTTGACGTTTCGACACCGAGGTCCGAGGGGCGCCTATGCTCCAGCCAGAAGAGCGCGCGGTCGCGGGCGGTGGCAACAGGTGGTCGTGTCGGGCGGTGCATGCGCATAGGTGTGCTGGCTAGTCCTGACCGCTGTCCTATGACCAAGCACGGTGAGGTGGAGACGTGGAGTGCATGCTGCTTCGGAGGTACAGTGCCTCCTTCATTCAAATCATCTAGCCCCCAGTCATGTATACTTTATTTAAATTTTCATATAAATATACTTTTTATTTTGTTATGAGTTGTTTTATCAATAAAGATATTTGAATATTGATTAATTTATTTTATTATTTATATAAATATTTTGATTAAGACGGATGGTCAAACATGAAGTTTAAAAGCGTCAAACTTAATTTTTACGGTAAGTGCAAGTTATATTTTATTCAACCATACTTTATAACTCCAGTTTAGATGCACAATACAAAAAGTGCCTAGATTTTGATGATGAAAAAAAAACACAATACAAAAACAGCAGAGTAACAATTTGCACAGAGGAAACCCTACCATTGGAAAAATAAAACATCAAGCATTGAGCAAAACAAAACATCAAGCACACCAAACTAGTGCCTAGTGGTAAAACTTAGCCTCATGACAAAATTTCATCTGCTACAAACAGAAAACATTGCCTATGTGCCTAATACAGTAATCTATCGGCTGTCACAACTCGTTGTCAATGATGTTTCTGATCATATCCATAGGAATTAGCCCCTCAGTGCGTATGGCGTCTTTGTTTTGGTCTGGACTGAAGAAATAAAGTGTCGGCAGGCCTCTTACCTGAATGTTTCAGCATTAGTGACTTCAAAAATTGAAGGAAAAATAAGAATATAATTAACACTTTGTTGGCTTCAATGAGAGTCATCTAGGGTGTACCTGCATGTCTTTTGCAAATTCATATTCATCATCTGTGTCCACCTTCACAAACAGGGCATTGTCCTCATACTCAACTGCAAGCTGTAACATATTGAAAGGACTGTTCAGATACTGCATGATGCATCAACATAGGCAGAGCAATTAATCTTCTTGCCCTCAAAAGGGAGCACACATAAGTGCAAATAGCTCCAAGATTCAAAATACCAGCAAAAATTAAACAGGATTCCCAAATAATGGATTATGCTTTGATAGAAGCTAGAAATCCAAAAGTGGTTTTCTTAAGATTTTTCTTCTTGGTCATCTTTTTCATATCATTTTAAAAATAAATGGAAGAAGAATCATTCATTGCTAAGAATAATGATAGTTGTTGGGGGAAGTCTTTTATTACTTTTAGAAATATGTGTTATTTTTAGTTCATTTTAGATGAAAATTCTAAACTCTAAATTCCTCTCGGCGGCCTAGTGGACTTGTCCTATACCAGAATACACCAGCTATACCAAGCTGTCCAAATTCCTCTCAACAGTCTGATATTCATCTAGACTAAGTTATCCAATTGAGGTATTTAAATATAGTCAGAAGCTTCACATATTGCTTAATCCAGCCTAACCTATGCAGAACATAGCTGTGTACCACATTCCTTTCCATTGCACCGCATAGTTCCCACTGAAGATGCTGCTGACGGGCACATAGACCTCGCTTATACCACTGGTTGCATTGGTTGAAACTTCAGAGACAGGCATTGTGTTCGTCCAGATAACAACAGTCACAAGGAACAAACAGAACCAAAGGATGGAAAACCGGCAGGGAGTGTGGCTCACCATCTCGATGTCCTGCGCCATCTGAACACAAGGCCCGCACCAGGTCGCGTAGAAGTCAACGATGAGCGGCACCTTCCTGTGCCCCCTCACCAGCTCCTGCACCTCCTCGGCCGATACCTTCCTCTGCAATGCAACCACGAACAATGCAAGGCACCGCTCAGACTCGAACTTACTCACCGACTGGAGGCCGAGGCGCAGAAATCGAGTGAACCGTGCTGCGTACCACGAGGTAGTCCGGCGCTATGTACTTGCCGGAGCCCGGCACGTAGGGAACCACCGTCTCCGCGGAGGCGTTCCGTCGAAGGGTTGGCGCGCGGCGGGTGCTGGCGCCTACGCCAACGAGGCTGCAGCCGCGGGACCCGTCCAAGCGCGCGGGGGAGAACGGAATGGAGAGAGGAAGGCGCCCCGGGATCAGGGAGGGTGCACGGGGAAGGGAACCAGCGGCGCACGCTGAGAGTAAGGCGGCGGCCGGAGCCATGGCGGAAACGGAGAGGCGCGGACGCGCGGTGGAGGGGAGACAAATCCTATCCGGTTGAGGTTTCACTTCAGGCTGAAGCGCCAAGGGGGCATGGTGGCTGTGTAAAACCAACAATCTCTTTGTATGTTAAAAAAAGAGAGAGATATTTGAGAAGTGAAAGAGATTTTTATGACACTCCATTTTTATCCTAATTTATAAAACTGAATTTTTAACGCTCTCAATTTTTAAAACCATTCATCCTAAACGGTAGGGATGAAAGTGGTACGGATATTTATTCGACCGTCCGTTCGACCGAACAAATGTGAACTACTTTCACAGCCGGATATATCCAATAAATTACCGGATTATCCCATATCCGGCGGATAATCATGATATCATATTTGTATTTGGTATCCGTCTAAGATATCCATATTTATATCCGTATTTGAAAAAAATACGGACGGATATCCATATATGGCATTGTTGACGTGATGCCACGTTGCACAAGACGTCATCCGAATCCGCTCGGGATAAAAAAAGGGGGCTAAAAATTCAGTTTTATAATGAGAAGAGAAAACCAGGCTAACTCAAAAGTTGGGTATGTGGAATTACATCATGACATACATGCATTTTATAGCATTTGGAGAATATGAAACCTTGAAGAGAAGGAAATATGGTTTATTGGCTACTCCCTCCGTCCTAAAAAAGACCGTCGTCGTGGGATACGTCGCCGTAAGTTTGACTCAATTTGTAGAAAATACGTACCATATTTAAATTTTCAAATAAATTTATTAAAAATCTAGACTTAAAGATCTTTCCGATGATACTAATTACTTAGCATAAATATTTTTATATTTTAATATATAATTGTCGTATTTATTTGTGTTTCGGAAAGCGCAAGAAATGACAATCTTTTAGGAGCGAAAAGGAGTATCTTGGTATGTACAGTCCTAACACGGGGCATTTTGTATCTCTTTTTGCAATCAGATTCTGTACCTAACACAATATAATCAGTATCTAATATTACAATTCCCAATTAGTATGCTTGGGCAGGTAAACACTTAAAATAAACAATTATGTTCAGTGTCTAACATTATCATCTATGACGTCGACAAATCACCAATCACCAATATGCAGGTGAATTCCTGTGTACGAATGAGCACGACGGCTGTTTGATCCTGGCAAAAATGTGTACATGTGTACCACCACTCCACCAGGTTGACGGCAGAACTGTAAACTTCCAGGCTGTTGTTAGTTGCTTTCTTTTCAGCCCTATTGTGCCAGTGCTGATACCAAGAGCTATACCATACAGGATATCATAAGAGCTTCAACCAAATATATTCTTTATAAGTCTCAATTGATAAAATCGAATGCACCTCACTAAGACCTAGCAATTCAACTCTCCAACACATCACATCGCCCCTTTTCCACAGACATGTGAGCATTACTGAGAATCTCATACCAAGCTATCAACCATTGCTGCCATTTTGCAAGATGCGATTCCACTGAGATGTTCTTGGTGATTCAAGTCACCTCACCTGTCAGTTGAGGAGCGCAGTGTGCCCACCACTATAAATTTTGTAGCATTGAGTTGAAGCTTCACCACCATTCTGGAAGGGCAGCACATCATCACCACTAGGACACAGTATGGAATCAACATCTACTGGCAGCAAGACAAAGAAATAAATACCCGCCTTCCATGTTTCTTAAGTATGTTCGTTGATACATAACCCTAAATGATTCAGTGATTTGAGCGTTGTGACTGAGGAGTTGACGGGTAGGATAACTCAGATTGTTCACCGCTGCGCAGTTTGGAACCATCACTCTACAGGAGACAAGTACAACAGGATTTGAGATTTTTTTTTGGGAAATCAAAATTGGAAATTGTGGGGAAAAAACAAATAACTAATACTGACAACAATAGCCTCAAGTATGCCAAACAACATGATTGAACCTGTTGTAATGTGTATGACAATTGGATAACTAATGTCACCTGTGAAGCTTCAGACAGTTGCCCATGCTCCATTTGCCTGTTCCTTCCATCCTGAAAAAAGGGTAATATCTCAGAACAAATGGCAGACAAGATATAGATAGGTTCCCTGCATATGCAGGCAGGGTTGTTCATTAAGTTTTGAATTAGACAGCAAGGAATCAATGAACAAGTAAATGAGCTGCTCATCTAATACAAGTTCAGGTTGCAAGCAAAATAACCAAGACAATATCAAGATCTGACATGAGTGCTCTCACTTTCTTTTTTCTTTAGTGATGGAGTGCTCTGACTGATTGATACCAGTGGCACATGTCACATACTAAGCTGGGAGAGGATGCCCCACATGACCCTTTCCTCAAGAATAGAGTTTAACTCATATAGTCAGATTAATGCTACCTAACAAAAAGGTCTACAAAAACTCTACTTATGTGCTCTACTAACATGAACCACCAGCTCCAGCACAGTCAAATTCTCCCGATTGGGTTACAGTGGTGAGACCATTGAAGTCCAACCACTACAGGAAACCTTTCAACTGGTAGGTTCAAATCAGCACGCATGAGTTGTCAGCCATGTTAGCATGCAATACAAGTCAAGTTTTTTGTAAAACATTTTTGCAGGTGTAGCATTACTCAGATGAATATTGGATTCTGATTCAATAGTGTAGCCAAGTAGTCATGAATTACAAGGAAAAATATCTTAAATAAAGGATTTGGTTAAGTAGTTATGTAAAAAGGTCCATGAAACTGAGTAGAGGACATCCATGGTACTCAATATATAAACATAACAAAACCAAGAGTGGATATCAATTAGCTGAATAAACAAGATACTCTGTCCCATTTTCCATTTGACTCTCCCTCTCCCACCCTCTGGACAGAAGTTAGATTGGTTCATAAAAATACCTAACTAATGAATTTATGCTGAACAAGCTATCTCCTATGCATATTAACTTTTTCCATACGGCGAAGAGCCAAAGTTTATACCTAAGTTAGATACTTGATCACATTAAAACTTGATGTTTTATTTGATAAACTTTTTTATGATGAAGCATCCTGAAGCACAACACCTTGAAGAAAGGCAGGGTAGCTGGATCAACATAAAAGAATGACAAGAGAATTGAACTTTGGTGTTGAATTACTGCTGAAAATTTTAAAGTTCGATTTTGTTTAAAAAAAAAGTTGAGTACATCATGGGCTATCACTCATGTGTGTGCACCTAGTCACCGGGAACGTGGGTCAACGCGGCGATCCTCGTTCCGCGGGACGACGTCCCGGAACGCGGGTCGGGAACGCGGAGGATCGTTGCATGGATCGTAGATGGAACGCGATCCGACGATGCGATCCCTATGGAGTGCTGCGGCAGCAACACATATTCATCCATGGGCTCCGGCGGCAGCAAAGAGAGCCCCAGAGGGCCTGGCCTGTGCGGGGGGTGGGTCATGGGGGATCTGCATCTCCCTGCTGCCTTCGCTGGATCCCTGAGAAGGACATCGTGAGGCTGCCTAGACTGAGAGCATGCTGTTGGGCTGATAACGTGGGCTAGGGTTGTGAGCTTGGTTAGTGGGCTGCGCATGCAGTCAGCCCAGTTAATCAATGAATTCTAATTTTTATATTAGATACTTACTAATTTATCAGTGTAGATTGGGTCATCGTTCCTTCCCATCGTTCCGGGAACATCGTCCCGAACAAACTTGGGACGTGCTAAAGCTGTATACTCGTCGTTCCAAATAGTATTGAAAAATGGCGTACCACGATCCTCGTTCCCGTTCCTCGACCCGGTCGATCCGGGAACGCAGTGACTCGGTGTGTGCCTATACTTATTGTATTTCATCAGAACTTGGGTAAGTACCTGAGGATTTGACTTGTAAGTCTGATCCTTGGGCCCTTGTTGGTTTTGTTGCTGTTGCGAGTACTGTTGGATTTGCTGTTGCATAACCTGTTGCTGCTGTCGCTGAAGAAGCATCATCTGCTGCTGTTGCTGTTGAAACAGTTGCTGTTGTTGCTGTTGCTGCTGGACTGAGTCTTGCTGTTGCTGTGGCATCTGCAGTACATACTGTTGTTGTTGCATTAGCTGCTGCTGAAAGAGCTGCTGTTGCTGAGCTTGCTGTTGTTGGTACATCTGCTGCTGCTGTATAAGATACATTTGTTGTTGCTGCTGCTGCTGTTGCTGGAGATAAAGAAGCTGTTGTTGCTGCAACTGCTGGTTTTGTTGGTCCATTTGAGGTGCTTGTTCCTGCTGTTTATTTTGGTCGTGTTTGGTATCCCCGGAAGGACACTGAGCCTGTTTTTCATCAGGAAGTTGCTGGACTGGCAGTGCCTGTTGTAGTACTACTTGTTGTTGCTGCTGCACTTGTTGCTGCCAAAGTACCATTTGCTGGTTCAGCAGTTGTACTTGCTGCATAAAATTTTGCTGAAGATGCTCAGTTGGAAGCTGTTGCTGTTGCAGACTCTGCATCTGTTGATTGTGCTGAGCCTGCAGGTAATACAGTTGTTGCTGGTAATATTGCCCCATTTGTGATGCATACCCTTGCATCATTTGGACATACTGTTGGTTTCCATGATTAGACTGTGCAAATAATGGATCATGAATCTGTGCAGATGTTTGAACATTCTGAGCCATTGTAAGCTCTTGCCGTTGCATGTTTTGTGAAAAGTTAATAGATTGATGTGTTTGAGCATTCCCCAACTGCTGTCGATGTTGAGCTTGCAAATCGACAGTATCTGATTTCACCAAGTCCAAGCTTGAAGGTTTTGCACAGGCTGAGAATTCATGTGACTGCGAAGATTGAGTATGGTCTTGACTCCCATGACCAATGACAGAGATTTCCTTGTCACATTCAGTTGGATTTGGACCATCACAAGACCTCTTTAGGTTTGCATGACTGGCAGACAAATCATGCTCTGTGTCGACTTTTACCTGAACCTCCACATGTTGCCTTTCCTCTAGCTCTGGAGATAATCGAGCTGGACCAGAAGAATTTCCTTCTTTTTGTATGTTTGATCCAGATGGCGAGTCATATTTTGAGCACACTGTTTCTAGATGGCTGCTTGCAGATACCTCAATGACCTTGCCCTGAGAATTGATGTTCTCAGAGCTAGCGATTGCTTTGGAAGGAGAATCACAGTCACCTGACTCAGCTACAGGAGCCTCCACCTCACGAGAATTTGTTTTCTCATCACTTTGTTCATGCAAGATTAGATCTTGATCAGTCTCTTCTTTGGCATGTGAATTCATTTGCTTCTGCATTTCATTTTTGTCCAGAATATGTTCACTGTGATCCATGTCGGTGCATTCCTGAGCTGCCCTGATGGTCTCTTTATGTGAATTGACAATTTCTAAAGCTTTCTGCTCTCCTGCATCCCTATGTCCTTTTCCTGAATCCACAATGTCCTTATCCACTTGTGGTTTGCTTGCTTTATCAACTATAAGAGAAAAATCATCAGTTTTGGATGGCTGTTTCAGTTTGATTGTATCTTCTAAGGAATGATCACGAGCAACCATCGAAGCTTCTGTTTTTCTCCTCTTGTTAGTCTGTTGAAGTCTATTCCCCATAGTAGAATAATGCCGTGAAATGTTCCCAGTGCTGTGAGGAAACATTTTACTATGCCGAGCCCATGCCTTTCTGAGTTCTTTAATATCCCCATAGAGGTCAACAAACTGTGAGCAGGAAAACAAATGAGGCAAGCAATATATTATATACAGGAGACAATGTATTTAGAGCTCCTGCTGTAACAGCTGCATGTTCCCTCAGCATGACCAGCAAAACAGATCAAATTTTAAGCAAAGACTACAATTATATCAAGTTAAGCATGACACTTAAGATTCGCCTTTTAAAAAAAACAATTATAATTGAGATTCAACAGGGAAAAAAAGGAATATCCATTAGCTAAGATGGATCAGTAGGTAAACAAGCATCTTTGCCTAATTTCCGACAACAATTCAGCACATGGCTCAACCAAATGCTTATTACTCCTCTAAAGGGCATACCCAATGCAGAGAGCTCCGCTCCGTGTGGAGTCTGGGGAAGGGGAAGGCTTTGAACGCTTGGATACCTTATATTATAGAGCAGAGAGAGTACGAGTTAAATTTGCCATGTGTGCTCGCCCCACCTAAAATTTAGAGTGTGATCTGCCACTGCTTGAAGATAATCAACTAAAAGGCTCTGTTGTAATTGTTGGCTTATTGCGGACTTGCAGTTGCTTTACTGTTTTAGTGGTAATTAAAGTGGAAGATTATATTATACATTATGAAAGAAAAAAAACTTCTAACATACATGCAATTTTTTTATGTCCTAAATTAAACCTGTACATGTACAGGGAGTTTGATGTAAGAAAAGTTTGGCTGTCTTTGTTAAAAGCGCCAAAAATTTTATGACCAAGAGGAGAATAGGTAACAGTACTCCAAGAATGTTAGTTATGAGTAAGGTATTCATGGAAGGTAGCACAATCATTAAAAGAAAAGATGACAAATATCATCAAATTCAAAATGAAGAATGCAGTTCTGGCTGGAAATGATCAAACAAGGGTACACAAATATTTCTTTCTTAGATAATATAATCATTGAGTAGTGACAAGACAACCCAGTTAGCCTTGATTCCTTTGTCTTGCAAATTGATAAGCAGAGGATTCCTATTCTGGTTTGAGGTCCCCAAACCAACCTTTAAGATACTACAGGCTATATATATAAATGCATGACATATACATATTTTTGAATCCCCAATGCCAACCACCAAATTATAAACAAAGAAAAAACATGCATAATTTATTGTTGACCGTCTAATGGATTGCTCCTAGATAGAGTTAATATCTACATGTCAATCAATATTTGATGGGAAGTGTTCAGTGCAAAATACATGGTTGGTACATTTCATGTGGAGAGAAAGCAAAATAAAAGACGACTTTATTTTAGTTATTAACCAATCATTTAGAAATGAAATACCAAAATTATTTGTGTGAACCTTTCCATCATGTGTAATACAAGTGCGTTGTAACCGACTACCAGTACATATTGAAGACGATAATATCCTGAGCACACCCTTATTTCATCCAAGTCACAAGTATATAGATGGCCAGTTTGCAAACTGCAAATGCAACAGGTACTTGTACACCCCCTACTAAAGGAACATGTGGGGAGGAAAATATTTGCTTAGCTATTGGAAACTCTCTAACCTCCAAAAACAACAATGAGATATCTTCACAGTCCTCTGCGCTTAAGGCTGTAGATACATCAGATCCTGGAGCCACGGCATTAGAAATAACAGAATCAAGAAGAGGTATGTCTTTAGGCCCTCCATGTTGACTCAAGAACTGTATGAATCCCTAATCAGAAAAATAACAAAATAAAAATTACCAAGGCTTCTTTATGTACAGGTAAAGGTAAATACTGTACAAACTGTACTCAATAAATTATGTACCTTAATCAATGGTTTACAGGGTGCACGATTAATTCCTTTGACAAAGACATGGTTAGCCTCAATAATGCTATGACTTGCCTGTATTGAACAACATGTCAGCCTAAAAATAAAAAAGAAAAGGAATATGTAATAGTGTAATACAAACACCAGCAGCGAAGAATATGTTAGATAAAAATCAACAGTTTCCTGTATCTTAGCATAAAAGCAGAGAGATTTTGTTATACACATTGTTAATGCACATGCAACAGAAAAATCAACACTTCTTCACATCTTACTTTAGAAGTAGAGACAGAAATTGCTACAAACATTGATCACACATATATATTAATCTAATTCCAGTCAATTACAGATATGTGAATACATGTTTGACAAAGAATGAACAACCTACAAGCTGCACATTTCATTTCATGGGCTTCAAGGATGTCTTGGTAGAATGCATGTATAAGAACTGAAATGGGCATTAGCATGCATACATAAAAGTACTTTGTTCTTACTGCATATACGAATTGAGCGAAATTGCTGTACAGGTCAGGAAGCAACTCCATGTTCTTCTTCTGCATTGCATCTTCAATTGCTGTCTCATATATCTCAGAAGCTGCTTTAGTGTTTCCCTACGAACATTTAAACATTGTAAGAGGATAATATTCTGGCAAAGGGTACAAGTTCATAAAAGATACAAAAGGGGAAATGTATTGGTGTATACCATTCGTTTTTCCATGTTAGCCAGCCTATTAATATTTGCATAAAACCCTGAAGTGGAGTAACTTCTTGCTTTAGTAAAAAGAGAGCGTGCAGCCGGTGCATCACCAATTTGCTCTTTAAACAACGCATAATACATGCAGAAAGTTGGAACTTCCTGCTTGGATGGAAATAGACAAAAGAGAATAAAATAAGAATGAGACTGTTATTGCTAGCAGAAAAATGCATGTTCTAAATTTTATGTCCATTATATTCAGAAATGCTTTGTGATAAAATTCTAATGGTCTATGAATTTATTGAAAGCTTGACTCACGTGCCAAAAAAAGAGTACAAAAAATCAGAAACTGTGCCAAGTCACAAGAGGCATGTCAGATTCGTATAAAGCATAATAATGTGAAAGCATTTGAGTAGTGTTTGCAGAGTGATAGAAGTTCCCAATTCAAAGGAAAGGAAACAAACTTAAATAATGGTTATCAGTCACCAATTCACCATACTGAGCAAGGAAGAGGAAAGAATACAACTTTTAGGTGCAGCTATTTGGAACTGTCCATCCTCAAAAAAAAAAAAAAAAAAAGACTTTCCAGCATTGTTGAGCATCTGAGTTGAGGGAAGGAGATGTATCGAAAGTGATTATGTTCTTTGTTGGAACCATTCAATTCGCACCATGCAAGTGGATTAGGAAATCTGGGCTCCCATACAGTAATAAAATTTCATGTGGATTGCTATCCTCAATCGTTGTTGGACTGCAATAGGTTGTCAGAACTCAGAAGGAATTGCCAAGCCCCCGCAGATTTTGTGATCAAACACATGAAGCCATTAATACCCCTGCAGATTTCCTGTGTGGTGGGGTGTGGGTGTGTGTGGGGGGTGGGGGGGGTGGGGGGGGGGGGGAGGGTGATACACTGTTTTTCAGAAGGACTGCTAGCTCCTAAGGAACTGTAGCAGGATGTGGTGAGGATGGTGAGGTTGTCTTATCCAGAATGTATATATGTTTACACAAAACAATTAATTAGTATCCTATGATCAGTTATTTAGTATCTTGCATACTCCCTCACAGAGTCACAAATAAATATTTTTTTCAGTTGCTTTAAGTCAAAATATCTAAACTTTGACAATCAATATTGTTTTACATATTGAAACTGAAGGTGCTCAACACTCAGATTCAAATGACAATTATATCATCATACTAGCAATATTTGCTTGAGAAGCTGTTATGATCAGTACACCAAGAGTTGGTGACCAAGAGTTGGTGAATGCATGTGTTAACATGAAATTCAATTAATGCTCCCTCTGTTCTATTTTACAGGGCATTACAAGGGTATTTGCATATACCAAGATGTCCGTCCATTGCACATGCAAGCATATTAACTCCATAATTATCCGCACTTCTGGACATGAAGTATGTCTGCCATTCTGTTCCTTGTGCAGTACTCAGCCCGCGTTTGTAAATTCTTCCCTGGCTCTTCCACCAAGTTAACTCGTTCCAAGAGCATCGGCACTTCAGTGCTAGGCCTCATGCATGCATGTGACGCTTCAGCTGTCTTGAGCAATTACCTGCCTCCTTGATACTTCAGCCCACCAAGTAATATGGCCAAAAGCAAAAATGCGAAAGTGCCCTATATAATGGAATTGAGGGAGTAGATTGGACTTGAAAAGTAGTATCATGATACTATATAGATATATTACATTAGAAATTACTTAGTGATCAAAAGTTACAGTTCTTAAGACCATTCCTATACCAAAATGATAAATTTTGGCAACAAAAGGATTATGAATTATATCAGTTATCATATAAATTGAAATATTGCTAATGCTAATAGAGTTGTGTATCTATATAAAGAAGTTATCTTTTTTTTTTTAGAAATATAAAGAAGTTATCTATTTGTCTCTCCCTCAACCATGCCTCAAAACCAATGGCACACAGATGCCCCAGCAAGTAGTAAGATGAGAGTTACCCTTTGTCCTTATGTCCATATCCAACTATGCACATCACACAAGAACATAGGATCCTTACACAATCTCAAAACTATAGGAAGATGTAAAATGCCAAGTATGTTACCAAGTGATACCTTTACAAAACAAGATGATGCTCGACCCAGAGCATGGCTTGCAATTTCTCGGCCGCCTTTAGCATCAACATACTCTGAGTAGCGGATCCAAAACTCCGAATAATTAGCACAAGGGATCAAGCACCTCTCATAAAGCTTTACAGCCTGCAAATGAATGGCAAGGACATGAAGTAATCAGATTCTTGAATAGAATATATGAAGCTAGCCTTCTGCATAAAAAAATGCTAAAAATTATACCCAGTCAAAATCTCCATTCTTCTCAACAAAGTCAAGATACTGGTGCCAGTTTTCAAGCTGATCATCATCAAGTGGCTTGACATGAAAAAAAGGCCTTTTTATGGATGCCTCAAAGCAACAGATTTGTTTGTAAATCTTGCTGGACCTTTCGTAGAGCCTCTCCCCAGCAGATAAGTAATGCTTCAATGCTTCAGGACTACGATGCCCACCTTTTTGGTCAAACAAGTCAGCAATAATAGTTGATATATCCAATTCAGAATCTTCAGCGCCTATCATTTCAGAAGCATGCATTTCTTCTGATAAAATTTCAGCAACACAACTTGTCACCTCTTGTTCCAATAATGTTACAAACTTTCTAAAACTGGCACATTTACAATCCCAAGAAAGAAAAAAGAGGTCTATTAGTAAAATACAAAATAACTCAATAAATTAAGAAACTTTGATGTGTGAAGGCATGGACAGTTCGAGTATCAACATCTCCTAGTTATCCAAAGAAATTATTAATGCGTAACTTAAGGGCCTGCATAAATCTATTGACAATCATAATAGATGTATTGTAACCTTGATCAGTAAGGTCAGCGTTTTGCTATGGTCTGCAAAAGATTTGATTTAAGTTGAAGTACAAGAATTGGATTTCTCGAATATCCTAGCATATTCTTTTGTAAGTAGTAACTGGAGGTTAGCTATTTGTAATTGTTTCCACATATCAATAGGAGGTAGCAGTTTACTGTCAGCTCTGCATTGACTAACTCACAAAAACAAGTTACTACTATATAACCAGGTCCTCAATCATATTGATAATATGATTCAGGATCTGAGCTTAACAGAAGAAGTTATATTTTATCATTTACCATTAGTATGAAGAGTAAACTAGCAGCATAACAAGTTAACAACTAACAAGAGCAGCAGCAAAACCCTTCATACTCAAGTAATAATAATAGTGAGAACAGCCCAATTGCAATACCATAATTCCTAAAGTGCAAATGTTAAATCAATGTGATATCATATGAGGATATACCTTTCATAATACATGTGCAACTTCTTTGTGGGAAATTTCAGTGTGTTGATAAAAATGGTGGCAAGCTGAATCAGATGCTTCTGAGAAGTTTCAAATTCTATATACTTGTCCCACAGGTGATAACACAAATAGTCCTTTCCAACAAGAGATAAAGCCCTCTCGAATAAACTGGCATGTATGAAGAGGTATTAGTACATGATATGCACAAGTTACACATGAATACATGATAAAACTTAGAATAAGTTGACGACATCAGAAAGGGTCAACATTATAGCAAACAATCGAAGGATGCTTATTCAACATTTTGCACAATATAATTTGCTTAAGGAAACATCCATATTGAATTCTGAGATGTCATGTGTATCCATTTAAACAGAATCCTTCCATTTCACATTCCAGGTTAATTCTAAAAGAGAATACTGTCACAAATTCACTATAATCCAGTTTCCCGACATATGAAAAAAATATCAGGTTCTGATGCTTATAATATAAAGTCTTAACAACAATTTTCAATCGGTGAGTGGATAGTTTGTGGGGGGAGGGCCAGAGGGGACAGAGAGATTTGATGGTTAATTATATTTTAATGAGGATACCAGGCTACCAGCGATACATTGTTTCTCTTCATGAGGTTTTCACTTCTTTGATCATCATGCTCAAAGCCTCTCTAGTCTGATCTGATACTCGTATTGAAAATTTACTCCATACATAAGAAAATGCTCATTTTTCTAGTAACAATTAGTCAAATCAATGTTATTTTTTTCTGCCCTAATTTTCAATTCTATCTACTAGGTAGAAGTTAGAAATTATTTATAAAAAAATCCATTATAGCTGAACAAATTCTCAATTTGTGGCATTCAAAACATACAAGCTAACATGATATGTTAAGAATTGTGCATAAAGATCAAAATGGGCAAATGAAGCAATAAAGGAAGAAAATGGTAAGACTAAGGAGAATGAAAATTTTTGCATCAGTGTAAATAACAAAGATTGATTCCAAACACAGATCACACTGATGTTTCCTTCACCTTCTGATATGAGAAGGTTCTTCAAATGCACATATACCAAACCCACAGTAACTGACCCAAATATCAACAGAATGAGGTACCACATGGACAGCTTGTTCGTAAACATCCACTACATCTCCGGTTGTGCATAGTCGTGCCTTGTGAGCTGCATACTTGATCCAGTAACCATAGCACAAAGGAAATTCCAACAGGAAGCTATGGTATACCAAGCTTATAATTTCTATGTCATCCTGAAAGAATATTATCATCAGAAACCAGATGAAATGTTTGTAACATACATTGGCGCAGCATTCAAAACCATCGAAAGAACTCAAAGAAAACACCACATGAGTTAAAAAAGAGAGGCAGTGGCAAAGTATGGAAACAAACTAAACAAAACAAGAAGAAAGATTCCACTTACTGCTGACGTTCCCTCTGCAGCATTAATCAATGATACCCAAGCATCAAAATCTCCTTTGTTGCTATCATCACATAATAATTGAACTCTGGTCTTGAAAAAATCTGGTAGAGAAGCAAACAGTCATGTTCAACGCATTATTCAGATACAATTCCAGTACCAACTGTCAGCAGATGAGCAGAGACAAAGGATCCACCTAATCACATGAAACGAGCTTCATTTTATACTTGTTAGTCAAAATACTTTGTTGTTGCTACTCAAGAAAAGAATTAGCAAAGAACCCACTGGACGAAGTACTCCACAAACTAACAAAACCCTAAAACCTACTTAAACAGTTCACAGTGCTGAAGGCAATCAGACATGATCTCCATTTAACATGTAGGTATGAGCACTTGCTGAATAACCAAGACAAACAAAGAGGTACAAAACGACCTACTACTACTAGAAGGGACTGACACTCCTCCCAAACAGGACCAGGTTGAGTACTATAATGCCAAAATCAGTGCTAGCTTAGCTCAGGCCACACTTTAAAACCTGGAAACCTTTACCTGAATCCCTGAATTAAAATGGAGCTGGCGTTTTAAGGACTCTTCAATTAGTTGAAATCCGCAACAATTTTGACTAACGCAAATGCCTCGAAAGGAAAGGAAAGGGAAACACGGGATCTGCTCACCGAGCTGCGACGACGGGAGCTCAGGCGCCGCGGCGTCCGACGCGAAGGTCATAGCATCGGCCTCCGGCTCCATCTCCACCTCCGGTGGCGCCAAGGTGGCCGTCGCCTGATTCGCTGGCAGCGCCGCGCTATTTGGGTTCGTGTGCGGTCTTGCCCAAGTCTGTAACTGTTGCTCTCCCTGTCCCTGTGGTGTAGGACTATATTGGACTAGTGTGCCTGCGTTTCCTCCAATTCCATCAGAGCGAGAGCGCAGCCGGAAGAAATACGTTACATGTTCTTCAGCGAGGGAGCAGCTACTCCCAGAAGAAATCCGCATACAGATTCAGGTTCCAACAAATACGTGGATTATACTAGTCCGGTAGTCCTAAAAATAAGTCTCTATAACAAGGGATTTTTATACAGGAAAAAACACACAACTCCAATCAAAACATCCGCTTTCCGGTATACAATTAGTATCATTGAAAATATCTTTAAATTTAGTTTTAAATCAATTTGTTTAGATATAAATATTGCATGAATTTTTTTATAAACCGAGTCAAACTTATAAAGACGAAAACCTAAAAAGCGACAATTAATTTGGGATAAAGTGACTATTAATTTTTTGCTTCTTGTTAGGTGTGGCTATGATCTCTTATGCTAGCAACACTATGTGGGTGTTTGGTTCGTTTTCTAATCTTAGCTAGTAAAAGTAAGTCAGACTGGCCTTAGCCTGCCCCATTAAGGGCATATTTGGTTAGAGGGGAGACTAATATGGACTAAAAATTAAGCCGGTTCTTAGTCCGCAGGTCATATTTTGTTAGGGAACTAAAAAGAACCCCTATACCCTAAGCCAACCTATACTTGTTTGGATGTTTGCACTGCATTAGTTTGGTTAGCTCTAGAGTGTGTTTGGTTAGTTGGCTTGTTTTGATAGTCACCTCTTCTTTGATTCACTAAATTTACCTCTTGAGGAATTTTGTCGAACACCTGGTGCGCACGTGACTGCTATGCTCATCCAATCGTCATCGCTAGAAGATAACCATAACACAACTCACAACACCGATGAAGCTAACCATCGCGAAAGGCGATCTCCGAGTGTGCGGTGTAAGGCCACCATGGAGGTTGTGATGAAGCTCTGCCTCCCCGACACTGCAGCACACAACAGCCTGATCGTGCCCCCGCCTCCATCGCACACACACGCATCGAATCCCTTCTTCGACGCCGGTCGCGCGCACACTCCACATCCTCCAACGGCAGTCCTGCTTAACACGGTCGCCACCGTGTACCTCAATAGGAACCGATTCCCGGGTAAGGCGCCAAGGGAGGTGGCGGCATGAGCCTACCCCCCGTACGGGCGCAGCTTGCGCCGGCGCCGGCAAACCAATGAAGTGCGTGAGCTCCAACGGTGAGAGGAGGCGGGGAGACGGAGGATGCATCTAGGGAGCCCCAGCGATGTCGGTAAGAGAGCGATGAAAAGGGGAGAGCAAGGTGAGACAACCCCACGCGAGGCTAGCCCTGGCCTAGCCAAGATCGAACGACCGGATTCAATCGTTTGAGTTGGGCCCAGCTAGCGGCGTTCGGATGGCTAGAATGGGCTAGGTTCTAGAGCCTGTACAGGCAACCAAATGCCTCAAATTGGCCCCACCATGGCCAGAGATAGACATGCAACCAAGCACACTTTAGCTGATTCAAAATGTGCAGATTCAGCGTTTGAAGTAGTATCCCACCATGGCCCTGTTTGGATACTCTAACTTAGTTAGAGTTAGAGTTAGTTTTTAACTTTAACTAGCCTTAGAGGTGTTTGAATGGAAAGGTTAGATTGACATTAAATATACTTATCCAATCATTTGGTGTGGGTAGAGAAAGAAACAAATGCACTTTTATTGGATCCAACCTAAACTAATTCTTATTAGCACCTTTTTGGCGAGTTTATTTTTTTTGGGTGGGTTAGATGCAACTAACCCAATCTAACCCTCATATTTGAATCCTTTAGGGTTAGTTGAGCTCCAACTAAATCAAACTAACTTTAACCATGATCAAACATGGCCCATATCGCGTCGGGGAAGACGTTAGCAAGATCGCAAACCCTCGATCTGCCCTCGTAGCTAGTACGTGGAGCTCAAATATGATGAACGTGTTAAAGATATTTACCGATGCATGATCTTTGTTCCTCCTTACTCCTTCCGTAGATTTTTAAAGCTGATGGTGCCTTGAGTGTGTGTGAAGTTATTCTAGTTCTATTCTTGATTCAAAAGCCAGTTCCCGATTCTGTCGTGACATCTCATTCAGAAATGAAAACGCGTCACAGCGCCATGAAGAACTTAGAAGGCCCCACACGGACTCCTCTCTTCGAGGAAGAGAAAGAGCAAAGCAAAACCGCAACCGCATCCGCAGGGAGGAGGAAAGCACAAAGCACAAGCGCGTCGACACGTGGCTGGGCCCAGACACCTGACCCCACGGCACCTTCTGTATTCCAGTTCCCCAAGCCGCGGCCCGCGTCTACCTCCTCCAGTCCAGGCCGTGTCCGCAGCGCCACTCCCTCGCTTCACACTCACTTCCTCCGCCCACGCGCACGGCGCACCCGTCCCGACACCACACACGACGCGCTCGCTCGTCAGTAGTCACGCACCCACGCACCCCACGACGCCCAACACCCCAACCGTCCCAAACCCAGATCCTCCCCCGCCTCGGTTTCGCCACCGCCAGCCCACCACCATGCCCGTGGACACCGATGAGCGCCCCCTCGTCGAGCTCGCTTCCGCCGCCGCCGCTGGCGGGGCCGCCACTACTCCCACCGCCTCCACCTCCACCTCCACCTCCTCCGCCGCCGCCCCTTTCCCGGCCCTGCCACGCCGGGGTTCTCCCGCGTGGTCCGCTGCAACGGCCCCGCTTCCTCGCTCCCGGCCGATGGCGGGTCCGGCTCCGGCGCGCAGCAGCCGGCGTACCCGGGGAACGCGATCTCGACGACCAAGTACACGCCCGCGAGCTTCGTGCCCAAGTCGCTCTTCGAGCAGTTCCGCCGCGCCGCCAACTGCTTCTTCCTCGTCGTCGCGTGCGTCTCCTTCAGCCCGCTCGCGCCCTACCGCGCCGTCTCCGTCCTCCTCCCGCTCGTCGTCGTCGTCAGCGCCGCCATGGCCAAGGAGGCCGTTGAGGACTGGCGCCGGAAGCAGCAGGTGAGCGCGCACTGCTCTGCTGTGCCTCCACGGGTTCAGCAACGCATTGGGACTGGTGGTGGTGGTTGGGGTTGGTTGGCCTGACGGCATTGGGGTAGGCAAATAGGGGTTCATTGGATTTGTTGCATAACGCTCGGGGATATACTGGGTGGTTTTGATCTGAAATGTGGCCGCGATAGCCACCTCAATAAAACAATTTTGTGCACCTACAAGGCAGTTTAGTAGTCAGCTCATCTCTTCGCCATTCTCTTTTAAGGGACTCTCAAATGTACAGTATCTAGATCCCTAGTAAGTAGTGGGTAGTTAGAGAGTTCAATGCCTTTCCAGTCACGCAATCAAACGCACTGTCATTTGGCTGTAGGATGTCATAATGGCATGTTTAGCTGCCTGGGATGGTGGAAGACCGTACTTTGTCGGTTTGTGATCCAAGGGATTGCATTAATTTCTGCTGTGGCGCAATGAGAATGGCTGGCTTGTGGTCACAATGTAGGGGATAACTGTATGTTTAGTCTTTCTTACTACTCGCAGGATTACTTTCTTAAAAACATTTGTGCCATAACATAGTAGTTTACATATCCAGGGTAATTGTATCTCTTATCAAACTGTGTTTATAAGGCTTCAGCAAACATTATGTGTTTTTTTTTTCTTGGACTTGGATACCCACACAAAATTTTCTTTAATTAACATATATATATCTAAGCTATTTCTGCTGTAGTAATGAAATTTGAACTGAAACATATTGTGTGGAAGTAATTTCCCAGCAATATATATGCACATTATTTTGTTTGATATTTACTGACTGAATTTGTTTTGACCTTCTTTTACATAGGACATAGAAGTGAACAGTAGGAAGGTTGAGGTGTATGATGGGATTCAATCATTTCATGAGACAGAATGGAAGAAGCTTCGAGTTGGCGATATAGTTAAAGTTAAAAAGGATGAGTTCTTCCCTGCTGATCTTCTTTTCCTTTCGTCTAGCTCTGATGATGGATTATGCTATGTGGAGACGATGAATCTTGATGGTGAGACAAACTTGAAGCGGAAACAGGCATTAGAGGTGACTATGGGCTTGAATGATGACCAGGTTTTCCATAGTTTCAAGGCTTTCATTCGATGTGAGGATCCGAATGAGAAACTGTATTCTTTCTTAGGAACTCTCTACTACAATGGGCAACAATATTCTCTGTCTCCAGAGCAGGTCCTGCTAAGGGACTCAAAACTTCGTAATACAATGTATATATATGGCACCGTAATATTTACCGGACATGATACAAAGGTGATGCAAAATGCAATGGAGCCACCGTCAAAGAGGAGTTCAGTTGAACGAAGAATGGATAAAATAATATATCTCCTTTTTGTGATTCTCTTTGCTATTGCAACGTTTGGATCAATCGTGTTTGGGATGAAAACAAAGCATGAGATAAGTCCAGGAAACTATGCATGGTACCTCAGACCAGATCAAGCAAATATATTCTTTGATCCACACAATGCATCATTTGCAGCCTTCTGCCATTTTCTCACAAGCCTGATGCTGTACGTGTGCTTGGTCCCTATTTCATTGTATATATCAATAGAAATTGTCAAGGTGTTGCAGAGTACTTTCATAAATCAAGACCAGAATATGTATTGTGCAGAGTCTGATAAACCTGCAAGAGCTCGCACTTCAAATTTGAATGAGGAACTTGGTCAAGTTCATACTATACTGTCTGACAAAACAGGGACATTAACATGCAATTCAATGGAGTTCTTGAAATGCTCTATTGCTGGTGTTGCTTATGGAAATAGGCCTACAGAAGTGGAGACAAGTTCTGGAGAAATAGCTGAAACTACTGACAGTTTTGGGCACAAGGACACTGCTGAATCCAAGAGATCAGTCAAGGGATTCAATTTCACTGATAGTCATTTGATGAATGGAAGATGGGCCAAAGAATGTTCTAGGGATGCTATAGAAATGTTTTTTCAGTGTTAGCTGTTTGCCATACTGCAATTCCTGTGGCAGATAGAAATTCTGCTGGCATGCCTTACGAAGCTGAGTCTCCTGATGAAGGAGCTCTTGTTACTGCTGCAAGGGAGTTTGGTTTTGAATTTTATCATAGGACACAAACGACTATAGCAGTGCATGAGTATGATCCTGTCGTTGGTGGAAAGGTGGATAGGTGCTTATCTTTTCCACTGTTCTTAGTGATTATATTCTTCAAAAGTGTCAACATTGCCAACATCATGATGCTATTTTTTTATTTCAGAACATATAAGCTACTCAACATCTTAGAGTTCAGCAGCGCTCGTAAGCGTATGTCTGTTATTGTGAGGACAGAAGAGGGTCGACTATTTCTCTTTTGCAAAGGAGCTGACAGGTTCTTTTTTTTTTTTAACATGTGATGAAAATCTTCTATGTTTGACACTACATTTCCCTTTTATAAGTACATATCAATGTCATGATAGTGTTAACCTTAAAGTTGTGCACAACTATTTGAACTATTGCAGCTATTCTAGAGTGAACCTTTTCTTCAGAGTTGTGAATTTCATATGCTAATATTTTCAACCTTCAAGTTGTGTTGAAATAAGTAATATCAATATCTTTTCATCTCTGTGCTTCAGTGTAATATTTGAAAGGCTCTCCAAGGATAATGGAACAGCTTGTCTGACAAAAACGAAGTGTCACATTGATGAGTATTCTGAGGCAGGTCTGCGGACCCTGGCACTTGCATATCGTGAACTTACTGAAGAACAATACGTTGCATGGAATCAGGAGTACTCGTCTGCCAAGAATTCTGTACATACTGATCATGATGCAGCTGTTGAGAAGGCATCAGAAGGCATTGAGAAGGATTTGGTTCTCTTGGGTGCTACTGCTGTAGAGGATAGATTGCAAAATGGGGTGCGTTGACTTCTATTTGATGCTTCTTATTTTCTTAGTCTTGTATTTATCTGAAATTCTGAATAGACAAACTTCTTTCCATTTTAGATTTGTTAACCATTCTTTTTTTAACATTAAATACAACAGGGAACGCCCCCACTGTAATTTGTTGATCATTCTTAGTGAGCACCATATTCTTTTCCTCTGCACAATATATTTATTGGGTTACTGTCACATAATTTGTTTCTTTTTTATAGTTTGTTTCTTATTTAGCTAGTTTGTCACATAATTTCACTTGTAATCTTTTTATATATATATTTATTGAGGAAAAATTACCACTTTTTATGTGTAAAAATAAAAATGAAACAAATGTTTAACTCATGATCAAATCATTGCCGTACCAACTCTATTCTTGCAGGTCCCTGAGTGTATTTACAAACTTGCACAAGCTGGAATTAAGATCTGGATTTTAACTGGAGACAAGTTGGAGACAGCTGTAAACATAGGGTTAGTTCCATTCCATATGCTGTTACATATCTGAAAAACTGAGATCACAATAACTTAAAGTTTAATGTATGTTGGTGCTTGGTATCTAGTTACGCTTGTAACCTATTGAGGAAAGAGATGGAGGAAATTTTTATCACACTGGAAAACTCAAGTACAAATGCTTCAGAGGGTCCACTGGAGTGAACAGAATGGTATGAAATCTTAAAACAAAGACACTTAATTTTTCTTACTTGCATGTATGTATAAATAATTGCAGAATTTACAGCATTTTTGAAATGCTAGCGAAGTCTTTATATTTTTTTTTCATGAAATGCACATAAATGTCAATAAGTATCAATACTATTAGATCATCTGAGTAGTGTATAGGGCAAATAGATGGGCTGTATAAGTTCAGTTTATGCTATGCATGCAATAACATTTGCAATCTTTTGTATCTTATCATACAGGCGGCGTTTGAAGAAATTAATAGGAAATTACAAGATGCTAGAGGAAAGATTTCTCAAAAAGGAACTTCAACTTCATTTGCTCTTATCATTGATGGCAATGCTCTGACACATGCTCTCACGGGTAGCCTTAAGGACTCATTTCTGGATCTAGCAGTTCACTGTGCATCTGTTTTATGTTGTCGAGTTTCACCAAAACAAAAGGCGCTGGTGAGTAACAAGATAATTCATCTGTTTGACTATTCCTTAATAAGTTTATGCCGGCATTTAATTTATCCATAATAGTGAACACTAGTTTGCAGCTTCAGCTACTGGGTACTGTTGCAGGTCACCAGGTTGGTTAAAATTAGGACAAGTAAAACTACTTTAGCTATTGGCGATGGAGCAAATGATGTTGGTATGCTACAAGAGGCTGACATTGGGGTTGGGATAAGTGGCGCTGAAGGAATGCAGGTCTATAGTTTTGTGCACTACTTTCATTTGTCACTTAACCGATTGTTATGAATCTTGCCTATGCTTTGATTCTTGAAATGGATGAAAAAGATCTACAATTATAATTTATCAAGTTTTTATTTGCAATATTTAACAAAATTACTCGCTTGAAAGTCAAGTTGGATGGAAGTTTTAGCTTCCTCATGAAGTTTGTTCCCTACTGTATTTTAGGACAGAATGACTGATCAGGACTTTGCAACTGATGATCAGTTGGTTAAATATCTTGATGACCAATTGACCTCGTGAAAAAAGCTTTTGCCCAAGCTAGCTTCATCAGTGTTTTAAAAAGCACGGTGCACTAGGCACGTTGCCTTCACATCAATGTTCCTAGGCAATTTTACCTTTTTCTGCTTAGCTGGAGGAATACCTCGTTGAATAGAGAAAATATGGCATATTACAACGACAATGTCGGTGTACTGCATTCATCCATGAGTTTTATGATCATAATTTATCTTCCTCTCTCTCTCTCTCTCTCTAACGTCTCACTTTAATACATAGATCGAGTTCTGAGCCACTTCTGGTGAAAAACACCTAGGTGCTAGGCAAGGTGCTGTCCTCTGCCTAGCACTACATTTTGGAACAGAAACCTCATGCCTTTTTCTCTTTTGGTTTTTTATCTGCTTTATGTTACCTAAGTATCTAACAACTGATGGTGCTTTGTATTACAGGCTGTTATGGCGAGTGACTTTGCAATAGCACAGTTTCGTTTCTTAGAGAGATTACTTCTTGTGCATGGTCATTGGTGTTATCGTCGGATTGCAGCTATGGTACCCCTTTGCTTCTTGATCTTTAGTGAACTAGTCCCTCCAGTCTCATTTTCTTCTCCTTTAGGGCATCAACATAGTTTCCCAGACTGAGCTTTATTCACTTTTATCATTGTGTTGCCCTAATGATATCTTTATTCTATGGATATATAAGTACTTTTCATACTGGATATACTAATATGGTTTTAATGCTAAAAATCAAATACTTGTATCACCTAAACAATTTCCTTGCAATATGATTATGCCTCTTCATTTTTTTCCTTTTACCTCCCGAAAGAATATTACTTGTGTATCCAGCTAAGCTTATGTGCCATTTTGATACACCAGATATCAACCTCCCCTTGGCGTGCAATATACCTAACTTTCCCATGCTTCTTTTTGTATTATTTAGCACTAAGTAGCAAATTTTGGTGTTCTTATTGAGCTCTGTTACTTTAGTTCTTGCATTGTATAACAGTCTGCATTTTTATTTGTGATATGGGCAGATATGCTATTTTTTCTTCAAGAACATCACATTTGGCTTTACGCTTTTCTGGTTTGAGGCTCATGCTATGTTCTCAGCACAACCTGCGTACAATGATTGGTTCATATCTTTCTATAACGTTGCCTTCACATCTCTTCCTGTCATCGCCCTTGGTGTTTTTGACAAGGATGTCTCTTCCCGTGTTTGTCTTGAGGTTTGTAAACTCTCAGATTCATATGTAATGTTGTGATATATATGTCCACTTTGATCTTCTAGTCAGTGTTTGTAGCATTGCATTGATTGTTTCTTTTTCTTTCAGTAAATCACATGTTTTGTTCCCTTTCATACCATAGGTGCCTTCATTACATCAAGATGGTGTTAATAATGTATTCTTCAGTTGGTCCCGAATACTCAGTTGGATGTTAAATGGGATGTGCTGTTCAATAATTATTTACTTTGGTTCCCTCAATGCTATTCTAGTTCAGGCTGTCCGCCAGGATGGTAAAGTTGCTGGGTTTGACATCCTTGGGGTGACCATGTACAGTTGTGTAGTGTGGACTGTGAACTGCCAGCTAGCTCTCTACATCAGCTACTTCACCTGGATACAGCATTTTGTCATCTGGGGCAGCATACTGATCTGGTACACTTTCCTGGTCATCTATGGACTATTTTCCCCAGCAATATCAACCACTGCATATCATGTTTTTGTGGAAGCTTGTGCACCGAGCCCTTTGTACTGGTTATCCACTCTAATGATTGTGGTGACAGCCTTGATCCCATTCTTTGTCTACAAAATATCCAGAACACTGTATTACCCACAGTATCATGATAAAGTTCAGAGGGCTAACTCAAAGAATTGGTAGTGCCAGTTGTATAAGATGCTACTGAATGAGGGTATGCACAGTCAGTAATTTGGTTTAACAGACCACATGATTTGCTTTCTAGATCATGGTGTCAGATGTAGTGTATATAAACAGAGTTACAGATCTTGTATATACGGTTTATGCCCACAAAGTTACAGATTCAGGTTATGGTAGTGAATCCGTCAAATATCAGAACACAATGGTGACTTCTCTGTCATGCAGAAGGTTATGGCAAGCGGCAAATTGATCCTTCAGATCTATGACCCCACTAGGACACATTTTTATTTTGTTGTGGATGGGGTCATCATGGAAGCAGATTGCAATTAGGATTTACATAGAATGGTGTATAGCATGTCAGTTATTGCAAATATGAGTTCCTTAATGTATGTAGTATTATTCTAGGAAAATTAGCGATCTTGTAGCATCAAACTGTTTAACGTATGTTCTTGGAAGCATAGTTAACACCCTTGATTGCTCCAATGCTTTGTGGCTTGTATGTATATACAGGCATCTCCAGTTCCATGCCGTTTACTTGTCTACATGCCATTCTTTAGTGGAAGTATTGTTCAACAGTCGATATCCGGATTTACTACATGCTATTATGATTGTTTTAGAGTCCAAAGAACTACTCTGGTATATATTGGTTTGATCAAACTTTTGGATTTTGACGTGGTTTGGTTGTCAGGTGAGATGAGATCTCCCCATTATACATTAGGCTGAGATTCATACATTTATTTCTTCGAGTTGCTCAACTTTTGTCTCGAAGCAGGCAATTTTGCATGCTTGGATATCAGACCTTTTTATGTATTTTTTAAGGGCCACTGAAAGGATTGAATATCTCAAAAGAGCTGTATTAGGGAATGTTTGGATGGAGGGACTAGAGACTAATAGGGACTAAAAATTAGTCCATAGCCCCTCCTAAGAGTCTAGTGAAATTGAGACTAATTGAGACTAAAAATTAATCCCTAGTCCTTATGTTTGGTTATTTAGGGACTAAATGGGACTAAAAATTAGTCTCTAGTCTCATGGGTTTGGTTCCTACAGGGACTAGGGACTAATTTTTAGTCTCAATTATTCCCTAATTTATCCAACAACAAGACTAATGGACTAAGGGCCTGTTTGGTTTCCATGGGACTAGGGACTAATTTTTAGTCTCATTTAAAAGATGTTTAGTTCAAAGGACTAATGAGGGACTAGAGCTGACAACTGACTAGTGCATGCACAAGTGCACAAATGAGTTGACGACTGACAAGAGCACAGACTAGTCCCAATTAGACTCTCAAGAGGGGCTAATGGATTAGGGACTAGTTGGGACTAAAAATTAGTCCATTAGTCTTGTTGTTGGATAAATTAGGGAATAATTGAGACTAAAAATTAGTCCCTAGTCCCTGTAGGAACCAAACAGGGCCTAATTTTTAGTCCCAACTAGTCCCTAGTCCATTAGCCCCTCTTGAGAGTCTAATTGGGACTAGTCTGTCTTCTCTTGTCGGTCGTCAACTCATTTGTGCTTTGAACTCTTGTCAGTCAGCCGTCAGCTCTAGTCCCTCATTAGTCCTTTAAACTAAACATCTTTTAAATGGGACTAAAAATAGTCCCATGAGAACCAAACAGGCCCTTAGTCTCTAAAATTGTAAACAACAACCTTAGACTGATTAAAACTATTTCACTCCACCGGCATGGCTTACGGTAGAGTTAAACAAGAACATTAAGATGAGTCGTTAGGGTCACCAAATTAAGTCATGTTGCACCTTGGCTGATGGGCCATTGGGCTTGCTGTCTCGCTCGAGTGCTCGACCGATCAAATTGGGTCATAACTCGAGCGCTGCTCATCCTTCTCACGCAAATGTAGTCAGCTGCTTGAACTCCCTACCTTGAGAAGACGTAAGGAGGAAGAAGGGAGATGGAGTCCACGTCGCTGGTAGGTGGCGCAGTTGTCCCATCGCGCTGCACGGGTTTCCACCTTTGTTAGGAGTTATGCATATGGTGAAAGATCGATAAGTGGACCTATTCATAGGATCGGCTGCTTAGTCCATAGTGCTGGATGTTCCCCACTAGAGTTTAATCTTGCCATGAAAGTTATCCACCTCCTCAGTCCACGTAAACATGCAAGTTATCCAATTCAACATTCCACTATCATATGCAACAACAATATATACGTCACCAACATACGTCATCCACTACCATGTGTTTAGTTATCCACATCATCATGCCACCTCATATCCACTAACATTAATTAATTTATAATTTTTATGCCTCACAGTAAAAATAAACATTAGTCGGTTTATCAGCAGCAAATAAATTATGAGCGAACAGCCTTCATTTTTCCGTTTTACTATTCACACAAAAAAAAAAAATCAGCCTTTTTTTTTTTTTTTAAAAAAAAGGATAATAAACAAGGGCTATGAGATAAACAATCTCACAAAGATGTATTACTCACAACTCCCCTTCCTATGAGCTCCAGAAGAGCAGATAGGTAAATACCTTGCAATTAGATATATGTAAATCTGGTAGATTTATGCACAAATCTCTGCCTCTAGCATCCACAAAATTTTATTTGTGAAATTGGCACAAGGGATTGCAAGGTTCAGGGGGAGATAAGACTATCCGCACCCATGTTCCTCTATTTACCTTCTCTATACATCCACGGTCATCAAGATTCCCTCATTTCTGATAATTTCTCCGCACTCATCTCTCCTTTACTGACTTACTCTACGTCAAGCGGGACCCACTTGTTAGGATTATTTTATTTTTTATCTCCCCTTATTTTCCCCGTCGGGCTCGAACTCGGACGGCCTCCGTATGGCGGCGGATTCCATAGCGGCGCGGTGGTGGTGGCGCGCCCGGCGAACAACGGAGCGGCGCGGCCGGCGGCGGCGGGGGCTCGGCTGCGCGTAGCGCGCCAGGCGCGGCTTGCCGGCGACCTCAATCGGAGCTCGGCCCTCCTCTCCCCGGCGGCGCGGCGACCGGGTGCTCCCTCCTCCTCCCCGCCAACGCGGCCCTCCTCCCGGCGGGGGCGGCCCAGTGGGCGCGGCCCGGGCGATGGCGCCGCCCTCCACCACCCATTTGGACACCCTCCACCCTTGAAGGCCGGTCGCGGCCCTTCTCCCCGGCGGCGCGACCCTCCTCCCAGAAGGCTGCGCCTCCGCCTCCGCCCCGGCGGCCCCGCAACGCGGGTAGCGGAGCTCCGCTAGCGGGGCGGCACCCCGTCGCCGTCGGCGCCCCATCCGCATCACCCGCGGCGGCGCTCCTTCCGGCGGGCATGGCGAGTGGGCGCGGCGGATCTCGCCTCCCGATAGGCGCGGCGGGCGGGGGGACGACGCCCGGCAAGTGCGCACTCCTCCCGACGCGCGGCTACGACGGTGGCCCTCTCTTTACGGGGCGGAGGACAAGCGCGGGCCCCGCCAAGGCTCCTCGAAGGACGCTCGCTATACCCCCGTGAACCTGGGGCGGAACAGAGCGGCTTCGGTAGGATACCGAGCGCTCCCAGTACCCCGCTGCGGCGTTTTTACGCTCATGCGCGATGCTGGAGGAGGGAGCGGTTGCTTACGCCGCTGCGAGATAGTCTAACTCCTAATATCATAGCCCATAAGGGCAGTCCCAACGCCAATTAATGAGCCCTAAAGGAGTTATCACAAGTCAGTCCTGAAGACCGATAGGTAAATGGTAAATGTAGACTCTTATGTAATAAACTACTCCCTACGTTTCTAAATTAAAAGTCGCTTTGATTTTTTTTGGTTTATCTATTTTGCTATGTATATTATTATTATATTAAGAAATATTTTTTTCTTGTGTTATTCTTGTTTAATGCTTTTAGTATAATTTAAAGTAAGTAAAAAATGAAAAAAATATGTGTCCTTGGTGTTTCGTCTTTGTTGTGTGCCCCTGATAATGGACATATCCTTGGTGTTACAGAAAATGTGGAGACACAGAATTATCAAGTGTCACATGCATTTATTGTCATTGAATCTTAAAAGTTATAATTAATCGTCTTATCTAGAAATTAAGAGTTTCATGTAGTAGTTATGTTTGGTTAAGTCTCCAAAAGAACCTTCTTTTTCTATAAAAAATTTATTAAAAAGTTACCTATGTATATTTTTTTAATTTTCAAGACAAATCTATTTTTGATTTTCACATTTCTAAACTCAATGACTTAAAAATTATTCACCATTTTATTCCCAATGTTTGCTTATACTTCTTTTTTGCGGAGGGAGTAGTAAGGAGAAGAACCTCCCCGAAAAGTGCACCTATGCATTTTTATTCCTTTTGAAACATGTTACATTTTTTTTCACAATCAATGATTACTCCATGTTACATTCTTTGGGTAACAATCATGACTCCACACATTGGGTAACCTGGCGAGTGTGACGTGCGTTTTGTTAACTGTGCGAGTTCGTGAGCGACTTCATTAAGCTCTCTCCTCACAAACTAGAAACTAACATCCGCTAACATGGACACAAACCTTTATATCATTTACAATGAAAGCAAATTGTGATTTATCCGGACTGGATGATAAACAACTTGAATGACCGAAGAGCAATCAGATTCGATGATGGTTTTACCTCCCGTCAATTCCAAAACCAGTCTCACCCTTCTAAACAAGCTTGAGTTTCAACCTCCTCTACACTCGACCCATAAAAAATGGCCTTCCATTTATAGATTATAGGTGCACCTATGTTGTCCCGTATCACAATCCCATTGTCCGTGCTTCAGTTATTGGTTGAAGGCTCCACCGACATTAACTTTCACCCATCCATGCTTAGGAGGCTTCCATCTTTCTAATAGTCGCCTAGCTTTTCTCCCCTCATATTCCTCCCTGTTTTTTGTTCATAATCGACGGGATAGGTTTTTTACCTTTCAAATCCTCGCTTCAATATCAGGCCATGATCTACTTGTAAAGAATCAACATAATTTAATAGAAAATTGACTGATATCTGAGACACATGTATTGGTTTAGCCCCATGGACTACCTCATTTCTAAGAAACCATGTCCTTCATAACATGATAGTTGTCAACTCCGCCATTTGTTTGGGAATATGGATCCGAAGGAGGAGTAATCAATCGGCCCGGTATAAGTTAGTAGCTCCTCACTTGGTAATGTCCAAAACTTCCTCGTAACATAGTGCAATACTTAATTAAGCTATTAATACAATAGAAGCTTAAACTTGGATTCAATATATGTTTACTATACTCCTTTGTGATTACATGTTGACTACACATATCTCGTATTTTTTTGGTAAAGGTTTGCATCACTTGTTGTTTAGCTTATATAATTAATGTTATAAATAAATGTCATCTAGATGTCAATATGAATCCAACCGGCGTGGCGAAGGGCGTGTGTAGGTGAAAAACTCGTGCTCCATAGGAATCTTTTTTTTTTTTCCAAAAAGTGGCAAGTACACCACGGGGAGCTCATGCCGAATTTGGAGTAGGGGCCCCCACCGCTCTCCCATTCCCAACCGCTCCGTCTTGTCTCGCCTTACAAGACCCCCTACAAAGAAGCGAAGAGGCATTCTCCTTCGTCGTCGTCACCTTGAGCAACCAACGTTAAGGAGGAGGGGCGCTTTGCATCTCGATGAGGCGAGCAAGGACCTCGACACCGGCCATGTCGAGCAACTTCTCCAAGTATACCTCCTCCTCCCTTCCTCCCTCCCAACCCCCTCCTCCTCTGCGGCGCCTCTCCCCGGCCTCCCCATCTCGCCATCAAAAGCGTGTTGTCAATCGAGCTTGTGCTGTTTGGTAATCGAGCTCACAAATGATAGAGCATGCATATTATTTTGAACACTTGTATAATTTCCTAACAATGTTTTCACGTATGCAGGTTGAGGCAGCTTCTCAAGAGGTTTGCCGAAGTGCTGGCACTAGGAGACGTTCGGGACATCCGGGGATGAAGGACAAGGCTGTGAGGATCTGGGAGATCGTTAAGAGCAATATATGTGCAGATGTGACGCCTACCATAGATGAGGACTCGAAGGGGGAGGACCTTGAGGCGGGAGGGAATCCGTTTTCATAGGTAATACCCTTGGTCGGCATCGTTGTTTCATTAGTTCACTAAACTGATACTGGATTGATGTGTTGAGATGTTCGAAATTGATGTGTTGAGCTATGTTAACTTTGCGACACAAAATTTCTTCCAATCCTATATGCACGTGATCCGTACAACCTTAAGCAAAACTGTTATGTTCCTGATCTGTATCTCTACCTTACTTTTTAAAGAACATATATGGATTAGTCTTTGAACTGATAGATTAAGGAGCACAAAGGTTACATGAGAAAAATTGTTTTCAGATTTAAACTTCATAGTTCAAAGCTAAGTTTTTGTTGGAACCTTTAGTCCTGAACAGGTTGAAGAGAAAGAGGAGGTACGAGGTAGTTAGGATTAGGGTTTGGGTATGTGTCACTAAGAGGAGAGAGCCCCTCTCCTTCTCATGGCACCCTCTATATTTATAAGCAAGGTAAATTTACATGCGACCCTTCGGTGGGGCCTGGTTTTATAACTCATCCCACTAACTCCACTTGGGCCTCTTCTAGTGGGTTTTATAACTCATCCCACTAATTCTATAAAGCATAGCCCTTGCTTCAGTAGGAGGCAAATGAAGAAAAGATCCTCGTGCGGCTCCATTTAGGGACTCCTTAGAATCTTGCCTAAGGCCCAAATAAAAAATGTTGGAGAAGCATTGGCTCTGGTATGCAAAGGTCTAGCCCGGTGTTCAAGATTTTATAAAGACGATCCCATGATGCATCGAGAGATTCTCCTTCTAGTTGTTCAAATTCTAGAGTCTCCTTCCGAAGGCTGATCACTTTGGAGATGGGAAAGAAATGTAAACGGAATCCAGAGCATAGCTTATCCCAATCTCCTTGCATACTTTCTATGTTTCGGTGATACCGATGTTTAGCTTTTCCCATTAAAGAGAACGGAAATAGCTTCCATTTTAAGGTATTATCCGATATGCCAGCAATATGCTGCAGTCCACAGATATGTGAAAACTCTAACAAATGTGAGTGTGGGTTTTCATCACCTTCTCCCGAGAAGGATTTTTCACGAGCTAATCTTATGAAAGACGACTTTATCTCAAACTAGGTGCTAAGATAGGCTCTTTGGATTCTGGTAGTTTTGAGCTCGTGGATTGACCCCATAGACAGAGAGGAGTAGAATTCAGAATGAAAAAGAAAAGATGAGATAAAAGATAGAATGAGAGGTGAGATAAAGGAATATGAAAGAATAAAAAGATAGAATGAGAGGTGAGATAAAGGAATATGAAAGAATAAAAGATAAAAACTTGAGCTAGGCTTGAAGTTAACTCAAAGAACCGTTTTCACGGCAACGGCCGAGAAAGCTTGTTGGGTATTTTAATGCACACAAAATAAATAGGAAAAGATGCAAGCGCACGAGATACATTTGTAGCTTTCACCCAGAGGGTTTTAATATCGAATCCATAGGGAAACGTGTGAGGCTAACTACAATCTAACTCAACAAAAAAGGTTAACTAAGTTTGGGTTTAGAATAACTATAAAAGTTCTAAGATAACTAAAAGGGTTTTATGATAACTAGGAATAGCAACAAGGTTAGGATAAATAGGGACAATAAAGAGAATAACTAAGGGTCTTTGACTTGTAACTTGGGTAAACAATGTCTTCTACCGATCTATCTTGGCCGATAACTAATAGAGAACAAAGCAGAGTTTCCTCCCTACTAGAACCAAAAGGCTACCGTTACTTACTAACGGGATGGTGGGCTACAGAGGATTCAATAAAGCTATAAAGTCACCTTTATAATACTACCACCTGATATCCGAAAAGTAAGAGGCATTAACGATTAACCCTAGCCTAAGCACCACGCCTACGCTAAGAATTAACACTCTACTCCTAGAATACAGGAATAAAGCACTCAAAAAAAAGACGTAAACTAGATAGACAATATAAACAAAGTAAACTTAGATTAAAAGTAAATTACCAGAGAAATCTTCAAGACAAGATGAACTTGAATCCACTGAAGTACAAGTCGAAGAGAGAGCACTGACAGGCCGACAACTCTTTCCAACTCATCCCTCACTCTCTATCTCACTATTTCTATGTATAAGACTAGATCTATGAAGAACTAGTCTTCTCTTGCTAGCTAAACCTAAGAGATAGATCCATTCAAGGGATCCCTCTCCTCATCTACTGAAAGAATAATGAATTAGGGTTTTAGGGGGGAGCCCTGCCCTTTATTTATAGCACTGAGGGATGGATGTGAGCCGTTGGATCAAACCGACTTAAATGGACGGCTAGTATAGATTCTAGGGTTCCCATAGGTCGGTGGAGGAAGCTTCCAGAAGCTAGACTCGTGGGCCCACAGGGGGTGCCACCTGGCCCCACCTGGTGACGGGTGGGCTCCGGCCTTTGCGAGCTGTCTTCCTCTCTCATTTAGACCCGGAATTCATACTAATCGCCCTAATTTGGTCCTTTTCTTGGTGTCTCTATTTTAGCTCTTTTTTCACTCTGTTTTCTTTGTTTTTACGGAGTTCACCGCAAAAGCGAGTGTGCACCAAAACTCGTGGAAATCATTAGTATAAACCCTACCTTTTATTGCTCTTGTTCTCATATGTTCCATTATTTTATGATAAAAAGTTGACAATAACTACCGTCAACAAGCTCCCCCAAGCTTACCTTTTGCTAGTCCCTTAGCAAAACACAAATACTATAGGACAAACTTGGATCAGGAGTTGCTACGATACTTTCATTCTTATAGAGTACACATGCTTTCAAAAAGAAACTCTACTCCGGACTAGGTAGACTTTTTCTAACATCAAACTCATCCTTATTACCAAACTATGGTGCTTTTACTCTCACTTGGGTACTTGAGCAATTGAAAGACAGAACAATCAAGTCAAGCACTATGTCTCAAGTCTTCGATCACTAATATTACGGAGTTTTCATAAATTTTGCAAATAAAACTCAGAGCTCCGTATTGAATGGTATTTGTGGATCCTCACTAGGCATTAATAGTTGCCTTCTCTCTTGAATATGTGGTATTTATTTTGTACTCACTCTGTCTCTAAATATGGTTTATGTGTAGCACATAGGAGTGGCACTCTTAAATTAATATTGCATATCTGCAAAGGATATATTTGGAGTTTAAACAATGGATCCATAGAGAGTTCAGCTAGTCAAAACAGAAATAGCATGTGTATAGAATATGGTGGATATGTGTATAATTGGTGGCTAAAACTAATTCTACTTTTACTCCTTTAATGATATAACAAATCTCTCTTTTGAAACTTGGAAACTTCGAGAGAACTTTTAGGCTGCATACTTTTCTTTTTCTTTTTTTTTTTCTTTCGGAGAGGCGGCATCTAATTACTCATATATGAGGGTTTTGAATTGCTAACCACGTGTTCCACGCAGTCTTGTTTTATGTGGACACTTGTCCTTTTTAATCTCTTCTTTTTCTTCTTTTTTTAGGGAGGTAGGCTCTACTGCTTTGTAGGACACTTATCCATTTTTTCATCTCCCCTTTTTACTCTCTTTTTTTTTTTAGTATCAACCCAACTCTCTTTCCACTAATAAACTTTTCGAGAGATATCAACAAGGATATTTTGGAGTAAATAAACATGGGCTTCCTATAGTTTCATGGAGTGTTTATTCCCAATGTAGGAATGGAACAAATAAATGGATGTATATATGGAAAAAGCATGGTATTGCAATCACTCCCGAGTGTAGGAATAATGCATATGGAAAAAGCATGGTATTGCAATCACATCGGCTCAAGAATTAATCTATATATACCGGGATTATTTCATTTGCAAATTCCTTTGGCTCAAGAATTAATCTATGCAGGGATTATTATATTTGTAAATTCCTTTTCCAAAAACCACAATCGGTAGAGGAAAGTCTTTTCGTAATGGATGACCCTCAAAACCATAATCAGGTGATATACGGCGTAAATCCGGATGATTGATGGAAGAAACATATTTCCCTCACCTCTGGAATTGATTGCTAAAAGATAGAGGCTCCGCTGTTCAAGATTGGCATACTATTAAATCATCCACTGCTCTCTTTCCTTGCTTTTAAATAAACAACTACTTCATTGAATTCTGATTCATCAATCTCGTACTTCCTTTATCCCGAGCATCCGTTGTTTGCCACATAGAAAAAGGGCTGAAGAAACCGGTCCATGACTTAACATAAGTAAAATGCTACCTCCAATTCCCTGTATGTTTGATAGAGCCTAATATTCCCTCGAGATGCGCCGCTTTTAGTTATTAATGGGAAAAAAAGAGGGTTAAAAGAAGAGAAATCATTAGTTATTCATTAAGGTTAATTTGATTCAATGACCGAGTTCAGCGAGGATATATAGCTCGGAGACGACGAACAAAAATGCGTTCATTTGCCTCAAACTTTAGAGGGGCTCATTTAAGACTTAATCGAATGATTACTCAACAAGTAAGAAGAGCTTTTGTTTCTTCTCATCGAGATAGAGGCAGGAAAAAGAGGGATTTTTGTCGTTTGTGGATCACTTTCGGATAAAACGCAACAACACGAGTATATAACATTGTGCCCTTTACTTTTATGATGCGGATTGATTTTTTATTTAATAATGCGAAGAAAGCTTGAATCGTTCATAAAAATTCCATTATGGGAATAGGGAATAAGGAAAAGCAAAACCGGATGGAATTGTTTGATCTTAAAAGGGATCTTCTATAATTTTCGCACATAAGGGGTTATTTCTTGGTTTCGTCCAGTCATTAATAACTTGATTATTTTTAGATAATAGTAGATAGAAAGAACGAAAGACTCACTTAGAGATTCATTATTCTCAGACCCATTTGCTAACTCTCTCACTTCTGATCAGGTCACACATAGTACGAAGCATAACCATGAATAAGGGCTTGCCTTGCCGGGAATGAGCGGTTTTGTTGCAGAATTAGTAGTATTTCCTAACCATCCAACAGCTATGCCATCCCCATTGTCCATTGAGCCTGCTCTGAATAATCCCCCTTTTGCCGGATTATTACCAATATAATCATAAAAGGCTAATTTTTTGGGAATTTTAGACCAAGCTTCTGATAAACTAAGATTTTCGGCTAACCGGATTAGTAGTTCTTTTTCGAAATCCATTTTGAAAAAGAATGGATTCGGTCTTATACATACGCGAGGAAGGTAATCAAAAAGAAAGAAGACGAGTCTATGTTGTTATGGTTTATCTCTTTAAAATCGAGATTGTGTGGGTGTTCAGTGGATCAATCCCTGTATTAATGGTTCTTGCAGGGCGGTGGGCGTGGGATTGTAAATCCTCTTTCGTTCACTGGGCCTGGGCCCTTTGGACTGTAAACCTGTTGTTGAAGCCCTTTATGATAAGCTTCCCTGGATCTGGGAAGTTTCTCTTTCACGGTATTGGGATCGTTTGATCGATTTCCTTGATCGCTACTTATGGGCGTGCGCTCAAAGGATACAAATAGGGATTCACAAACAAAAAGGAGAATTCGTAGTCACTTCTTCCTGTCGCGTAAAAAAAAGCTTTAAGCGAGAGCAATAGAGGTTGGGATACATCTATCTCTTCTGAGCGACCTCTTTTGGATTCTTGATGAACAGGAGTTGTGTGCACTGAAGCATAAGCAACACTTTTAAGAGACGGAGAGAGTAAATGATTAAGGGCAATGATGAAGGAGTATGTCCTAGAGGTAAAGACACTAAAAAATCATCATTGTCAAAAAAAAAAAAAAAAAAAAAACAGCATAGCGCAGACTGATGAATATTCTTTTCTAAAGATGTCATAATAATAATAATAAATAGAAAAATCTAAATTCAGCATAGTACTCGGTATATAGCAGTGACAAGAGAACTAAAGGTAGACACCATTCAACTTGAAGGAACAACAATAGCGCGCAAAACGAAAGGAAATTTGGAAACAGCTTTTGCTGTTCACCTGTACAATAAGCTTTACTCCACGGAGCCGCCGGTGGCTGGATCCCAATCCCAATGAACCGCTTCCGCCGGCGCTGGGCATGGGGGGAGACTGACACGCCTGATGGGTACCGGCGTTGGCCAGTCCTTCACTCGCAACTGGCGGTCGGACCCAACGCGCCGGCTGTGCCACGATACCACTGCCAACTCGGCGCCCGCAAGACCCGCAAAAACTGTGGCGCCGTACAACGCCGACAAGGCGGCGGCGGGGGCGCCCCGGTGCACATTCAGTAGGCCATAGGAAGCTGTGCCGGCGACGATGGAGTTCCAGTGATCCTTCCTCTGGCGCGCCAGGGACATGGCACTCTCCAAGGCGCACAGTACGGCCATGAAGGCTCCGAAGCTCCCGGATACGCGAGGCGTGTTGGTGCAGACAGCACGGACGGCGCCCGCCAGGCGTCCACCTCCACCTTTGGGCGCGCTGCGGAACCCCTTGACGCAGTGCAATGCAGAGCCGTAACCTGCGCCGACCAAAAAGGCGTCGCCGACGAGGTTGATAAGGCGATAGCGATGGTCCGGGATGTCATCGTACATCGCCCTCGCCGTTATCTCGATCTCGACCTCGATCTGTTTGGCAGGGTCGACGTCGATCGACTTGCTAGGGTTGGTTTGATCAGAGGCGATGTCTATCAACCTTCCTTGGCCTTTTGATGTCTATACACGACTTAATCGGTTGTCAGAGTTGGAGATCGCCAAGCAACCGAGTGTTTTTTTTTTGAAGTACCAAGCAACCGAGTCTTGTTACAACACGTATATGCGGACACACAGAATAGGCCGGGCGAGCCGTTTCTGTTTCTTTCATCACTTGAACCGAGTCTTGTTGGACACGCATACAGGGAATAGATAGATGCCATTGCGGCCGGCTGGAGCTTCAATTCTACCGGCCGCCGTACGTGCCATGGTCGCTGCCTTCCGCCGCTCCTGCCATCCCCAGCCTCGCCCGCTCCTATCGACGTCTGGCCGCGTTGGAACAAAGAGGGAAAAAAAATACCGGAGGTCATCGATAAATGGGTTATCGGATTTATCGGGAAACCTATTGATGTATCGTTTTCTTTTCGGACATTTTTTTTTAAAAAAAGAAACCTTAGTTTGCACAGGATAACATGTAGATTGTGTCTAAATCATGTAACATTGAAAATACACACATAGAAGTACAAAAATATTAATTTTTCACCCAACACATCATATACTCATCTTTCTTCCTTTCAAGAGGGTCCATTGGATTAAAAAGTCCCAAATCTCAACATTACAAGTTTACTAAATTAATCTAAGTTACAAGTAGTCCATATCCATAATCTACATTAAAATACATGAACCAAGATAGCACAATACGACAAGGTTAAGGACCGACTGATAGGTCAATCTACTATCATACACCCTTTATAGTATAGCCAAAGAAAAAGTAAATTCCTAAACTACTCTAAGTGCCTCTCAACTCAAAAAAATGACACCTAGAGTTAGATGGTCCTTAACCTTGTCGCTCATTCTTTAAAAACCAAACCAAAATCCATCAATAGGGGCATGAGAACCATCGATTGCCCATTAATTAATCGTCATTGTGACCTAACTTAGAATGCCTTTTATAAAACATATGTTAGTCACAATGATTATATCATCATTAATCACCAAAACCGAATTAGAGGACTACATGCTTTCACTTCCAACAATCTCCACAGATTCCAATAACTCATATGTGTGACTAATGTATGTTTGCTTTTACTCATATGCTTTCACTTCCAACATATACTCCGTATGTGCTTTTCAAGAGCTATGGTATATACTCGACCAACCATTATAAATCCCCTAAATCCTAGACCTTGGTAAGTGAGCTATGGATGACCTAGCTTCACCTAGGTAATGTGCTAGAGCACTTTGCACCTGGGTTGATGGGTCATTGGGCTTGCTGCCACGCTCGAGTGGTCGACCGATCAAATTGGGTACTAACTCGAGGCCACTCATCCTTCTCACGCAAACGCAGTCGCCCAATGGCATCCGTAGCTCCTCAAACACTGTACTCTACCTAGAGATGATGTATGAGAGCAAATATTATAATTTAGTCAGTTGAAGGCTGTAACACTATGTCATTTCATATATTGCTAGTTATACAACCAGCTCATATTATAAATTGGCTACAACAGTAACCGCAACATTTAATATGCACTAATGTGTGGACGTATCACAACATCTAGAGCAAGGAAGATGAAGAGCTAAACGTCGACCTGCAGCCTGCAGTGGGTTGGGAAGTGGCTATGTTGTGGGATTCGGCAGGGCTGGTGAAAGGTCCTAATGGCTAGAGGGGGGGGTGAATAGCCTATTAAAAATTCTTGCAACAACACTAAGCACCCGGATTAGTAAATAAGATGGCGAAGCTAAATAAGCGATGCTACACACTATCTATGCAAGCCACAAGTCAAGCAAGATATATCTAATGTCTCTAGGTTCACACAAGAGCTAAGTCACTAGATTACTCCTAGGTGATCAAGCAAATCTAACTAATCTCAACACTAGGAGCTAAGCAAACTACACAAGCTAAGCAAGGCTACACAAGTAAACTAGTGAAAGTAATGCAAAGAGGCTAGAATACAACACCACCGGTGTAGTGTCGAGGTTATAGCCAATCACCGTGATCACCAAGAAATCTCCAACGAGCAAGAACAAGTGACACGATGAATTTTTTACCGAGGTTCACGTGCTTGCCGGCACGCTAAGTTCTCGTTGTGGCGACACACTCACTTGACGTGTGCTAAGCTTAATGGCCGGTGCCAAAACCCCTATGGGCGCTCAAGCAAACGATCACAAGAGAGGGTCCAACAAGCCACGAGCAATCCACTAGTGCTCCTTTCGCGAATCTCCCGCGGGGTAAGGAACGACCCCTCACAATCACCACCGGTGTGGCCTCAAACAAGCTCCACTTGAGCTCAACACCGCCTCTTGCTCCAAGCCACTAGGGAACCGGGCAAATTCCCAAGAAAACAAGAATCCCGCGGCTTCTCCAAGGATGAAGTGCCTCTAGATGCAACCGATGATGCAATGCACTTCTATCACTCTCAATCTCACCAAGAATCCGAGTTAGTAGTGAAGAGATGAGTGGAGAGGAGTATCAAATGCTCACTAGCAAGTTGGAAGCTTCAAAAGTGCAAGAGAGAGCCTAAGGAACCAGCCAACCAAGTATATATATGGCTCCTCTCGAAATGGAGCCGTTGCTCCAAAAATTTGCTCTCTGCGGGGGGTGCCGGACGCACCGACCGGAACCACCGGCGGGTCCGGCCGCGAGTCCGGTCCATCGCTTACGGTCACTACCGACAAGGGTCGGGCCCACGGTGGCGCCCTTCCTTCGTGCGTCCGATCAGCGGATCCGGTCGACCACCGGAAGCATCCGGTCGAGGGTCCGGTCGCGCGTCCGGCAAAAATGCCGCTGCAGGGCTCTCTGCCAGACGCACCCACCGGAGCCACCGGTGCGTGCGTCCGGTCGAGCCAGCGCGCGTCCGGTCACTTCGAAACAGCAGCAACTTCTTCTTTTTCTTTGCTCTTTGCTTCAAACTTGCTTCGCCTCTTGCCGTAGGTTGCCAACACGTCCAAGATGACCACGTTATCACCAATGTTAGCACGTCGAGATGTTAGGCAAGATCGAAGTTAGTGCTCTTATGTCCTAAATGCAATATGCAAGTCAATTGGACCTAGAAGCACTTCATGCAAGGATTGTCACGGCATCCCCTCTTGATAGTCGGCTATCTATCCTATAATGTGATCACACGCTCTATCGTGTCTTGATCACCGAAAGGAAAACCCTATCAAGATACCTTTGCCTTGATCTCCCGGGTTCCTCTCAAGCCGATCACCGAGCTTGACGATCCATCAAGTCCACCGATATTGTCCATGTTCATGATCATCATGCTCCTTGTCATCAACCTAATCCTATCTCAAGTCACACACTTAGAGCAAAGGATTAGTCCACAAGTGTGTCATCAATTTCCAAAACCAAACATGAGATTTCAGCTGGGAGCCAAGCACCGACTCTTTCCTTTTCTCTCTGCCAAATCACGCTACTTTTCTGATGTGGACTTTATTTAGCCTGCCGACCGGACCTTATAATACTTGCTCCGATGGAGGAAGAAGGGAGGGGAAGGAGGGAGGGGTCCACGTCAATGGTAAGGGGCATTATTGTCCCTTAATGCCGCACGGGTTTCCACATTTGTTAGGAAGTATGCACGGAAGATTGATAAGTGGAGCTATTCGTAGGATTGGCCGCTTAGGGCATCCGCAATGGTAATAGCTAGTGCTACCTCCGTAGTCCGCTGATGTGGAGATGAGAGATAAAAGTAAAAACTATTTTATATTATTGGGTCCACATGCTCATCTCACATGTTCTTGAGCTACGTGAAATAGTCTAGTTATTTGCATGCAGCTAGTGACTACTTTCTCTCCTATTTTTTTCTTGCCACGTCACCTCGAGCTAGCCAAATAGCTAACCGTTGCAGATGCTCTTAGTCCATACTGCTGACGAGTTCAACACCGAATCAGATGTTACCCACTAGAGTTTAATCCCAACATGGAAGTTATCCACCTCATCATCAGTCTACTGCCAGATGCAATCCAATCTCAACATGCAAATTGTCCACCGCAGCAGTCCACTATCATATACAATTACAATATACTCCCTCCGTCCCATTGGGTTTGTCACCCCGGATTCCGTGCCATCTATTTTCATGCTTCGTCTTATTCAATTTTTTTTTTGCACAAATATAATTTATTTTGTTACGACTTATTTTATCAATAAAGATACTTGAATATTAATTAATTTATTTTATGATTTACATAAATATTTTGAATAAGACGGATGGTCAAACATGAAGTTCAAAAGTCAAAAACGACAAACTCCATGGGGACGAGGGAGTACACGTCAACAAGACACGTCATACATGCACTACCATGCACTTAGTTGAACACATCAGCTTGCCACATCATTTCCACTAACATGAATTAATTTATAAATGTTTACCTCTTTGTGCAAGTTATTACACATAGTTTAATTTTATTGCAAAGCATTAGCAATTTTCACGTTAACGCGCAGAGTGTACTTGTAGTATAATCGAACACATGTAATTGCAACAAAGAGGAGTTAAGTAGATGTGCATGCAGGTAATAGCCTAGTGGGATATTGTACAGTGATTGGGCCAAAATTTAGACTACATGTATTGCCTAGCAAGATTTATACACCATATACCTGCAATTTAATTTTGGGCCATGGATTAACATAGAAGGTAGCAGCTAATAACGTATTTTTAGAGGCAATCAACGGGGGGTTGAGGGACCCCACCTGAATAATTTTCCATTGATTCCGGCAAGCCGGTGATGGACGGAGCATTCGCACCGACAGTTTGGTACAGGGCCAGTAGCCAAGGGGATAAAAACAAAGTACAGCAGAGGAGAGCTAATGCATTGTAAAAAGGGTACACCAAAAGTTCGCTATTTGAGTATGGCGAGATGGGAAGCGATGGCACCAGAGTCTGCAATCCTCCTTGCAGGCGACGAAGAGGCGGCTCAGGCTAGGGGTGTCACCTCTGAACACGACACCGTTGCGGTGTTTCCAGAGATGCCAGCAGCATAGCAGGATGAAGGTGTTGAAGAGCGGAGCGGGGACGGCGCCATGTCTACTGACCTCCCAGAGTTGTTGCATTCTCGGCAAGGATGAGGCGTCGAAGCCAATTTTCTGCCAGAAGGAGGTTGCGAAGGGGCAGTCCCTGAATAGATGATCCTCGTCTTCTGGGGCTAGTTGGCAGACAGGGCAGATGTCAGTGTCCACAATCCCTTTTTTGATGAGGTTTGCACGGCACTGTAACCTGTTTTTGAGAAGCAACCATCCGAAGAATTTCACCTTAGGAGGGGCACGGCTGCGCCACACGAACTGATACCCGGGCGACTGAACCCCTGAGCTGGTGGATGATCTGTATATGCGGCCACTGTCGAGGCAGCCAGCCTTCTTCTCGAAGAAGCTGGAGCGGGCGTCTTGGGCTGATGTGAGGTGGACGGTAGAGAGCCTGGCTGTAAGTATGTCAAGCTCCAGCACCGCAGCCGGGCTGAGCCTTGGCACCAGGAATGCTGATAGCCCTTGCTCAATGACTTGTTTCACTGCCACCGTTTTCTTGGAGCTGTGGCTGTACAGGGCTGGGAAACTTGCACCTAGGGGTTGATTTTCAAGCCATGTGTCTTCCCAAAAGGATGTGGCCTCACCATTCCCGATTGCAACTGCGGTGACGCACCTGTACGCGGGGAGAATGGAGTGCAGCGTGTCCCAGTGTGAGCCCTCCAGTCCTGTCATATCGGCCAAGTTTACCCTTTGTCTAGCCCAGGCAGCCCACGAGGAGTCCCCAGGATGGTGCAAGCGGTGTAGGAGCTTGAGCAGGAGGCACGAGTTCACAGCTGCAAGGTTTTTGATTCCCAGACCTCCTTCACTTCTTGGACGTTGAGCGGTCTCCCACGCCACCAGGCAGCTGGCGCCATTTGTTTTTGACTTGCCGGACAAAGGAATGCCCGGCGCATCCCCTCGAGCACATCCAGCACCCCGGGTGGGAGAGCAATGGCCGCCATGAGGTGTGTTGCCATGCCGTCCAGGACTGCATTGATCAAAACCGATCGCCCAACTTTCGTCAGTAGGGTGGACTGCCATCCTGAGAGCCTCCGGTCGACTTTTGCTATCAGGGGGCGAATGCATGAAGGTTCAACTTGACATTTGACAGCGGAAGCCCAAGGTACACTTGAGGGAACATGGCCTGTTGACACTGCAGGACCTGTAGGAGCTGAGGGAGCAGCTGCTCATCAACGTGCATTGGCACCGCTGTACTTTTGTTGAAATTGATGTGCAGTCCGGTGGCCGCAGCCGCTAATAACGTATGAATTCAAGTTTGACGTTGTCATACCTATTCTATTCTTAGATATGATTGTTGCTATGCCAAGTTTATTTTATCGCAATACCAAATGTTTATAACTTAGCGACTACATCTCTAGTTTGAATAAAGAAATACATCAAAGAATAAAGTTTTGTGATATCAAATAAGTGCCATTAAAATATATCTATTCAATGTCATAAATTAAAATTTAATGGAACTTAGATAGTTTGATTAGTGATGAAACTAGAACCGTATTTTTCCAGGACCTAGGTAAAGAAATACAAAGTTATCCTAAAAGTTATCAAAAAAAAAAGTTTATCCTAAATATAAGAAAATTAAGTTTACATTATAAATTCGTAGAAATAAGTTTATCCCGACATCCTCGCAAAAAAAAAAAAAAAAAGTTATCCCAACATCAGCCACGATTTTTTTTTTCGGCAAGGAGTGGAGACTGGAGAGCCCCGCACTGGAGTGCCACGTCAGACGTCACGCAAAAGCGAACTGCACGGAGGCGTGGGCCCCACTGCTCCGACGCGCGCAAACTTCCAAACCGCTCCACTTGCTTGCTTTCAGTTTTGTTTCCGTTCCACACACTTCCCATCCCGCCTCTGATCCCGTGCCGCCATTTCCCCACCGCCGCCGACGCTCCCCATCACGCGCCGCCCATGGCGCCCCACCTACTCACCCCGCCGGCCCTCACCATTACGGGCGCCGCCGCCGCCGCTCCAGGCCACCTCGTTGGCGCCGCATCGGCGGACCCGCGGGCGCACAGGCGACGCGCGGCGCCGTCACGCTCCTTCTTCTGCTCCTCGCGGCGGGGGCTGCGGAGGAGGAAGGGCTTGAGTGTCGCGGCGGCGGCGGAAGGAGCGGAGCCGGGTGGGCCCGCGGGGCCGATGCGGCTCAACGAGTACATGGTCGCTGTCGACCGGCCCCTCGGCGTCCGCTTCGCCCTTGGTGTCGACGGACGCGTCTTCGTCCACTCCCTCAGGAAAGGGGTAAGTGACTAAGCGGGGAGCGAGCAATGGGAAGGAAGTCCGTCCTTCCCTGGCGAACGGGGTTTAAGGACTTTCGATTAGCGAGTCACTGACTGACTGACATAGTGACTGCATTTGGTGATGCGTGGCAGGGGAACGCCGAAAAATCCAGGATCATCATGGTCGGTGACACGCTCAAGAAGGCGGGCCGCGACGGCCAAGGCCTCGTCACCATCAAAGACCTAGGTGACACGGAGTACGGCACCAGTAATGTCGTTATGTTTCATCACTATTCTAAAGACTAGCGTCTCTATGAAATTTAGTGAGCCATACCTGTTGTTCAGTCAGTGTGTCATATAAGTTTGCGTATGATCGGAAGTGTGTTAGAGTTTTTTCTCCCCCTTTTCTGTTTAAACTTTGGAATACTATATGCCCTGGTCTAATGAAGTTCTATTTTTGAAAGAAGTCTTAAAATAGACCTGTAACTAATAATTTATGGAGAGTAAAGTCAGTGGCCGGTCCTCAAACTTGTGTGGATGTGTCATCCCGGTCCACAAACTTAGAAAGCGTGTTATTTGGGTCCTTAAACTGTGTTCGGGTCTCATATTCATCCAAATGGGTTTAGAGGCCCACATGTTAGTTCTATTACCTATCTCTCACCTCTTTTTGTGGCCTGTGGCCATGGTCAGCACTCATCTACACGCCGCTGTTCAGCCCGTGCTTGCCCGACTTGACAATAGTCGTCGTGAACGTGTCTCCATCGGCCACGCCGAAGCAAAGTAACATGGCTGCCGGCCGTCCTTGTGTGCAGGCAGGCAGCTTGTAGGAGCTCACCAAAACCAATCACCTCATCGTGTTTTCTCAGCACCAGCGGCAAGAACGCAAAGCCACGGTTCAGAAAATGCGGTTGTCGACCCTGGTGCCGCACACCGCAGCAGGAGTAGGATGGCGGCGGTGGCTACGTCGCCTGCGTGGCCGTGATGGCTGCTCACCCGCGAGGGCCGCATGCCCTGGGCCTGCTCAGCAGCTTCTATGGCGGGGCTGCGCCGCGCGGCCGCTGCAAGTGCGCGAGCGTGCGTGGAAAGCGATGACTTTTTTCAAAACAATCATCAGAAAAATTCATAAATATTTGTGTAAGTTTTTTTGTCTAGGAGATTTTGTATATAAGCCCTTCTAATCTTTTATTTTAAGCAATCAAGTCTTTTCTATGTATGCGGGTACAGATACATACCCGTTTGGATGAATATGAAACCCAAACAGAGTTTAAGGACCCAAATGATACACTTTACGAGTTTAGGGACCGGGATGACACAGAGCCACAAGTTTGAGGACCGGCCATGCACTTTACTCATTTATGGACTATTGATTAAATAGTTTGAAATGCTGTTTCAGTCGAAATGGTCCTTTGTTAGGGTAAATATTTCGTGGCACGCAACAATTTACTCCCATGCACTGAATAAACATAGAAGGGCACATATTCTTAGTAGTGTAGTAGTCAACTCTTAATTTCTTGACAAAGTACCCATTGGAGCACCACCTTCCTGAAAAGTTAAGATACCAGCAACCTAGCAGTTAAGTACGATGAGTCCATGAACATGGTTTATTTCCCTTAAGAATTGTAGAATGTTGGATGGAACTGCTGCATGGTTATGCTTTGTTCATATGTTCTCTTTAACTTGTATCCAGGACTGCGCTAAGGGACAAGTCAGGACCATGCAGCCTTGTCCTTGAGAGACCATTTGCTCCTTTTCCAATCCATCAGTTGCATCAAAATGAAGATTACCACATTCTATTTAACAGAGGGCGGGCTGCTGTTGCCTCCTGGAATAGTGCTGTTTTGTCCACAAAGCTGAGTGGATCTTCAACTGGGCATGGAAAATCTGGTTTTGCTGTATTCTCCCCAAGGTTGCTAAGTTCTCAAGGATGGGATCTTTTGTCTAATGAGAAAGGTGGACTCAATCAGAGTAGCACTAACCTTGCCAATCGCATAAGTGAGATTGTTGGTTTATATTCTGATGAAGACGATGCCAATGCTGAGTGGGCACATGGTAGCTTTCCTTTGGAGGAGTACATTAAAGCACTAGACCGTGCTAAAGGTGAATTGTATTACAATCATTCACTGGGTATGCAGTACAGCAAGGTACTAGAAGACTGCTTCTGTTCATTTTCTTAGACATGCTTATCAGTATATACCAATAACCATAACCATGACCCTTGTTTTGCATAAATATTCGTAGATAACAGAACAAATATTTGTTGGGTCATGTATACAAACAGAGAAAGATGTGAAGATGTTATCAGAAACTATGGTACGTTCCTGACATATGCTGCAAGCTTGTCTAATTTAGTGTGCGCATTAATGCTTAGATTTGTTGCATTGCATTTAGGGTGCATTTATGCTTCCATTTACCTTACAGTTCAGTTAAGTTTCTGATTTCAAAAGGCTTCAGGGTATCACTGCTGTTCTGAATTTCCAAAGTGAAAGTGAGCGCATTAACTGGGGAATCAATTCTGAGACAATCAACAGTTCTTGTCGCGAGAATAACATCTTGATGGTTAACTATCCTATACGGTATGCTGTAATTCCTCTATCTAGAAGATAAACTTTAGGATGTTTGATTCTAGTTCTTCACTATAGTTATATTGAACCAACTGTAGTTTCCTTTTAAATTTCATGAAATCATTATCCAAAACAATACTAGACTTTATATAAGTCCGAATTGTTGTTTATTTGTAGAGCTATGTTGGTGATATTTTGTCAACTGCTTTACTTCATACTCAGTGTGTACTATTTGTTGTTGTGTGGATTAATATTTTAAGTGCTTTATGTCTCATTAGTCTGTTAAGCTTAGCTCATCCGGCTTCACCCTAGTAGTTGTTTGAACAAAAGGATCTCTATAAACTGTTGGTGAATTCTTTATTTCTTTTACAGACGTGATAGTCTTGCTAACCTTACTATTATCATCTGGATGTTTTCAGAGAGGTTGATTCCTTGGACCTAAGAAAGAAGCTTCCTTTCTGTGTTGGTCTTCTGTTGCGTCTTATTAGGAAGAACTACCGTATATATGTGACTTGTACCACTGGATATGATAGATCACCAGCATGCGTGATATCATACTTACACTGGGTTCAAGATACACCTCTCCATATTGCTCACAAGTTCATCACTGGTTTGCACTCTTGTAGACCTGACAGGTAATTATGGTTGAGCAACACTATATTAGTTGATCTCTGTGATGCTAAATCAAAGAGGACCCTGTTTATTGTGACTGCTGCTGCAGTTGTTTTATGGTCATTGGTTTCAGAACTAAAAAATGGTTTAATTATTATGCAGAGCTGCAATTGTTTGGGCAACTTGGGATCTTATTGCTTTAGTTGAAAATGGAAGGCATGATGGTAGTCCCACACATTCAGTATGTTTCGTTTGGAATAGTGGTAGGGAGGTAAGTTACTTTTATACAAAAATATTACGTATTTGGCATAAAAACATATGTTCAAGTCAGTGTGAGACTCCATGGTATGTTCTTGATAATCAATAACTCAAGGGGGTTGACTTGCACATGACATTGGCTCCAGGGCGAGGATGTAGAGTTGGTTGGAGATTTTACAAGTAACTGGAAAGATAAAGTAAGGTGCAACCACAAGGGTGGGTCAAGATATGAAGCTGATGTTCGACTTCGACATGGAAAGTATGTTGCCACTTGCTTGTTTTCGTGACTGAGGATATTATGAAACTGCATCTGTATATCCCACCATCTTCTGATCTCTTTGCTGCTGATGGTTATTGAATTAACTGAAACTAACCCACATATTCATTTAGGTACTATTACAAGTTTATAGTTGGGGGGCAGTGGAGGCATTCGACTTCATTGCCTACAGAAACAGACGAACATGGGAATGTCAACAATGTGATCAGAGTTGGCGACATTGCTCGGATCCGTCCTGCTCCAAGCCAACTACATATAAAGGTATGTCAATCCACTGCCTTCAGTGCCTCGATTGAACTTCCCACCTGTCTACTACTTTGCAATCTAGACATTCTCATGTTTTCGCTGATCATAACACTTTTTTTCGAAAGCGAGCTTAGCTTACTATAGCCAACAATCATATTATAATAATAATACGATGGGCATCTCTTATGGCAGGACCCAACTGTTGTTAAGGTCATAGAAAGGGCGCTAACTGAGGACGAGCGGTTTTCATTGGCGTTTGCAGCACGCCGCATGGCATTTGCAATCTGCCCAATCAGATTGTCCCCAAAGCAGTAGCCAAGCAGAAGCAGGCGTCATCAAGGATCAGCAATTTTCGAAGCTACAGAAAACTCATGTATGTAATGTAACAGCAGAGGGGCCTTCATACTGTATGTATCCGTTCTCTCACAACCTGGAACGTCAATAAGTGGCTCAGCAATGAGCTCAATGTACACCTCTGTAGTTATGAGTTCAATGTACACCTCTGTGATTCTATGGACTGTATACCTGAAATGAACTCCATTTCAGACTATAGGACACACTTGAGAATCTGAGGCCGGCTCACAAATGGCCAGTGAACAAACTCTGGACTTTTCACTCTACATCTCTCATGGGATGGGAGAGATGACTACTTTCCCGGTTGCTCTCCCAGTCTCGAGGTAGGAAAAGGCCTCCACAACCTGTGAGAAGGCGAACGGCCCCTCCGGGTCGATGAGCGGCTTCACCTTCCCTGACTCGAGGTACGGGTTGAGCTTCTCTAAGACGGAGCCGTTTGAGGTGACGACGAACCGGAACCCTGGAGGGCTTACGGCGCCGGTGAGGACCACCACGCTGCCGCCTTCCTTCACTACCTTGACAGCCTTGTCACCCTGACCTGAAATGAAACCCATGCATGGTGAAACGCAAATGGCAGATCAGACTCAGCCCAATGATGGTGATCTTCTTACCGACTGCGTCGAAGACGACGTCGTATTTGTCCGGCAGCTCTTCGAAGTTGTCCTTGGTGTAGTCGATGGCGACATCGGCACCCAGGCTCTTGAGCAGGTCGATCTTCTTGGTGCTGGCCGTCGCAGCCACCTTTGACGCGCCGTAGACATGCTTCGCTAGCTTCATTATTCCACGAAAGAGCAGCATTGCGCCGGAATGTTCAGTCCAGTCTTCAGAATTCAGACACTCTGATGAGATGTTACCTGGATTGCAAGGGAGCCGACACCACCGGCGCCACCGAGGACGAGGACGGACTTGCCGGCGGACAGGCCCGCCCTCTCCAGGCCCTCATTGGCGGTCTGGACGGCGAGCGGCAGGCTGGCGGCCTGCGCGAAGTCGAGCGCCTTGGGCTTGAGCGCCAGCAGCCTCTCCTCGACGGCGGTGTACTCCGCCAGCGAACCGGACTGCTTGGGCCCGTCCAGCGGCTTCTCGCTGATCATGCCGTACACTTCGTCGCCTTGTTTCAACTTGTTCACCTGGCTGCCCACCTTGACGACGACGCCGGACGTCGTACCCCGGCACGGTCTGCGGCAGCGCACAGCATCAGCAAGTGCAGACATTAACGCTCCGGGCTAGAAACAACAATTGGAGTTCAGTGCACATAATCGAAAGACCATGGAACCGTTACCGGGAGTGGAGAGTCGGTGGCCTGGAACTTGCCGGCCCGCCGCTTGGCATCGACGGGGTTGAGTGCCGCGGCGACGACCTTGACGAGCACCTGGTCCTCGGCTGGGGCCGGCACAGCCGCGGCCTCGTTGAGCTTGAGCACGCCGGCGTCCCCGTACGCGTCGTACACCCAGGCCTTCATCTCCCCGGGCACCTCCGTCGCCACCGCGGCCGTGGCAGGGGATGAGGACGCGGACGCCGCCATAGACAGCCCCGATCGGCCGGACTGCGAAGCTGTTCTCCTAGCGGCGGCGGCGGCGGCAACGGCGACGGCACCGCTGCCCCTTGGCGCCGACGACGACGGGAGGATGAGCTTCACGGGAGCCTGATGAGGCGGCTGTGGTAGAAAGGACGACCTCGAGTAGGAAGTGGCCGGGATCGACGGAGAGAGGAACGCCTGCATTTCTTTCTTCCCGATTCTCGGAGCAGGATGAACTGCCTTGCTGGTGCTCTTGAGCGCTGCCAGTGCCAGGTGCTGCTCTGTTTGTTGTTGTTATCCGTATGTGTGCCGTCGGGAGTGGCGGGGAGCGCTCGGGGTGACGAAACTCGTGGCTTGGATGGGCGGACGAGTTGGATCTGGCTGCCAGCGTCGATGGGAAAGTTCGATGGCTTGTCGTCTTCTACGATGATCCGATCCCTTCCAGTGGGCAGAGATTGGAGGGAGACGTGTGTATTCCGCTGGTTTTTGGACCGGGAATTGGACGTGGACACCGGCACACCGCGCCTGTCCGTTCTTGGACTAGAAAGCAGAGAAGGGATCTGGCCTTAAGCGCCATAAGTTGATTAATTTCCTTTAGAATTCTACTTTGTTTTCACTTAAAAGACTATGGCCCAACTGGCACAATTGGTAGCACTAGTGGGTTTAATTTTTTTTCCTGATGTCATAGGCTATGAATCACATTCTACAAAAAATGAGACACGATATTTAAAAGTATCATAACAATACATTAAAGTTATTTCAGATGTTTCAGATTAAGCAAGTTTGCAAGTGAACCACGATTATAATTTTATCTTGTTTTTCACTTGCCAAATGTCACACTCAATCTACTTTCAAGTATAGATATGCTTACATATACTGCCTTTTGTTCGTCCTTACCTTGTGACTCATTGACCTTACTTTTGTGGGTCGAGTTAATTACTCAACGGGTCTAGTCAATTACTTTTGTGACTTTGCAACATTTTAATTGGGACTTAGTGATGAGTCTGCCCTATACATGGATCAAACCACTGGAGGTTTGTTCTCTCATAAAGACATGGAGGAAGGAAGAGAAATTTTAAACCGCTTTCTTGGAAAAGTCTTCCTATGCCGATGATCTTAGTACACACCTCAATGGTATCCTAAAAATAGCGAAAACTTCAATAGCTGAGCTAGGACCCCGTGGATTCTATTGTTGAGCCCTCTCTCACAACTTTTGAGGACGAGGAAATTTAACCTTTGGTGTTATCGTTTGAATTCGAGGAAGATCCATTTAAAGACTTCGGAAACACCTATAATTGTATCAAAAGAGTCCTTACCTCCACCCAAAACTGATCCCTTGGGGAAAAAAAAATTGGATACAATGGCGAAGAGCTTAACTTCAATTCTTAGTGACGAATGGTTGAGGGAAGTGGAGCTCTCTCCCAAGATGTTTCAATTTTGTACGCATTCCTAACTATTTCATTTGCTATAAATATTTTCACTAGGAAGCCCTCTATAACCCTAGTTTTGGCTTAAACATCCTGTCAACCCTAGTTGTGGCTACACCTTCTAATTGAACCCTTTGTACCATCTGGACTTTTCTTCAAGTGTTCCTCTTACTTATTTTAGAATGAAAAGGTGTCTCTCTGTACTTACTTTAGAACGAAAGGGTGTTCTTTGTGAAAACTCTATCCAACTCGATGGTGTTGGGGCAATCCTTGTTTTTTCATATTTTTGAGGTCCCTGAATTCCATATCATGATAGTAAATCCCATTGAGAAGCTTCAAATCTTGTTCTAATGGGAACCTCAACATGCATGCGGGAAAAAATTCGGTGGCTCAAAAGCTTCGGTTCTATGACCAATGGATCTCATGATGAGTACATCCTTTGACACTCTTGAGTCCATCCTAGAGCATGGTGCTCCCCACTTTTTATCAAAAAGGGGGATAAAGAACGAGAAGTATTTGATCTTCCACCATCACAACCTCCTATATCGAGTTGAAACTCCTACCTTTAGGGATTCACTATGTTTTTCTTTGTGGAAACAAAGAGACTCCAATGGTAGTTAGTGACAAGTTAACGACGAAGGAACTTGCAAAGCTTATCATTGTTCTTGAAAAGCGGTTGAAAGCCCTAGTTTAGTTTTGGATAATTAATGACACCCTAAGACTAACCTTTGTCTAACTATGTCAATTAGTCAAAGGTGGTCCTATCCAAGTGGAGAGCTAGATGATGATCATGGTGGATCAGTGATGACCAAAAGGTTGATCAAGTGCTCTACATTTGGAGAAAAGAAGAAAGAGAAAAACAAAAGAGCTCAAGGCAAAGGTATAACCTATAGGGTCCTTTTGGTTTTGGTGATTAGGACATTATAGAGAGTGTGATCATATTTAGGATCGATAGTCGTATTATTAAGTGGGGCAATTCATCAGAATTACGATTATCAAGTGCAACTAGGTGATGTTAATCATGCATATGCATTAGGAACTAGTGAGCTGACCTACAAACCTTGCAAAAATGATTAAAAAAATGCCAGCACACTTGCACAAAGCGTTTGGAAACACATTGACGTGCCATGAGAGCAAGGAAATCGAAGAAAATGTTGAAGAACAAGCGTCAGACGCGACGTCGGTCAAGACAACCCTGGCGTCTGATGCCATGACCTAACATCACAGACGCTCGAGGCTTCATCTGATCAAGTGTCGGACGACCACATGGCTATTTGTACCAATGAACCTTTTGAGGGGCTATTTGGAATGCAGGTATTTCAAACGAGTCATACAAAACTAGTTCAATTTCCTAGAAAAATATAGGGAAAATTTGTGTGTTCCGAATAAGACCTCATATCTCGGGCATCAGTTTTGGTTTGGGTCGCTTTATCAGGTACCAAATGTTGGGCTTTCTTTTGCCCATTGTCACAAAAGTGTTAATCTTCATTTTTAAAAAGATAAAAAAAACTTTTAGTATTATTAATATTTGGAAGTTGTTATATCTCTTTCACAAGAAAAATAATCAATATTTCCTGCAACGTGGTAGACCCTTGGATCATCATTCAAGGGTGGGATCTGTCATCGGTGTTAGCTAGCACAATTTTACCATAGCATACAAAAAGACAACTAACAATTTTTTTCTATGGAAAAACAAGGACACAAGAGGGTGGTGTCTTAGCACAAAGGACAAAATATAAATTTAAACAATTTTAGCACAACAAATAAGAGACAATAAACTTTTTTTATAGAAAAGCAAAGACAAAAGATCTTGTTGATGTTGGTAACATTGATCATGGAGCGGCGACCGGCCGATATATAGGACGTGTGTTAGGTCGTTCGCGAGACTGGAGCGACGACCGACCGATCGGAAGTGTGTCAAGTTGCAAGATGGCGTTTCAAATTTTCTTGCGACAGATACATAGAACGTGTGTTAATACTCCCTCCATCCCAAAATAAACGCAATTCTTTGACTTTTGGAAACCATGTTTGATCACTCGTTGTCATGACCCAGGAATTGGGCCAGCCCGGGAAGGGCTAAAAAGGGCCTCGATGCGACGGCCGCCGCCCACGAGGGGGGGGGTAGCGACATGGCAAGGGGGACCGGCACCCCCGCCGCCGCCGTCTCCTCCCTCCCGTCCGAGTCCAACTCTGTTCGTCTTCAAGTTAGGATTATCTTAGGACTTTTGGTGTGTAAAGAGAATATTCCAATCTATAAGGAAGACCCTTATTAGGAAATAAATAAATATTGCTTGTAAAAGGTATTCCAATCGTATAAGGAAACCTTTATAGAGATTGCTTAGATTGCAAGTCCCACTAGCCGGGCTATATAAGCGAGGCATGTAATCTCTTTGGGGATAAGCAAGCAATAAAAATTAGTATCCATCTATCTCCTGCCCCTCCACCGCCGCCGCCCCAAGCGCGCGCCGACGCCCCGACGCCGCCGCCGCCGTTGCGCCGCCGCCGCGCCACCGCCGCCGTTGCGCCGCCGCCGCTGCGCGCCCTCCCCGCCACGGCTCCTCCCCTCCCCTCGCAGTTGCTCGTACGCCGCTCGTCGCCGCCGACGAGAGACTGCAGCCCCTACGCCACCTTAGGAGCTCCAACGGTCGATGAACACGCGTGTCGATTCCGGCCCAATCTAGCCGGGTTTCGACACTCGTCTTATTCAAAATTGTTATTTCAATTATAAAACAAATTAAATGTTATTAAACTATTGTTAGTGATATAGTAAATCATAACAAAAGTGATAATATTTGTAGAAGAAAGTTAAATAAGACGAACGGTCAAATACAGTTTGTAAAAGTCAAAAAATTACGTTTATTTTGGGATCGAGTGAGTATTTATTTATGGCACATAACTAGTGATATGTTTTTATAACAAATTTATTCGTAGAGATACAAATATTTATGATACTTTCTGTAAACAAAATTTTGACTCATACAAATATTGGCAGCGAACACGTTTAGAGGGCAGCGTACGAACCTGCAAGCCGCGGTTAGAAAACAGAGGGAACCAAAAATAGAAATAGGAGATCTACGAGGCCCGCGGCGTGATCGCGTGACCCCTCAAAACTCCCGCGCTCTCAACAGTCCACTGGCGGGTGGCCCGGCCTCTCGCCGCGCCATCCCCCGAAACGCTCCAAAATTTTTAAAAGCAAAAATTTCCATGTATCTGACAATCTATCATTTTGAATCTGACAACCTGTGTTGTGTCATATATTGAACTTGCCAGGCTTATTGCTTTTGTTGACATTGCAGGAGTTACATGATCTCAGGAGAAAGAATTCTGCCCTACAGATGCAGCAGTTTGTCGGGGAGGAAAAAAAATGACTTGCTGGACTATTTGAGGTCACTAACACCAGAGAAGGTATGTTTGAAATGGAGATTTCACGGATCCTGAGATGGGTCATTTTTTCATTACATTTCATCTGCTTAATGAATCAATTATGATGAAATACTCTAACACAAATCCCAAGTGCAACACATAATTAGAAAGTTCTCTCCTGCTCAGTTGCCTAACCTAGCTGCTTTGAACAGGTTGCTGAACTATCAGAGTCTACATGTCCTGGCGTGCAAGAAGCAATTCATTCTGTGGTTCATGGTCTGCTTGCCACTCTTTCTCCCAAGATACACTCGAAGGCCCCTCCACTGCTAGATAACACTTCTGGGGGTGTCCTAAGCCTTGGGGGCGAGGACGACGACCGTGCAGAACTTGTTGAGAATGCTTCTCTCCCATTTCAGCCCCTGATATCTGTTCCCCGTGATTATCTTGCACGTTTGCTGTTCTGGTAATGTGAAACTGACTTAATGGGCATTCTTTGTTCTTATAACATGTAGCAACTTACCACCTATTTTTCGCTCTCCATTTTTTAGGTGCATGCTGCTGGGTCACTACATCTGGGGTCTTGAGCTTAGAAGCCATGTTCCCGAATGTGAGAAACGTGGTGGAACGTGGGAACGTGGTGAGATGCTTTGATGGTATGATATTTTTAAAAACTTTGGAACGAAGAGGGTATACAACTTTAGCTATGTTTGGGACTCAAATCCAAATGGTTGTGATGGGGACGCCTAATCTAGATGGAACGTGTTCCCGAACGCTCCTAAAATGCAATACTTGAGATGCTTTGATGGCTCCGCTTGAGCCTATCCGGCGACATGGGTTCTTTCTCTCGTGGTCTTGATCATGTTGTTTGATGGATACCACGTTGGCTGATAGTGTTTAAGACATGGCCAAATGGCAGAGCCGCAGAGGTGGACTTTACTTCCCTGTCAAAAGGATGCCCTAAACAACACTATAGTTGTTGTAGTTCCTGTAAATTCAGAAAACAGTCTATGTTTGGGACTCTTTTGTTTGCCGTGTAACAAAGAATTTGGTGGTTCGTTGGTGTTTATCTCCGTGGTAGCATGATAGGATCCTTGTATTGTAGTTGTATGTATCTGGTGGTTGTGATTGTTGTCCAATGATTTTAGCTCGTCTCTTGTTGATTCGAATTCTTATAATTTTTTGGATGTCACAAGTGTATATACTTTCATTGGAATTATATTTAGATTAGTAACCGACGACCCTTTGAGTGAAACATTGATAACGAAATCTTTCTCTGATCAAATATAGGGCGTAGTATTTATCAGAGGTCAGTAACAAGTCTATTAGGGCTAATGTTCAGTCGAACCTTGCACTAAGTCAAAAAATTTAATCTTTGATTAACAACGTTTACAAAAAGGTATTTGAGTGAAAAAATATTATAAAGTTAATTATTATAGTAATGTTAGAGCATGAATCTTTACTCAGCTTATACGGATCTAACGGATATCAAAACTAAATTAGCTGACATGGGTTCTTTCTCTCGTGGTGATGATCATGTTGTTTGAGGGTACCACGTTGGCTGATATTCCGGAACGCCGGGAAGAATGGAAGACCTGGCCTAGCAATGGCCAAATGGCAGAGCCGCAGAGGTGGCCTTTACTTCCCTGTCTGAAAAGGATGCCCTAATACAGGGGCACTGCTGAGCTCTATAGTTGTTGTAGTTCCTGTAAATTCAGAAAACAGTCACCCGGTGGGTGTAAAGCTAGTGTTACATATGCACGTGAACTAGTTTTTTTTCTTCTTCCTTTGATGTTCTGCCGTGTAACAAAGAATTTGGTGGTTCGTTGGTGTTTATCTCCGTGGTAGCATGATAGGCATCCTTGTATTGTAGTTGTATGTATCAGATTTTTTCACCTCTGTGGTGGTTGTGATTGTTGTCCAATGTCCATTTTAGCTCGTCTCTTGTTGATTCGAATAAAGCTTAACTTATAACCTGTTCTGATTTTTTTTTTGGATGTCACAGCAAGTGTATATACTTTCATTGGAATTATATTTAGACTAGTACTACCATGACCAGAATTGTTGTTGTGGGACCCATTGATGGTTTTGAAACGAAAGTTTCAGATAATGAAATGACTTTTCTCTGATCAAATATAGGGGCGTAGTATTTATCAGAGATATATAAGTCAGTATACAAGTCTATTAGGCTTGCACTAAGTTAAAAAATTCAGTCGAACGCTTGCACTAAGTCAAAAAATTTTAATCTTTGATTAACAACGTTTACAAAAATGTATTATGTTAAATGAAAAAATATTATAAAGTTAATTATTATAGTAATGAATCTAGTAGCATGAATCTTGTGTGTCATTTTGTTAATTTATATTATATAATAAAGTTTAGATATCGATCATCAAAACTAACCAAAATTAGCTGTTGATGGACAAACTCTGTTTCTCGCGTTGGAGTAATCATGCGATTGATTTTATTTGAGTTCCATCACAGTCAAAGGGCCATCCCATCCGCGGAGCTCGGCATGCCCAACTAATGGCGGCGGCCGTGATCCCAGGGCACACCAAGGGAGGACCAAGGCTGCGGGGCGCGGAGGCGCTCGGTCGAGCGGTGGACGCGGCTCACCCAAATGTCCGCCCGCGTCACTCTGCAAAAATGCTTAGCGGACCAAAAATAGGAGATCGAGAATAGCGCTGGCGCCTGAAATCAAATGGAACTCAACTCCGCTCCGCCCGGCGCGCGTCACTCTCTGACAGGGCCCCAAAACTCCCGCGCTCTCAACAGTCCACAGGCGGGGTGGGGCGCGCCACGGCCACCCCACACGAAACAAACACAACCAATTTTTTAAAACCAAAAATTCCCTCCCTCGCGGCCGAAAACTGTGGAACGGATTTCCAAATCGAGGCCGCGGCGGGCGGCGACTCTGCGCGGAGGGAGCCCTCCAACCGCAGCGAGCTCCCCGGGCCGAAAATCCTTCGAATCCAAAATAATGGCGGCCTCCTCTCCCCGAATTCCCATTTCGGCAGCCCGGCGCCGCTACTTAAACCAGTCGTTCACCACTCCTCCACACCACCAGTCCTCACTGCCCCTCCTCCTCCGCGCTTTTCCCGGCCGGCGCCTAGCAGCCTGCTCCTGCCCCCGCCGCCGCGCTAGGAGAACGGATCAGGAGCAGCGCCGCGCGCCCGCCTTTACCGTCGTCACCCATGGCCGCCGGCAAGGAGAACTCCGCCATCGCCAAAGCCGCCCCGCCGCGCCTCACACGCGCCGCCGCCAAGCGCGCCGCCGCCGTCACGGCCGTGGCCGTCGCCGCCAAGCGCAAGCGCGTCGCGCTCACCCAGCTGCCCACGCACCCCAACGCCCTGCTCCACGACGACGAGCCCGCCAGGAAGCAGCAGCACCTCCTCCCCGCCGCCAACCCCATCCTCAACCCCAACCCCAGGTCAGCAGCAGCGCCTGCCTTCGCCGCCTCTGATGACGGCGAGGAGGACCCGCAGCTCTGCAAGCCCTACGCGTCCGACATCTACTCGTACCTCCGCTCCATGGAGTCGCAGCCCAAGCGCCGCCCCGCCACGGACTACATCGCGGCGGTGCAGTTCGACGTCAGCCCCAACATGCGCGCCATCCTCGTCGACTGGCTCGTCGAGGTCGCCGAGGAGTACAAGCTCGTCTCCGACACGCTCTACCTCGCCGTCGCCTACATCGACCGCTTCCTCTCCGTCCACGCCCTCAAAAGGCAGAAGCTACAGCTCCTCGGCGTCTCCGCCATGCTCGTCGCAGCGTAAGCAACCCATCGGTTAATCTCACTCACCCACATTTCTTAAACCGGGGCTCCATTTCTCATCTGCTGGATCCGATCCGATTCGAATCGATGCAGCAGGTATGAGGAGATCGGCCCGCCCAATGTGGAGGATTTCTGCTACGTCACGGATAACACCTACACCAAGCAGGAGGTGCGTGCTCGTCCTTTCTGTATGATTTGGATTGCGATTTGTCTCCGGATCTTCCCACTGATCGATTACGAAATGTCAATTGATCTGTGATTGGGAATCTGTAGATACTTAAGACGCAGAGTGATGTACTGAATGTCCTCAACTTTGAGATGGGCAGTCCCACCGCCAAGACATTCCTGAGGTAGATCACAAATCAAATCATTCTAAATTGCTACCCAATCCTTGTCAGAATGAATCCGTTTCTAAATTTTGTGTGCCCTTTACTTTCTGTTCTCTAGGATGTTCCTCAAATATGCCCAAGAAGACAACACTAAGGTACTTTCTCCTTTCACCTGTGAGATTCGTTGCATTTCATCAATGAAATCCACTTCAAGTTTCGAATACCTGCTGCTTGTGCGTCGTCTGATCCATTATGTTGTGATGCATATCGCAGTGTCCTAGCCTCCAGCTGGAGTTCCTGTGTAACTACCTTTGTGAGCTGAGCTTGCTGGACTACAGCTTGCTTCCTTTCTTGCCTTCACTTGTTGCAGCCTCGGTGGTGTTTGTTGCAAGGCTGACCCTTGATCCACACACCCATCCCTGGGTATGATCTTGATCCGCTCGATCCCAATAATTCCTGTCTCGACTAATATGAAGCACCAACTCATTTTGTTATGAATGGATGGTTACAGAGCAAGGAGATGCAAACGCGAACTGGCTACAAGCCATCTGAGTTGAAGGACTGTGTTGCTGCCATACATCAGATGCAGCTCAACCGGAAATATTCGTCCATGTTGGCAATCCGGGGGAAATACAAGCAACCCAGGGTAAGCATGGACCTTGACAGCCGCACATGATTTTACTGTCAGATTGTTTGCATAATTCTAGTGCCCTAACTGTGGAATGAATCTCTTGAACAGTTCAAGGGTGTATCAGCTTTGCTACCTCCTGTTGAGATCCCTGCATCATACTTCAGGAAACTGAGGTGTTCCTCGGTAATCTACTGAAGCCAAGCACACAGCTTTCCTCAAGCAAGATGCGCAATGGCTAAGGTTGTTAGGGTACTGAGGTTCTTGGATGCTGCATCTAGGTTCGGGTAGGAGCATTCGGAGTTTTGTTATAACTTATAAGGCTAGGTTAGCTACATTTTGTACTTGTGTATCATAATTATATATTACAACCAGGTGCCTTTATTTATTGGGGGCACAATTCCATAATTTTCATTTACTGGCTCTTGCTTCATTTTCTCCTTTTTATTCATATAGTTCTAGTACAGATTACAGAACACAGTATCTAGTGGTCAGTTATATCAGAGGGTAAGCCATAAAGTGATATGCTCTTGACAAGAAATGTGTCCTGGTAGACTTTGAACAGTTGTGAATGATCATGATCTCTAACACAATGTGCACCTTTACTGTTAATTAGAAAATTGGGCACACATGTGAATGATCAAAATTTCTAATACAATGCACAACTTCACTTTACTAGGAAAATTGGTCACATCTGACTGTAGGAATTCTGAATGTCTTGAAATGCTTGTTACCATCCATGTTTTTCAAATACAGTTCTTTAAGTTAGCATTACTATTACTTTGCTATATAGTACTAGTATATGCTTATTTTGGGTGCAGTAACCAGTCATTGATCGGTAATAAGCAACATGTAAAAGTAATACTGACCGACAAGTACTTGATAGTTGATACCCAGCTATCGGCCTGCAAAGAGTAATTTGGTTTTCCATTTTCACATTGTTTTTGTTTTGCTGCGGCTGTGATCTTGAGAGAAAAGTGCAATATGCAGAATGTCTGTAGCACAATGCCCCTATAGTCGTCAGTTTCCCATGTATCCCATTTATGTAGCACAATGTGATATGGACATTTCAGTAATCCACAAGATTCTGTCCAGGGAGTTCACTTACCAAGTCACCGAGCTACCGTATGAGTTAACTTGTAGTGAAAACATGTATTCATGCTTTGGATTTGCCTTCACAGTTAAATTATAAAAGTATACTCCTATACTCAAGTCGACCACAAATTCTGTTCATGTACAGAAGGCAAGGGAGCATTCTCGGAATAGATAATTGGCAATTTCTCGCGTTGAAAATCACTCATCAGGTTCTTTGTCCTGAATAAAGAAATTTCTGGACAATGCATAGTCTTTTGCAATGTGCGGATGTGCTAAATTCTTTCGGTAAAAATAGTGAACTACTCCAGGTTGCTTTTCTGCCGATCTTTCTCTATGTTATCTTTGTGCTGAGTGGAATGGCACATTGGCACCTGGAACCGCAACTTGCTGAATAGGAGCAGAGTGAATAGCTGACGACTGCATTTGCCATGACGACTGCATTTGCCATGTCAGGATTGCGTCCGGAGAAATTCAGATGTCAAAGGCTGTGTTTAGATCACCAAAGTTGGTGCAAAATTTTGGATGGATGGGACATGTATGTCATATCGTATGCTGTAGCAAGTTTCGTTTGTTAGTGGTAAATATTATCCTACCATGGCATAACTAGGCTCAAAAGAATCGATCTCATGAATGTACATCTAAACTGTGCAATTAGTTTTTTTTTTACCTACATTTAGACTCCATACATGTGTCGGCATTGTGATGTGATAGGAAATCTTCTTTTTGCATAGTGAAATTTTGGGAGAACTTTGGGCTCTAAACAGGGCCAAAGGAACAATTTCTGAAGCAAACTTCATTCCTGCCGACATCTGAAGATTGAATAAATACTGTCTGAATTATGCACTCAAAATCGATCTCGGCATCCGATTGAAAGGATTCAGAAAATGATCACTGCCTGCTCATCTGCGATGAAATCTGAAGATGCAGTCAAAGTGATTGATGGTTTCGATAATTTCCTTCCTAAATCATTCCTTATTCAGAAGGCGGCACAAAGGAATTAAACATCAGTTGATAAATAAATAACTACTATATACTGGTGAAAATCGAAACTAATTAAGAATCAAATTACAGGGTCGCTTGGCGCTAGCTCCTCTATCTACACGTATGTATGTAAGCTGTAACTACGATTCAGTTCCAGTTTGACATCCATGTCTATCTTCTTATTCTGCTCGGACGACGTCTGCCGCTCCGAGCTCGGCGGCTCAGGCTGCGCTCTCACCCGGAAGCTCCAGGGCCACGTCGAGCTGACCGGCTCCCCGTAGAGCAGCGCCGGCGCCCACAGGTTAGCGGCCGCTGTCGCTGTCGCTCCCTCGATTCGCCGTCGTTCCCAGGTGATTCTACGTATCCCGATCTCCTCCGCGTCTGCTGCCGGCCCGTACGTCGGAAGCAGCGGCATATATTGCTGCTGCAACAGGAGGCACACCGCCAGAGCAGGAGCGCGTCGTGCATCGTCGCCAAGACACGGCGGCGGGGTTGCACACGCTCACCATCGACGGCTTCTCTTCTCGCGGATCAGGGTTCGTTGTTGGACAAACCAAGGAATAGAAGCATATTATTTAATCTCTTATGCTAGCAAAGCTTTGACCCGAGCTAAACTTAATTATGCTAGTACAGAAAGAACTTTTTATATTGATATAAGTTTTGGTCTTATGTAGTAGGAGGAAAAGTTATGCTCTACAGTTTTTTCTCACTAAGATGAGAAACTTTTGATTTGTTGGATTCTTTTACTCTAATAGTTTGATTTAGAAATAAAATATAAAAAGAGTAGAGAGTTCAGTAGCGGATCATTTATCAAGTTAGTGGCATGCAAGAGTTACCTATCAACAACTTCATATGACATGACATGTTGCTAAAGGTGATGAACTCCAACTCATGGCATGCAAATGTTATCAAATTTATGGTTACATATTATTATGGCATTTGCTCCGGTGGACCTCTTTCTAAAAATTGACACGAATCTTAAAGCAACATTAAAGAAATTAATGGTTTTATTTTATTCCTGCCACGGTCCCGCTGGGCTCACCTCGCCCAAACGCCAGCCCGAACCCAACCCGGAGACTCAAGTGTCGCGTGACCGTTTTTTTTTTACCGGCCGGATTCCGGTAACCGCCGGCCTCCGGTTTGAAACCGTCCGGTCGATTCGGTAAACCGGACGGTTACGGTCGGTTTGAAGTTTGAATTCAGCTGAATTCAAACGGGCGCCCGGCGTTCGGTATAAATTCGATAAAATGGGGGCGGTTTGGAATTTATACCGCCGGTTTGAGCGGTATATATTCCAAACCGGGCGGTATAAATTCCAAACCGCCCGGAAGTTTTGTTTTTTTTTTTTTTTTTGAATTTTTTTTTTGGTAGTTGCTTTGGACATTTTGATGTAAAAAGTGGCACACAATGCGAAAATAAATAGCATAAGTCAATACGGTAACAAAATGTGGTGGCATACAAATAATCAACGGCATAGCATATACGGGGAAGGCGACGGCGACGGGCGGCGGGCGGACGCGGGACGGACGTGGCGGGATAAGCTTCGGGGGCGCGTTTGACCCCCCCGCGCTTGCCCACGCCTTATCCGCAGCCGGGGGGAGGCCAATGGGCCTCATGGGCCTTGACGGGCCGGCCAGCAAGATGTTTTTTTTTTTTTTTTCAAACTTCAATTCAAATTTTTTTATACCAAACGAACTCAAATTTGAAAAAATTTTACACCATTGGCTTCTATAAATCACGAACTATTTTACAGATTTTTTTCAACGATTTTTTTCAAATTTTACATTTTGAATTTGGCTTCTTTTATACCGGCCGGTCCGGTAACGGACGGACCGGTTTTTTCGGTAATCGCGCGGTTTACCGCGTAAACCGAGCGGGAGAAAAAAAACACAGTCGTGACATCCGCGAGTCGGCCCTCCGTTGCCGTACGAGCCGCCGTCGATCCCAGATTCCCAGGCGGTACCGGCCGCAGCGGACGTGGGCGGACGAGGTGAGGCGCCGGTGATAATAACGCTCTGCCTACCGGCGACGCCTATCCCTGTCCGCCGTTGTCATCGCCTTGGGCCAGGCCGACACGGCGACGGGCGCCGACTGGTGGTGGTGGTACGGCTGCGGGTGCGGGTCGTGCCGTCTCTCCGGGCGCGCGACGTCCGAGACGGGCGCGGTGGTGGGCGTGTGGTGGTGGTCGTCGGCGAGGAGAGCGCACCGCGGCGGGGAAGGAGCGCGCTGGACAAGGACGGTGTCACGGACCGCGAGGAAGCCGAGGAGGCCGAGGACGACGGTCTGGAGCTGGAGGACCAGACGACGTCGCGCTCGTCGAGCTCCAGTGGCTCCTGGACGCTGCCGTGGGCACCCACGCCGGCTTCGTCGGTGGTGACCTGCAGGGGCTTCGTCGGGTTGCCTGCAGGTCGCTCATGGCGCCGTCGTCATCGCCGGGAGACGCGAGCTCCTCTCCTTGGCATCGTCAGCGGCGGCATTGGCCCCTGCGTGTCGCGGCCTCGCGGGTGATGGCGGTGGGCAGTGAATTATTGAGGCTATGGGCAGCGTACGCGAGTGGTGGCGAGCTCCAGGATGAGCAGCTGCTCCTGCGGCGTGATGTTGCCGCGCAGGTGGCGTTGTGACTGTGATGCGGTTCAATGCCCAGCCCGGGTTGTTGTTGCGGTGTCGGAAAGCAAAAGCATATCACTACCGACCCTGATCTCTCCATGTATCATGCTTCTCTTCATTTACTCTCTTGTTAACAATGCCTGAATGCCTGATCGGGATGTTTTTAACTCACGGTGTCGTCGTCATCGATTCATGGTGTCCCAGCACGGACGGAGGGGAACGAGCCGCGGAGAGGGTGAAGGGGGTGAGGCCGCCTGTGCCATGGCCGCCGGTGCCCGGGATCGACGGCGGCTCCTACCGTGGCTCATCACGCTCGCTACGAAGTGATGGCAGCGGACAGCGCAGAGACAGATTCACGAAGATTTTTTTTTAACGGGAACGTCATCATCACGGACGGCAACCGAGGGACTCGCGGATGTCACGGACTCACGGCACTTGAGTCTCCGGGCTGGGTTCGGGCGGGCATTTGGACGGGGTGAGCCCAGTGGGACCCAGGCGGGAATAAAATAAAACTATTAATTCCTTTAATGTTGCTTTGAGATTCGTGCCAATTTTTAAAAAGAGGTCCACGGGAGCAAATGCCTATTATTATATATCACCGGGAGAAAACAAGAAAAAGTTTATCCATGAGAGCCACCTACACCCTTGGTACGACTTGTACGTCTACTGAATTTGTGGCACAAATTTTGTGCTAATGGATTGTTAAGGAGATGTGTACCAATATCCGAAGCAATCAAAATCATCGAGAAGTACCATGCAACTACCGAATTTGTGCAAATGGAGTGCTAAGCAGACGTGTACCAACATCCGAAGCCATCAAAATCATTGAGAAGTGCCGCCGCCATATGAAGGTCACTAGGGAGTGTTCCGCACACAAGAATTCATCCATCGTTGTAAACTAAGATTGGGAGAACGATCCAATCATCTAGACATGATGTAAAGCCAATTGTAGTACTCCCTCCGTCCAAAAAAACAATGTGCTTCTCACTTTTTTTCAAAAGTCAACAAATTAAAGTTTAGTTGAATTTATAAAAATAGTATGGACATTCATGTTTTTAAGTTGGTTTGCTATGCAAATATATTCTATGATCAATCTAATAAACTTATTTGGTATAATAAATGTTATGCCGTCAATCCCAAATTGTAAGTCATTCCAAAAATCTTAGAGAATCAAAGTATTTCGAGTTTGACCAAATTTATATGATAAGATAATAACGTTTAGAATGTCAACTAAGTATCATTGAATTCTTCGTTAATTATAGTTTCATAGTATAGCTATTTGATGTTGCAAATCTTTGTGATTATCTCGATGATTTTGGTCAATCTTGAAATACTTTGACTTTCCAAGATATATTTTTGACTCTCCAAAATTCTTAGAATGACTTACAATTTGAAATGGAGATATTAGTATTTTTGTATAGATTTGATAAAAAAATTATCTGACTTTTTAAAAACGTTGAGCGGAGAGAGTATCTCCTACAGGCATATATATGTACCTCATAACAAGGCAGTGTACAAGAGCAGAAAGGCAGTGTCTTCATGTATGGAACAAGACGTGTGCAAGACCAGAAAAAGGTGTCATGTGTGAATGTCCGCATATACTAACCGGGGGGGATAAAGAACAAGGGAAGCTCACATGCACGCTACAGCAACCGGAAGAATTAGGACAAAGGTTGACAGAGAAGACGCACAAAAACCTTTCCCAAACATCCACACACGCACATTCTTTCTGGAAACTACGATATCCCCCTCTTTCCCACTACAGAAGCATCCAGCCAAGGGACATGTGTTGCACCAGTACATGCATACATATATATGCGTCATGAAAAAAACCTTTCAAGCAGCCACATGCATGTATATATGTCATTTGAAATGAAAATGGGACAGATATATTCCTCTATGCAAAATGATTTTGAATACTAAACGTCAAACCCGAACGTTTAGATTTGAATTCAAATACAAGTCAAATTTTCTAAACGTACGTACGGAGTACATGTGATAGGCATCATTGTCCAATGCACAAAACATATCCGTATCCTACTCTGAAGAAACAACTAATATCAATACTACGTTACAAATCCAGCGATACAACAGAAATAATTTTCAATAATGAAAGTTGTTTTTTTTACAACGACAATCTACAGCAGCCTCTACAAATCAATCTAAACAAAGCCATATGTGGAAAATGCATTTGTTCTTTTTTGAACATTAGAAAATGCATTTGTAGATGCCGCTATTCAATGTCTTTAGAAACGACTCTAGTTCAGCCGCCTCTAAAAGTAGACTTTTAGAGGTAGCTGTAGATCCACCTCTAAAAAAGGATGCAGCATAGGTGAATTCAAAATTTTCATGGATGTGAACATATCTTTTTTTTAATGTATGTTCTAAAAATAATATGTTCACATCTAATCAATTTCGACCCCGTCACGAGAGAAGACAGGGGACGATCGTACGTCTTTTGCTCAGTACTAACATTGTTTTTGTGTTGTTGATGATCGAGAGCATGCAAGTCGTGGATCGAACATCAAGCATGGGACAACCAAGATGATTAAAAAAACATGCATATGCTTCTTTTCACGCAGATCGTAAGCATTTACACTCTGCAAATCAACAAGCAATAAGTCTACATGTAATACAAGGCAGTACAGTTCTTGTTCGTGCAAGATAATGCGTTCCTAGTAGCGAGTATTCTATTTTTGCTACAACGTACTGCCAAAAGGGGTTACAAAACATCCAGTTAATAAAATATTCAGTGGAACACAACCGGGAAATATCGAATACCTTTTTTTTTTTGACAACAAAATATCGAATATCATTGTTACCTCACCAGCGCAACTGCTCAAAGGGAGCCCTTTATTACGTTTGTGTTTCTGTCTAGCACTTGGTGCATGTTGAGATCTCTTCCAAGACATTTGGTTGATTCGTGGAGATACTACGTACTATATAAAACATTTTTAAAAGTGTCTCCCTTATAATCGAGACAACCTATGCAAACCTAATCTGGACCACAGGATGTAGATCCAAGGGGTACGAGGTGACAAACCACTGGGAGGTTGAAGGGGGGATTTGCAAAAGTGTGATTAGAGCGGGGGTTAATTGTAAAATTCTAACCCTTGGATCAGCATGCTATGGCTCAGATTAAAAGTTTGTATAGGTTGCACGGAGGGTTGGTTTGCACCTGATACGTTGCCTATGTCTAGAAATGAAATGATAATTTACCTATGCCTAGAAATGAAATTATAGAGGCAGTTGCCAATTTGGCCCACCTCTAAAAATAAGTGCATCACAGTAATACTTATAACCTTTTCAAATTAAGTGGAACGAAGGCAAACTTTATATTGAAGTTGCAATACTCGAGGAGATTTGTAACTTTGTCTTACATTTGTTGCCTTTTAGATTCCTACAATTCTTTAAGAGGGTGTGACTGGGGCGGTGTGGTCGCGGGTGGCGGCGGTCTTGCGGGGCGGGGGTGGTGGAGGGCGCATGCGCGGGGGGGGGGCAGCGGAGAGCTTGAGAGCTATGGTTTAATCCTTTGACTATTCCTTTCTTCAATTAATTGCAATGATTACATGACCCCGGTATTTATAATCCCAGCGCCCTTATAAGATTGGATTCTCCTTTTTCTAACAAACCCAAACTCTAACTGATTCTTTTCAAATCTTCCTGGACTCGATAAGGTAGCTAGATAGCGACAGCGGCACCGGCGGCCACGCTGCCACAAAGTAATAGAAGCAACCATTTTTGCTATCTTACCAATTTCACTTAGCTATAATTAATCATTTGTCAACACCGTGGCCATGCTTAATTCCCAAAGAAAAATCTTGATATCCAATGAATCATATTAGCTTCTATAAACATTTGTCAATATTAGGGACATAAGTATAAATTACTTATATTTAATTTCATCAAGAGCTGCCACTACCGGAATCCTGCGATTTCCCGTGAGGCGTATGCTCACGGGAAAGGCCCTTTACCCCGGAAAAAGCCTTTCGGGGGTAAATCACGGATATCTGTCTCGGGGAAAAAAAGGGCCGGAAATCACCCTTTCCCGTGAACACGGCTAATGTTCACGGGAACTTTCCCGTGGTTAACGGGGCGTCGCCAATCGGGGGAGGTGTGAAACCCCGTTATGGCCTACGTGGGCTGTGACATGAAACGGTGTTTTTCGAAGTTCTTTCCCGTGAGCATAACGGAGCCGCCACGGGATATCGAGTCACTTTCCCGTGAGTCGAGTTGTGCTCACGGGATAGATTTGGCCTCTTTCCCATGAGCCGTCTCCACTCACGAGAAAGGTTTGGTCTCTTTCCCGTGAGCTACTCACGGAAATTGTTTTTTTTTTTTTTTTTTGTTCCAAAGACACAATACGACATATATATATATATATATATATATATATATATATATATATATATATATATATATATGGGCAGCTATTGGAAGCCTCTGGGCTTCTAATAGTTATTGAAAGCCCCAGCCAACTAGTCACCCACCCACTCAGCCCAACCAGCCAACCACAACGCACGTGCTGACACGCGCAGGTGGGGGACCATTTTTTTCAAATTTCAAATCTCAGGTCAGAATGCATACAAACGTTTTTTGTTGCGACGATGCATAAAAATCAATGGACGAGATAATCAAAACCAGTTCTGCGATGCATAAAAATCTCTCCGCGAGCTGGCTGTTCCACCTGACAAAGGCTGACGCAGGCTGACACATGCTGACATGCACGCATCCACTGAATTTCCTTCGTTTTTTCACGATAATTCCTCAACGAAGCATCCGATTCAAAAACGGTTTTCACCATTGAACTCCTGATAGTTTTGTGCACGATTCAAGCACCATTGTGAATATTTTTCAAAAAAATTTTAAATTTAAAATTTTGTGCATGAGGACAAAAGAGTTTATACTACCAGTCCACGCATACAAACTTGTGTGCGAGTGCATAGTAATATGATATGTGCTCTCATCTTCTCCAAAATTTGAATCGTGCCACATAAGGGCTGATTGAATGCATATATTCACACGTTCAGATGTATATAAATGTTTTGGCATTAGCATTGCATAGAAAGTGCTGGTTGATATGCAAATATTCACTACTCCGGATGTATATAAACGTTTTGGCGTCGACATTGCATATAAATTAGTAGTTGAGATGAATATATTCACTTTCAAAAATTTGACCAAAAAATCAATAGAATTTGATAAAAAACATGTTGACAGCTGAGATGCATATATTCACTCATATGGATGCATACAACACATGGAGACAAACCATCTTCTTCGAATTTGAATTTTGGATCATGTCTCATTATTGCACTGGTTAAGAGGTGTTCTCGTCTTTCAGATTTGAATCATGCCATGTTAGAGCTGACTGAATGCAAATATTCAATCGTCCATGTGCATATAAACATTTTAGCATCATCGTTGCATAGAAATTAGCGGTGGGATGCATATATTCGCTCGTCCAGATGCATATAAAACATAAAGACATCTTCTCCAGAATTTAAATTTTGAAATCAACAACTGGATGCATATAGCATTGGTCAAGAGATGCATATAAAAAGTTTATAACACTGGTCACAAAACAACAACTCGAATAAATGTGTATCATTGTTTACATGCATGCTTAACAACTTGTGTAAACTTTTGTACACAAGCATAAAAACTCAAAAAATCAACAAAACAGCCATCAACAACCACCATGCATAGAAATGTTTGCCACTATGGTGAGTGCGGGTTGGAGACGCCGGAAACACCACTCGTGGCCGGATCTCGTGTCGCCGTCCTCGTAGATCCCGTGTTCCCATCCTCACAGATCCATGTCAATGCCGCCAAGTAGGAGCGTCCATAACACATGAAAATGTAGAATATGAGAAAGAGGATAATCTTAAAATAGACAAGGAGCATAAAAAGTTTCATAAGTGATGCATAAAAAATCATAACCATACAGAGCATAGGAACCACTATCGATGTGAATGTATTAACAGGTTGACCATACAGAGCATATAATCCTAAAGGCGTGTGCATAATCGTGAGCATAGGATCTGTGAGCGTATAATTAACAAAAAAATAGCAGTGCATACAAACCAAAATAAAGCTAAATAAATTGCACACAAGCATACAAGGTGTTCCATGGTGTGCATAAAAAACTAGGAACAAATTTTTAAACATGTCCACATTCATTAACATCTAGATTTAGATGGGACCAACAACATGCATATCAATCAGGAAAAAAGAGGATTTAAGAATTAATATCATGCATATAAAACTATCACGTCATGGCGTATAATTATATGCATATAAACAATTAATAGCCATGCATTTTATCTTAGAACATGAAACTGGGACAAGTTTTTATGCATTAACCAAAGCATATGAAGACCAAACATACATATCAAATAACAATTTAGACATGCATATAAACTTGAATGCTGAAGAGTAGGAACAGAAGCTACCAAGATCCATGGTCAATTTCATTATTTATGCATACAAACAAAAAATAAACAAGAGAGTCATTTAGTACTACTGCTAGTGCTAGCACGAGATGCATAAAAAATCAACATGCAGCCATTTAGTATTACTGTGCTATGACGAGAAGCATAAAAAAAATACAACTTGCTGACCGTGCTGAAGATTGAGCAGGAGTAGCAGCCTCCACCGCCCAAGAGACGCTTCACCATGCTCTCTAATCCTGATAAACAGTGCATATGTTCCGATGAGCTGTAGATAATTTGAACCATGCGAGAGCATAAAAATCAATAAAATAAAATAAAAATATAAGAAGATGCTAGCACGTACCTTAATTGTTGCATCGTTTTGTCTTCTTTTGCACTCACCTCCGTAGCCTGATGCAAGCAGGCAGCATCCAGCAGCTAGCAGAGACACGAGCGGACAACCTACTGGGCATCGATGATACATCAGCCACTTCTGATGGAGGAGTGGGCCCCTCCAGCAGCCAAGAACAGCAGCAGATCTTGGATTGTAGCAGGAGGGCGTCGGCAACTCAAGACTGGATCTGGGAGGCTGGAGGCGCGATGGAGTCGACGCTGCAGGCAGCAGCTTGGCGTGGAGTCGGCGCAGCAGGCAGCAGCTCGGTCGTCTTCGCGCCACCAGTTGATGACGGCTGTTGCACGCCGCCGGTCGAGGATGGGGTGCCGCGCGCCGCCGGCCGAGGCAGCTGTGTGCCGACCGGCGAGGAGGAGGCACGCGTCTCGCACCCGCTGCGCGCCTGCGGCCTGCGCGTCCCCGCTGCCACTGGACGCATCGCCGTGAGGGAGCAGGCCACGCGAGGGCCGGCGCCGGGGCCGGGGATGGCGCAGCCGGAAGCTCTCCGGTCGCTGTTTTTTTTTGGAACGGTGCCTGGCTGGGAGTGACGGACGAGGGGGTGGGGATCAGGTGGTGATTGATTAGGGTGGGGATATTTATATACGGGCCTGGTACAGTTGGACTGGTGGGCAGCTGGTTGGGTGGAACCAAATGCCTGCAATTTGGGTCAAGGCTTTCAATAATTATTGGAAGCCCAAGGCTCCATATAACATATATATATATATATATATATATATATATATATATATATATATATATATATATATATATATATATATATATATATACCACATATCACAGATTTCTCACATATCACATATCTCCACAATACCACATATATTACATAAAATCCAACAAGTCACAAGTTCAAGTTCACAATAGCATGTGTTCAACCATCACAATGACAGGCTCTAAGATCAAGTTCACAAGTTTTTCACCTAAATCATCACAACCTCAGAACCATTTACCCCAGCCGTCTTGTTGCTCCGCAGCTCGGTCCCAAGCGTTCTGCTCCGGAGTTGGGTTCGAGGCATGAGATTGATCCTGCACGTAGACAAAGATATTGCATTTGTTAGACAAAATTCAAGGTAGATTCTATTGATTTGAAAAAAAAGCAAGATAAATTGTTAGAAATTTCGGCAGCACCTCCCCTGCACGGAGGGGTTTCCAACCTGCAAGAAAAGAACGGCTCGATGGCCGACAACCACATGTCCACGTGCACATCTCATGGTGCATTCAAAACTCCAGATCATATCCATTCACATTCATATATGCATATTTCGAGTTAAGGGAGACAAACTCACAGGAGAGGCTCCAGGCGGTGGAGGGAAGATTGACGGCTGACCGTAGACGGGCGGTGGGACGACGACGGGCGGTGGGACGTAGACGGGCGGTGGCGGGAAGGCGATCTCCGGTGGCAGCTGCACACCAAGCTGGCCACCAACACACCAAGCTGGCCACCAACATGCTGGAGGTACTCTAGGAGAGCTTCCATGCTCTTCTGGTGCTGCTCAGCCCTCTCTCGCTCCGCTCGAGCCCTCTCTTCCTCCACCTGAGCCCTTAGCCGCTCCCTCTCCTCAGCCTCCTCCCGTCGCTTCCTCTCTTCCTCTATCTGGGCCTATTTCAACACAAAGTTAGAACACGGAGAAAGAGTATGTAACGATAAATGAACCTTAAATAAAAATAAATAAACCTCAAGTCTGGAGACCGTAGCCTGGTAAGTGGTTGGCCGCTCGCGTATCACCGGGCCCCCCGAGCGTGCTCGGAGCTCAGATAGCTTCTTTGTGTGGTGCGGGTTGATAACGCTATGAACCAAATAGTACCGTCCGTGCTTCTTGCCTCCTCCGGCGATCATGGCGATGTCCCCTCAATGTCGTGGCTGCGGGGATCGAAGCTTTCCAACCCGCAAGAAAAGAACGGCACGATGGCCGACAATCACATCCAGGGCACGATGGCCGACAATAACATTCGAGGGCACGATGGCCAACAACCTGTGAAGGTGAAGACGACGACGACGGGCGGACGGACGACCTCACCACGGGGGCGCCGGCGGCGACATGGCGGTGCGAGGTGTGCCGGTAGCGGCGGCGTCGGGGCACGCACGCCAGGGCGGCGGCGTCGGGACCTCACTTCCCCTTCCCCCTTCCCCTTCCTTCCTTCCCCTCCTCCCTTCTCCTTCCTTCCTCCTCCTTCCTTTCTTCCTCCTCCTCCCTTCTTCCTCCTCCCCCCTCCACCCTTCTTCTTCTTCCTTCCCCCTCCCTTCTCCTCCTCCCTCCTACTCCACCGCCCCTCCTATTCCCCTCCCTCCTTCTCCCCTCCCCCGGCGCGGCCGTGGCGGGGCGGGGACAGGCGCCGCCGGCGCGCCGGGACACGTGGGCGGCCGCCGGGGCCGGCGGACGGCGGGGGGGGTGGCGCCGGCGTCTTGGGGTCACCGGCGGCGGGGGCGGCGTGGCGGGGTCGGGGCGGCGGGGTCGGCGGCGAGCGGGGCGGCGGGCGGTGTCGGCGTCGGGGAGCCGGCGTGTGTGTGTGTGTGTGTTCGAGTGAGTGAGAGGTGGGGGGGAGCGTCGGGGTTGACTAAGTTTTTAAAAAAAATCGATTTCCGTGATGGATGCGGGCCGCTCACGGGGAGAGACAACTCCCTTTCCCGTGAGCCGCCCGGATCCATCACGGAAATCTCGTATTTTTTTAAAAAAAATCCACCGCCGCCACCCCGACAAGCGGGTCCCACCGACCCCTTTCCCGTGAATACCTCATGGGAAATCTCTCGCCGTTCCGTGAGTCGCTCACGGAAACTTTTTTCAGAAATTAAATTTATTACTCCCCTTTCTTTTTCTAACATATATATTTTCAAACTTTGATCAAGATTACTTCAAAAATACCTTATCACATACACTTACCCATACATAATTGATCCTTTCGCAAAAAAAATGGCCATTATTTCATGTGGTTCTATCTCCTTTCTTCATATTTGTATTTACTTAACTACAACAAAAAATTATAATAATTACCAAAATAATCAAAAAAAAAATCCAGAAAATAGACATGACACAATATCCGAGGTCCATTTGCATATATAAAAAGTTTTAGCCAAACCACAACTTGACCGCCACATCCACATGAAATCACTTTGGATCATTCTCAACAAACCTCGAAACTTCTACATAGATGTTGGAGCTTGTGAACATCGTGACGTGCCAACTTGTGTGAAACGTTCCCAATTTTTATCATAGCCTCGGCATAAGATATCATGACATATTATCAAATTTCATGATTTTTTGCACATCGGTTTATTTTGTAGAATTTTTAAACCACTCGAACAAGGATTAACGTTCATGATTTCGTATTAAGATGTTCCAGATTTCGTTATTTTTTAAATGCAAGGTCTTACGTTGTGTTGAGTATGAGGAATATAAATTTTCTACTAATTTTTTTCAACAATTTGAAGCACTTGTAGTTCAAATTTGGCCTCATTTCAAAAATTCCCATAAAAGAGAATAATTACCTAAATATATCAAATAACGTCAATAATTCACTAAACTTTAACATGGAGTGCCATACGATGTGCTAGAAGTGTAGAAAAAGTTTAGATATGGAAATCCAAAAAAAAAAATCCCGTGAGTGGCTTTCCGTGAGCGAGGATATAATACTCACGGGAAAGGGGCCCTTTGGCGAGAGGCCGCTGTTTAGCCCACGGGAAAGCCGGCTCACGGGAAAGAGTTTCCCGTGAGAGCCAGACGGAGGTTTCACGGGAAAGGGGCACGGATGTGACGGAGCGGGCGGGGGCTCACGGCGGTTACCTTTCCCGTGAGCCCCGTCTCACGGGGAAAGGAGGGGGGCTTTCCGTGAGCTATACCTCACGGGAAATCTGTTTTCCCGCGCGCAGTTTCTTTCCCGTGGGGTTTTCCCGTTGCTCACGCGGGAAAGGATCTTCTTCCCGTGAACGGCCGACGGAAACGATTTCCCCACCTGAAAGCGCAGAATCCTGTAGTGTGCCCATGTTGATGTACCTAATTAAGTTTTGTAGAATGGTATTAGGGGATTGATGCTTTTGACACTTATGACTTCAATAATGGATGTGGTACTCATTGGATAGAATTTCTATGTGGTCGCTACCTTTATAACATCATCGATTAAACATTCTTCTCTTCTATTCTAAAAAGGTAGTACTCATGTTTATGTCTTTATGATGAATATTAATTTTCTTAGGGGCCTTATAGGACAAACAAGTGTTTATGATGACAATTCAATGCCACATAAGACCACATTTCTTGTCGTGATTATCCTTTTTAACACTATGCGCATGCATAAGTCTCAAAAAAAAAACAATTTCCAATGAAACCACTAATTTCTATAAAAGTTTTGTCAATATTAGGGACCTCGGAATAAATGAGTGCTCTTGTGATTTCTTTTTTTCTCGCACACGCTATTGTGATTTCATCAAATTTGTCCCATGCCGATGTACAAGTCAATACGACGTTACCAATGCATCGAGGAATCTTTTCATTCTACTAACTTGGGATCTGTAATATTTTTTGGGCCATGAAAAATCGAGGGGGATGGCGTATTGAAGACTTGTGTTGAGTGACATATTTCTATTGATTTACATTGTACAAGCAAAGGTGAACACAAAGGTTGCATTATCTAACCACTTGTGTTTCCTAAACCAAATTACTTTTTTTTTTTTACTAACAAAAAAAAAAATCTAAAATGAAAAATCATGTTTATCTTAATGAAGGCCCGGTGCTATGCTCGTGCACATCCGGCTCTAGGCATTTGACAAATTCTAGTTGGTCGGTTTCCAACCGTTGGGGCCTTCTCTGGTAAGGGAGGCCCACCAAGCCATTCACTGAGTCTACGTGTGAGCATATATCGGCCGTAGCCCCAGTTCCTAGATGAGGAAATTGTAAGTGCAATCAACCTTTATTGTGGGTTTTGGCGTTGATGACAATCTAAATAGAGGACTAATGAGATTTATCGAGTTGACAAGCAGGCAATAAGCAAAGAGGACATTGCAAACCTTTAAGGAAGAGTACCCGATTCAATTTGCTGATTGGTACTTCAAGAAAGGAGGTTTATATTTATTTTCTTTTGAATTTGAGTATAGGACACGCCGTACTATTAAGAGGGATTAGAACCACGTGTCAAAGCGTGCAACCAAGTGCTCATTTTCACACCACATAACCTCCGGCTCCATACTTAGTCGGCACCCAAATTCTTTCTACACCTCGGAGTTGACTAAGTCCGGCGGGCGGTGCCTTCGGGTGGCGGCGGTGCGGTGGTGGCGGTGTCGCTCGAACATTAGCGGCTGCTTGCCGCTCATGTTTGACCGTTGGAAGTGGGAGTATTTATACTTTCCTTTTCTACCCCCAACGGTCACCTTTCTTCTCCCCTGCTCACTTTCGACAGAAAGGACCTAAGTGCTCAGCTCTCTCTCCTCCATTGAAGCTCCTCACCCCCTCAAGCTAATCCATCGATTCCACCATCGATTCTTGAGTGTGAGGGCTGCAAACTTCGATTGGAAGGGAGCTCCACTGATCTTCATCGTTCTAGAGGCACTTGGTTCGCACTTTGGCCGGCGGTTGTGGTCTTTTACTCTTGGAGCTTGCTCCTAGCCGGCTAGTGTGTCACCCTTGAGCTTGCCAACTTGTGTGGCAGCCTAGGGAGGTTTGTAACACCCTCTTGCATTTAATACATTACCCCCACATCTCTAGGATTCGGTTCCTAGACTTGTGAACGAGGCAAAGAGGCAAACCTTTGTGGTGAGCTCATTCCTTTGTGGAACCTCAACAACGTGGACTTAGGCAAGCCTTGGTGGCGAGCTGAACCACGGGATAAATCTCCGTGTCACCGTGTGCTTGATTTACTCTACTTTGAAATCATATTGTTGTTGTTGAGAGGATTTAGGGTTTGAGGCCGATCTTTTTGTATACTCTCGATCTGCTTGTTTCAGCTTTTGATCTGCAGCCTATACCCGTCCGGGAACCAAGAAAAATTACTCGATCTATTTTTGTTGGACAGATTTTGAAGCGTGAGCGGACCTTCTTAGAGCGGGAGCGGCGGTGCCGGTGAGTAGCGGTGGTGACGCTTGGAGCGGCGGTGCCGTTGCCCGAAGCGGCGGTGCCGCTCAGGAAACTGACAGTGATTTGAAGTGATTTTGGAAACAGGCCTATTCACCCCCCCTTCTAGGCGTCCAGCGATCCTACAAGTGGTATCGGAGCTTGTTTACTTCGTTGAGCGCTTCACCGCGTGAAATATGGATACCGGAGGTGGTTCGAATCAAGGCGAGGCGAAGGCATTCACGCCAAGCCTACAGCTTTCCAAAGGCGAAGCTCTCCTCTTCGTCCTCTCTCTCGGCAGCCACCGATCCGGAGAGAAGAGAAGCAAGGAGACAAAGAAAAGAGAAGAAAGCCGCCAAGGAAGCAAGAAGGGCCGAGCGTGAGAAAGCCAAGAAGCAAGAAGAAGATGCAAGCATGCAGCTCATTGAGAAGCTCAAAAGAAGAGATGAGAGAAAAAGAATAAGAGAAGAAAGACTTAAGAGAAGAGAAGAAAGAAGCAAGAAAGTGGTGGAACTTGATGCTCAATCAAGTGAGCTATCAAGTAGTTCCGATGACGGTGATGATGATGAGTCCTATGTGCCAAAGAGCAAGAAGAATGAGAAGAAGAAGGATGAGGGCAGCAGCAACAACAACAAATTTGCCGCCATATCCTTCAACTATAATTCTCTTTTCTCTAACCGTGACAAGAAGTCATTCATCAATGTTCCCGCGGGGAAGTTGCCTCACTTTGATGGGACAAACTATGTCAAGTGGAAACATTTGTTGAGTGCCTATCTTAATGGCATTCACCCCGGTCTTTGGGATATTGTGTGCAGTGGATATGAGCCTCCGGTGAACCCCAAGTCGCCCACAAATGAAGAGATGATAGCAGCCCACCTTAATGGCCAAGCTACAAGCATCCTCCTAAGTGCTCTAGATGGAAATGAGTACAATAGGGTGATGAATGTGAATGTGGCAAAGAAGATTTGGGACACTTTGATCCTTGCACATGAAGGGGTTGACAAAGTGAGAAAAGCAAAGATTGACTTGTTGAAGGCAAAGCTCAACCGGTTTGTGATAGTTGAAGGGGAAGGTGCCCAAGAGATGTTTGACCGGTTGATGGTTCTAGTTGGATGGATTAGAGGATATGGAGATGAAGAGCTTGATGATCACAATGTGGTGAAGGTCATGCTTGAAGCCTATGCACCTAGAAATGAGACCGTAGTCACCTTGATAAGAGACAAGAAGAGATTTAAGCACTTCACTCCTAATGATGTGCTTGGAAGATTGCTCACCTTTGATATACAAAGAGAAGAGGCAAATGAGAGAAAGAAACTTGGTGAGTTGCAAGCCAAGTTGGATGGCATCAAGATCAAGGATGTTGCTCTCAAAGCAAGCAAATCAAGCAAGCCAAGCACGTCCAACAAAAATAAGGGCAGCAAGCAATCAACCTCAAATCAAGCCAAAGAAATGAAGAAAATGCAAGAGCACATTGATTCTACCTCCTCCTCAAGTGATGATGATGATGAGGGAGGTGCCGACATCAATGACATGGCATTGTTCATCAAGAAATACCACAAGGCCATGAAGAGAAATGGGTACAAGATGGTGCAAAGGAAGTTTCCAAACAAGAAGAAGAGAACTTGCTACAATTGTGGAAGCACCGAGCACTTTGTTGCGGATTGTCCACATGAGAACAAGAACAACAAATACAAGAAGGACAACTCCAACAATGACAAGAGACAAGATTACAAGAGAAAGGGAAAGAACATGGGAGAAGCACACATTGGGCATGAGTGGGACTCAACTAAAGAGTCAAGTGAGGAGGATGTGAAGATGGCAGCATTTGCTATGCAAGAGACAACCTACACACCGAAGCTCTTCTCCAACATGTCCGATGATGATGAAGATGACTCACCTCACATTTGTCTCATGGCAAAGCGTGAGAAGGTACTTTCCAAAACTAAAGCCTCTCCAACCCTTAGTGATGAATCTAGTGAACTTAGTGATAGCTCAAGTGATGATGGGTCTAGTGATGAAGAGTATGATACATTAACCAAGAACCTAGATCCTAAGACCAAAATGTTTACCACTAAGATGATGGAGGATTTAGAGAGTGTCCAAGCCGAGTTGGAAAACTAGAGAAAGCGAACTCACTAGACTTGAGAAGCTCTATGTTGACAACAAAGACGCTCTTGTGTTTGAGAGAAGTGAGGTGGCCTCTTTACAAAAGAAACTTGCAAAAGAAAAAGAGGACCATGCTCTCACAAAGAAAGCTACTATTACCCTCAATGAAAAGTATTGTGACTTATAAGAAAAGCACAAGCAACTTGAGGGGAAATATAGTCTTCTTTGGGAGAGCAACTCACATCTCTCATCCATAAAGGACAACTCTACTCCCTCCACAAGCAATGGATGTGGTAAATGTTTCAACCTAGACTTGAAGAGTCAAGCCACAAACCTTGCAAACATGGAAGCAATGAAGAAGGAGATTGCTAGGCTCAACACCTTGGTTGGAAAAGAGAAACAAAGTGTCAAGAAAGCAGCAAGTGGCAAGGAAACTCAACCAAAGAGGCCACAATACATTGATGGAAGAAATCCTAGAATCAAGGATGGGTTAGGCCACACTAGAGGAGCCAAGACAAATGGAAGAAAGATTATAAATGGCTATGAGTGTGTCCAGTTCTAGAGCAAAGGGAAGACGAGTACAGATATGCCTGCACAGACAGCCGCACCGCGCCAGCTCCGAGCAGCAAAGCCAAGCGGCAGTGTGCGCTAGGACGCGGCGGCGGTGCCGCTGCCCCTAAGAAAGGGAAGGCAACTCATCGACCTCCTGTCCAGAAACAGCCCATCAAGAAGTTTGTTCAGTCAAAACAGGTTGTGCAGAAGCAGCAGAAGACAATTTGGGCCAACCCAAATAGATTTGCATATCATCCCAAGGCTCAATCGACAAGACAAAGCTTGAGTTCTTGCTTTGTACTGAAAAAAAACAACAGCAAGGGGAGGTTTATGCCAAATATGTTGGCAAGAATAGAAAATGTTTATTTGCATACTTCAATTTGGGTTTCCAAAATTCTTGTGACTAACATGAAAGGTCCCAAGGAGCTTGGGGGGCCTAAACTTGTGAACTAATCTGTTTTGCAGGCATACTCCTCCGATGGATCAAGTTGGGTGCTTGATAGTGGATGTACAAATCATATGACCGGAGAAAGGAGTATGTTTTCATCATACTCTCCTAATGCCGATCCAAGTGACAACATTCGATTTGGAGATGACGCTAAGGGAAGTGTGATGGGTCTTGGTAAAATCGCTATCACAACCGATCATTCTATATCCGATGTCTTGCTTGTTGAATCCCTAGGATACAATTTGTTGTCGGTCTCATAACTTTGTGGGAAAGGCTACAATTGTCTCTTTACGGATGTTGGTGTGGAAGTCATTTGTAGGGAGGATTCCTCTATTGTCTTCAGGCAAACTCAAGAATAAGCTCTACTTAGTTGATTTCAACAAAAGTGAGAGTAAGCTTGAGACTTGTCTAATGGCAAAATCTAGCATGGGTTGGCTTTGGCATCGTCGACTAGCTCATGTTGGGATGAGGAACTTGGCCAAACTACAAAAGGACAACCACATTATTGGACTAACAAATATTGATTTCGACAAAGACAGGATTTGTAGCGCTTGCCAAGCCGGAAAGCAAGTAGGCGTACCTCACCCACCAAAGAGCATCATGACCACTACACAACCTTTGGAGTTGATTCATATGGATCTCTTTGGACCGGTTGCCTACCTTAGCATCGGGGGTAATAAGTATGGACTTGCTTGTTATTGTTGATGATTATTGCCGTTTCACTTGGGTTTTCTTTGTCTTTGATAAGTGCCAGGTACAAGAGAAGGTTAAAACTTTTATTAGAAGGGCGCAAAGAGAATTTGATCTTTCAATCAAGAAAGTGAGAAGTGACAATGGAAGTGAATTCAAGAACACCCAAGTTGAAGAATTCCTTGATGAAGAGGGCATCAAACATGAGTTTTCGGTTCCATACACCCCTCAACAAAATAGAGTTGTAGAGAGGAAGAATAGAACAGTCATTGACATGGCAAGAATAATGCTAGATGAATACAAGACTTCGGACATCTTTTGGTGTGAAGCCATCAACACCGCTTGTCATGCAATCAACTGTCTCTACCTCCACAAGAAACTCAAGAAGACCTCATATGAGCTTCTAACCGGTAACAAGCCGAAGGTGTCTTACTTTAGGGTGTTTGGGTGCAAGTGTTTCATTCTTAACAAAAAGCCCCGAACCTCTAAGTTTGCCCCTAAAGTTGATGAGGATTTTCTTCTTGGTTATGGATCAAATGAGCATGCCTATCGTGTATTCAACAAAACCTCCGATAGGGTTGAAGTCACTATAGATGTGACATTTGATGAATCTAATGGCTCTCAAGTAGAGCAAGTTGATCAAAGTGTTGTAGGAAAGGAGGATCCACCTTGTGAAGCTATCAAGCAATTGGCCATTGGCGATATTCGACCACAAGAAGATAAAGCCAATGAACAAGAGGATCATCAAGATGCTGCTGCACCAATTTCCGCTGACGTACTCGATGACAGGGGGCAGCCCACATCTGCTGAAATTCAGCAGAGCGGCGGTGCCGCTCCCTCCACCTCAGCAGCATCTACTCCAACACCAACATCACCAGTTAGTGCACTTGATCTTGCTCCTATACTTGAAGCTGAGGATGACTACGAAGAAGAAGTTGAGGATGATGGAGTTGATCACCCATGGCTACGACAAACCATTCAACGGGATCACCCCGTTGAGAACATTCTTGGAAGTCTTCGAAAGGGAGTAGCTACTCGATCACATCTAGCTGCATTTTGTGAACATTACTCCTTTGTCTCTTCTTTGGAACCTACCAAGGTAGAAGATGCTCTCAAGGATGCCGATTGGTTGCTAGCCATGCAAGAAGAACTCAACAACTTCGAAAGAAATCAAGTTTGGGACTTGGTAGAAAGACCAAAGACAAACATCATCGGCACTAAATGGGTCTTTCGAAACAAGCAAGATGAAGATGGTCAGGTTACAAGAAACAAGGCAAGATTGGTGGCTCAAGGTTTCACTCAAGTAGAGGGCTTGGACTTTGATGAGACATATGCACCGGTGGCAAGACTAGAAGTAATCCGTATCCTTCTAGCCTTCGCTGCCCATCATGACTTCAAGCTATATCAAATGGATGTCAAGAGTGCATTCCTCAATGGCCCTTTGCAAGAGGATGTCTATGTTGAGCAACCACCGGGTTTTGAAGACCCCAAGTATCCTAACCATGTTTACAAGCTTCGTAAGGCACTCTATGGGCTTAAGCAAGCTCCAAGAGCATGGTATGAATGCCTTAAGGAGTTCTTGCTCAAACAAGGTTTTATCATAGGGAAGGCCGATCCTACTCTCTTTACACATAAAGTTAATGGTGATATATTTGTGTGCCAAATATATGTCGATGACATAATATTTGGTAGCTCTAACCATGTGTATGTTGAGCAATTTAGTAGGACTATGACAAAGAGGTTCGAGATGTCCATGATGGGTGAGCTCAAGTTCTTCCTTGGCTTTCAAGTCAAACAAATGAAGGAAGGGACTTTCGTTAGCCAAACCAAGTACACCCAAGACATGTTGAAGAAGTTTGATATGGCTAAGGCTAAGCCAATCAAAACTCCAATGCCAAGCAATGGACATCTTGATCTTGATGAAGAAGGGGCTGCCGTAGACATAAAGGTATATCGTTCCATGATCGGCTCTCTTCTTTATCTTTGTGCATCTAGGCCCGATATTATGCTTAGTGTGTGCATGTGTGCTAGATTTCAAGCTAATCCAAAGGAATGTCACAATGTGGCGGTTAAGAGAATCTTGAGATATCTAGTTCACACCCCAAACCTTGGCTTGTGGTACCCAAAGGGTTCCAAGTTCAATCTACTTGTCTATTCGGATTCCGATTATGCCGGTTGCAAAGTAGATCGAAAAAGCACCTCGGGGACGTGTCAATTCCTTGGACGGTCCTTGGTGTCTTGGAGCTCTAAGAAACAAAATTGTGTAGCCCTATCCACCGCCGAGGCCGAGTATGTTGCAGCCGGCGCATGTTGTGCTCAACTACTTTGGATGAAGCAAACCTTAAAAGATTTCGGATGTCATTTCACAAAGATACCTCTTCTTTGTGACAACGAGAGTGCCATCAAGCTCGCAAATAACCCGGTAGCACACTCTAGAACAAAACACATAGACATCCGTCATCACTTCTTGAGAGACCACGAATTAAAAGGAGATATCGCAATTCGCCATGTGAGCACCGAAAAGCAACTAGCCGATATCTTCACTAAGTCTCTCGATGAGACAAGGTTTTGTGCTTTGCGTAGTGAACTAAATATACTTGATTCTCGCAACCTATCTTGAAATCTGCATGCCTCTGTTTGTGAGAACTAGTATGAGTAGGGAAAAGCTTTGAAAAGTCTATATTATGTCTTTCAAATTGATTTCAAAGCTAGACTCAAAGAGCATGGTCACTGTTTTTGATTGATGATCCGATCGGCCATGAAATTTGAGTCACATATGTCTATATAGCATATGAGGAGAGTCACTTAGGAAGCAAGTTAACCTCGCTCTGTTCTAAGGGGAGCGGCAAGTGCCGCTCGGCCCAAAATGGCGGTGCCGCTCGATGATTTTTCGAAAAATCAGCCTGTCTGATCGTTGTGGGACCTATTTCCTGGGGCCCACAAGCATCTTTTCTTTCTCTCCTCACTCACTCTCTCTCCACCGGTCCCTCTCTTTCACCCGAAAGTGCGACCAGGAGGCGACGGACCGCCGCCGCCACCTCTCGCCGCGCCGCCGCCCAAGACTGCCGCTTCCCCGGCGGTGCCGCTCGCTGCCAGTGCCACCGGCCGTCTCCACGACGCCGCCGGCCACACGCCTGCAGGGGATCGCAGCTCCCTCTTCTTCCCTCTCCAATCCTCGGTGAGAAAGCCTAACCGCCCCGATCTATGCATAGGGATGAAATTTGTTATGGATTACTGCAATTTGTGATAGAATGAAGGTTCTAGATATTGGGAAAATTGTTGGATTGATTTAGTTTGAATGTTGGAGATGAACTCCACCCATGGCATGCATGGGTTGCCTTGCGCACACCGCCGCTTATGGCTAAGGCAAAATGCTTTGCTACTCATCTTCAACTACATATTGAACCAATCCTTAGTTCGAATCATGATTGTTTCCCATTATCAAAGAAAATTCATTCAAAATCCAAATCCATGGCAACTTTCATCACTATTTTCATTTCAGTCAAATTTCTGAGATTCTGTTGGAATGGTGGATAGATATACATATGTTTTAACTATTGCACAAGATGGTTTGAAGAAGAAGTGGCGGGGCAGCTTTGGCGGTGCGGTGCGTGGCGGCGGTGCCGCCGAGGTCGATTCAAAAAAGCCAGGCCATCCACTGCTTCAAACACCTATCTTATGCAACACTTAACACATATATATATATCTATCTCTCACACCAGCACTTCAGTGACTAATTTGGACCCTTTGCATGCATAGATGGAGCACGGTTGAAAGGTCCCTTGTGGTTTTTGGTAATTGAGTGTCAACATTAGGTGAACTAATATGTGTCATTGAGATGATACACAGGAGATTAGTTCACATATGATGATGCAATGAAGGAGCTTATTGCACATGAGACATGACATGGAGTCATGTGACCAAGGTGGTGAAGATCAAGACAAGGCTTGGCTTGATGGACCGGTTGCAAGTGTGAAGGGCAAGTCACTGGACTTGGCGCCGACGGACCGACGCAACGGCGAAGAGCAAGTGAGGTCAAGATCGATGGACCAAGAAGGTCATGCGATGATATGAAATGGATCATATCATTCTTGATCGTGTTGGTGCATTTGTTGCATCGGCACTTGAAGATGGAGCGGAATGGAAATGCGCAAGGCAAATGTATAACCTATAGGGCATTTCATTTCACCGGTCATTGGAGCTTAGAGAAGTTTATGACGGGTTTAGGATAGATGGCCATACTATCAAGAGGGGCAAACTTGTTTGCATATCGGTCATCTAGTGCCACTTGAGCGATCTAACTTTGCGACGTGTTAGGATCGAGTGGCGTGCTAAGAGCTAACCCGGCCTTTGAAAATGATTGTGAAAATGCTAACACACATGCACATGGTGATGTACACTTGGTGGTGTTGGCACATTTGCAAAGGCGGCGGTGATTGCAGGGTTGAGTTGGATTCGGCGCTTTCGAGAAAATGAGTTGCATATTTTCTATTGCGCCGGATGCATCGTGGTGGTGAAAACATGCTATCCCTCGTGCTCAAGTTTGGTATACTTGATGGGTAGCATGTCGAAGAGAAGGCGTCGGTGATTCGGTGGAGTTTTCGCTGGAAAACGGTGACCGGACGCACCGACCGGAAGCACGCTGCTTCTGACCGGACGCTCCGGTGGGTGCGTCTGGCAGAGAGCCCTGCAGGCCGGTTTTGGCCGGACGCAGGGACCGGACGCTGGACCGGATGCTTCCGGTGCTCGACCGGAAGCACCGACCGGACGCGCGGAGGAGGGTGCCACCGTGGGCCCGAAGCTTGTCGGTTGTGACCGGAACCTATGACCGGACTCGCGGCCGGACTCGCCGGTGAGTGAGTCCGGTCGGTCGCGTCCGATCCGCGCGCTGAAGCACCCCAACGGCTCTATTTTGGCTTGTGGCTATAAATAGATGGGGTGGCCGGCTTTGGTCGGTTCTTCGAGAACATTCTAGACTTGGTGGCTTGTATTGTGGTGCTTGAGAGCCCTCCCACTCACATATGCTTGATATCGTTCATCCGATTGAGTGAGAGATCGAGTTCTAGTGCGTTGCGTTGAGAGATCGCATTCGTGGCACTAGGTGATCGTGTTGCAAGCCGGTGTTCTTGTTTCTCTTGGAGGTTGCCACCTCCTAGACGGCTTGGTGGCAAGAGACTTCGTGAAGCACGCAAGGAAGCTTGTGCGGTGCTCCGAAGAAGAGATTGTGAGAGGTTCGTGCTCACCTCGCGGGGATCGTGAAGAGCAACTCTAGTGGAGCGTGTCATTGAGCTACCACACTTGTGTGTGGGTTCACACGGTGCCCTCTGAGGGATTGGCTAGAGAACTCACACTGTGTGAGGGTCTCGATCGAGCTCCCAGCTTGGGATTTGGCACTGGCCATTAAGCTTGAGAATCATCGGGGGGTGATTTGCCAAACCGTGGAACCACTAAAGTGTTGGTCGACACAACGAGGAGTAGGGGAAGTTGGCAAGCTTCCCGAGACCTCGTAAAAAATCACCGGTGTCATCTTATGTCCACACTTCGCGGTGGTTTGCAATCTCTTCATCTCAAGCCTTGTTCTTACATTCATATATACTTTGTGTTTGTGCTTGAGTAGAGTAGTTATAATTATCTAGCTTGTGTAGCTTGTTTAGTTACTTTGCTTAGCTTGTGTAGCTAGGTAATTTGAGCCTTTGGGTTAGGCGTGTGTTGCCTTATCCATTGTGCATCTAGTGAGCTTAGGGGCTTTGTGCTTTTGCTTACTAGAATTGTGTAGGAGCTCACCCTTGCTTAGAGTACTAGTGCTTAGGTTTGTGTGACCTTGCATTAGAATTGATTAGGAGCTCAAGCTAGGCTTGTCACCTCACTCTTCTTGTGTAGGATCTTTTGTGAGATGATTTAGAGTCTTAGTTAGAGGGGTGAAGTCTTGGCTAGACCGATAAGTTTAATTCCACATTTGTTTCGGTTAGCCGGTGCGATTAGTTTTTAAAAGGGACTATTCACCCCCTCTAGTCCCCATCTCGACCCTTCAACGGTCAAGGCAGTGGAGGTGTCAAGAGGAAGGCTTTGGAGAAGCGGTTTCCAAAGAGGGGCAGAGGCAGAGGTTCTACTTCTTCTGGGAGACCTACAGCTGAGCAGCAGCAGGAAAGGGAAAGGGAGTTGAGGCGCGAGCTGAGATATGGCAGAAAGATTTCTGAGATTGGATGTCCAGCCACTCCCATTGACATTTGGACTTTTGATGACTCCTACATGAGAGATTATGAGGAGCAGATTCACTTGAGGAGACCTCCAGATGACAGTGTAGCTCGCAGGAGGATTGACTACTCCACAGGGAGTAGGTTGAGCACTGAGGCTAGGAGGGTGAATCCCTACACCACTCCTAAGGATCTAGGAGTCGACTACAGGTTTTGGAATGTCTTTCACTCAGACTTTTATGCCTCATCTGTCCTCAAGAATAGGGAGCCCAGCATTAGACAGATGCACTACATAGACTGGGATCTTCTAAAGGCTAAGGGAGAGCCTGAGATTAACAGGGCCATCAGGGCATGTGAGAAGCATGAGCTGAGAAACTTGATGGAGTTTCAGTATGATTGGAATGCTGAGATACTTGGACAGTTTCATGCCACCTACTTTCTAGAGAATGAGGACACCATGCATTGGATGACTGAGGGTGTTCACTACTCAGTTGACTCTGTCACCTTCTCCAGGATTCTTGGTTTTGGCAGCAAGCATAGGAAGTTCACTCCTATTCATGCTGAGAAGAAGCTTGATGCTACTGTTGTTAGTTACATGTGGAGGGATCCAAGGAAGGCAGATGGGCTAGTGAGAGGGTTGAGCAGCTTCTACTACATTCTCAACAACCTTCTCAGGAACACTATTGATCCCAAGGATGGTGCAGCTTCAAACTTACATGGTTGGGTGAAGAATCTGCTAGCTAGACTTGCTCCAGGAGGTGAGAACTTCAATGTGCCTGCATATCTGTGGATGGAGTTGGCTGATGCTATGGATGATGGTAGGAAGAGCTTGCCCTATGCTCCCTACATCATGTATGTGCTTGAGAGGGTATCCGGCTTGAGGTTCAACAAGACAGATGAGCACAAGGCTTACAACCTCGAGCGGATCATGCCAGCAGCAGCAGCTTTAGAGGCACCAGCTAAAGAGGACACTCCACCCTCTCCATCAGAGGTTCCAGAGAGCTCTCATGCTAGAGCTAGGAGGGGCAAGAGCAGTTTCAAGAAGAAGATGACTACGTGGATGAAGGCTATGTTTGAGACTTGCACCTACTCAGCAGCATCTGCTCACAGAGTTGAGCGTAGGAAGAGGGAGGACAGAGAGCGTGCAGGAGTCACACCACTTTCACCTGTTCCTTCTCCACCTCGCTTTGTGCTTCCCAGCTTGTCAGAGTCTGCAGAGTCAGAGGACACCACTTCTGAGCAGGAGCTTGATTGGGACGAGACGCTTGGTGACTTTGTGCATAGGCAGCAGCAGCCTCAGGATCCAGAGGATCCACCACCTCGATGCTCGACACGCTTCACCTCTACTACTCACACTGCCAGCAGGGCCGTCATTTCTTCTACTTCAGAGGAGGAGGAGGAGCAGGGTGACGACGAGGAGGACGAGGAGGAGGGCAGTGCCTCAGAGTGACTTGATCCTTCTCCTTTTCTTTTCTCCTTTTTGGTGCTTTATGCCAAAGGGGGAGAAAATTAGAGGGGTCAAAACTTTTTCGCGCCTTCGACTGCTGTTTATCCTTGTTTAGCATGTCCTAGAGAGTTAGAGTTTGAGAGTAGGCTTCAAAACTATTTGTGAACTTGTAATAATGCGACTTACTTAACTCTCTTCGTATGGTTTATGGACATGTGTTGGTTCTATGTGATTTAGCTTGTCATATTCATGCTGTTCTTTCATATTTATATATGATTCATGCTGTGGAATTTCTGTTGGCAGCAGACCTGTTTTGGCAGGAGCGGCGGTGCCGCTCAGGTCAAAACAGACCTGTTGCTTTGAGTGCTGAAACTGTCATGATGCATCACGTATATTCTTCTGACACATATGTTAGCACTTGACACCCCACAGCAGGCATGGATGTAGGGGGAGGTCCCTACATCACCTAAATGTGTGAAATTTGACCTCTTATGTCAAAATTGAGAATTCAAATATCACTCACACATTTAGGGGGAGGTCTCACTGCCTAAATATGTGATTCATGTTGCAAGACATCATTTTGAGCATTCAAGGCTCATTCACATATTTAGAGGGAGGTACCTACATCCATGGCTCGAAAAATCTCCATTATTTGACTATCTTTTATAAGCTCTAATTAGGTTGTCACCAATCACCAAAAAGGGGGAGATTGTAAGTGCAATCAACCTCTATTGTGGGTTTTGGCGTTGATGACAATCTAAATAGAGGACTAATGAGATTTATCGAGTTGACAAGTAGGCAATAAGCAAAGAGGACATTGCAAACCTTAAGGAAGAGTACCCGATTTGATTTGCTGATTGGTACTTCAAGAAAGGAGGTTTATATTTATTTTACTTTTGAATTTGAGTATAGGTATAGGACACTGCCGCTCGTGTTCTGACCGTTGGAAGTGGGAGTATTTATACTTTCCTTTTCTACCCCCAACAGTCACCTTTCTTCTCCCCTGCTCACTTTCGACAGAAAGGACCCAAGTGCTCAGCTCTCTCTCCTCCATTGAAGCTCCTCACCCCCTCAAGCTAATCCATCGATTCCACCATCGATTCTTGAGTGTGAGGGCTGCAAACTTCGATTGGAAGGGAGCTCCACTGATCTTCATCGTTCTAGAGGCACTTGGTTCGCACTTTGGCCGGCGGTTGTGGTCTTTTACTCTTGGAGCTTGCTCCTAGCCGGCTAGTGTGTCACCCTTGAGCTTGCCAACTTGTGTGGCAGCCTAGGGAGGTTTGTAACACCCTCTTGCATCTAATACATTACCCCACATCTCTAGGATTCGGTTCCTAGACTTGTGAACGAGGCAAAGAGGCAAACCTTTGTGGTGAGCTCATTCCTTTGTGGAACCTCAACAACGTGAACTTAGGCAAGCCTTGGTGGCGAGCTGAACCACGGGATAAATCTCCGTGTCACCGTGTGCTTGATTTACTTTACTTTGAAATCATATTGTTGTTGTTGAGAGGATTTAGGGTTTGAGGCCGATCTTTTTGTATACTCTCGATCTGCTTGTTTCAGCTTTTGATCTGCAGCCTATACCTGTCCAGGAACCAAGGAAAATTACTCGATCTATTTTTGTTGGACAGATTTTGAACTGTGAGCGGACCTTCTTCTGCAGGAGCGGCGGTGCCGCTCAGAGTAGCGGTGGTGCCGCTTGGAGCGGCGGTGCCGCTTGACCCGAGCGGCGGTGCCGCTCAGGAAACTGACAGTGATCCTACAGAAATCAGTGCGGGCTTATAACTTGTTGCACCTGTATTGGACTCTCGTCGGGGACATGATCGTGTGATGCTTAACTCACTACGTCAAAAGTTTACTGTAAGAGCCAGGTCAGTTTAGTTATAGGAGCGTCTTAATCTCGAGCCGCCTTTAAAGTAACTTTGCCATGCGACCCGAAACGACTCGCCCTTGCTGATTACTCAGTAAGAGCGGCTGTTGTTTCCAGCCGTTTTTACAGTTTACACATAAATTAGGGACGGCTGGATCTCCAACCGCTCTAGCTACTTATTCATTAAGGGCGGCTGGAGACAACAGCCGCGCTTACTAAGTAATCAAGTTGTGGGCTCTGTCCTTGATTGGGCCTGGGCCCAATGTTATAAGTGTGGGTCGGATTGTTTTGGAAAGGCCTGGTGGAACCACCACTTACTGTCTTCGTGTTTTTTTTTAAGAATGCCATCTTCTTTCCAGAGTCTCTCGCGCGACGATGAAGAAGAAGCCTGGGGCCGGCCATGAGAAGAGTAGAATAAGCAGCAGGTGGAGATTCCAAGCTCCGGTGTCCTAGTTAATTCGCTCCTTTCTACGTCCTCGAGCCACTCTCCCACTCGCGCTCACTCCCCCGCCGGCCACTGACACATAAAGAAAGACTCTGGGCGCCTCGATCTCCTCCCAAAAAATTGCTCAAAGGCAGCATACTTCGATCTGATCTGAAATCCTTTGGTGGAGAGCTTGTTGAAGGTAAGGGGACGCTGTAAGGGCGGCTGGAGGAACCGCCCTTACAGTTCCGTTCACTATAAAAGCCATCTCGGAAGAGCGGCTAGGAAAACCGCCCTTACAGCACCCTTGCAGCCGCCCTTACAGAAACGTGTAGACGTAGTGACTAGTGGGTTTGATTCTAGATTAAAATTAGAGCACTAGAGATCTACAGACCGACTCATTTCGGATATAGCTAGGCGACTATGAAGCCCTCCTTGAACCATTTTTGAACTACCATGAAAACTATGGTGTGGCAGTGATACGTCCAAACATTTGTACATTCGTGAACGGAGGTACGTAATCGGAATATGAATTGAAGGCACCTTGAGTGGAAATGGACTATATATTCACGTTCCAGCCACCAGTTTTAAAGCAAACACTTTGTTTTGTACAACCCATATACTGTGCAAGAGAGTGTTCGCTTCCTGAAAAATGATTCCAAAAAATGCTACAGTGCCTGTCACATCGAATCTTTTATTGTACGCATGAGAAATTAAATATAGGTAAACGAAAAAACAAATTACATAGTTTGGCTGAAAAATACGAGACGAATTTTTTGAGTCTATTTAGTACATGATAGGACAATAATTATCAAATACAAACGAAAAGTGCTACATCAGCCGAATCCAAAATATTTTCATTGCAATGTATCATGGTGCATGGTACTGTGTGGTTGCATGCTAGGTACTCCGTACACTGTGTGCACACGGTGACCCACATTGCATTTGAATTATTGAACCATGGATGCAGATGTTTGGTGAGAAACTTCAATTCCCAAATATAGTTCGTGTGGTGTCAGAAGAACTGTTGAGGTTTTCTGATAGCTACTCGATTAGAGGCAACACAATCAATATTCGACATCAATACGGCTACATTGCACATTGTCCTTGCACTGGGTAAGCTATGGGCTGCTCATCAACACATAGTACGACATATATATGCACCAACCCTATTGTTTTTCAAAAACGGCGAGGTTCGGTGAGGGTACATCGATATGTTCCGTGATTATTACCAATTTAGTGCGCCATGTGCAAATCGAGAATAATTGTGCATATGTTTTCAGAGTTTAGGGCATTTGGATCCCGCCCAACGCGCACCCACGTCGCCGCGCCGCAAGTGCCAAACACTCACGCCGCACATCGCCAAAGGTTTGGTGGTGGCGACCATGGCGACTGCCGTAGCTGCTAGTTTATTTTCAGCGGCGTACCACCCCAACTGTCTAGTTTAGATACGGTTCAGGTATTACATTTCCAGCTACGTATACATACAGATTATCGATTTAGTATTTGAACTCCTTTTCAATATACTTGCCGACAGATCAAGAAACATTAGTTGAGACACAAGGTATATGTGGTGACGGCATGGGCGCGTCGCATTCTTTCCTAACCGTTGGTACAGTAGCATAACGAAATGGTTTGAGTGCAACAATATATATAAATCCTTCGATGCGTCCTATTATGGTTGTGTGCTAATTTGCAGGTGTTAATACGTTTTTCTTCTCGATCACGCAAAAATATTTGCATGTGTTTATATTAAGGTAGAGACATTGTTTGATACAACATGTCTTAATGGCAATCTCTAGCTCCCTTTTCTAAAGAAAAAAAATCTCTAACCAAGGAAAATACCAAACAACCTGAGTCCACTTTTCAGGCCGGCATTTCCCCTTCGCACGAGCACAAAGCCAAAGCTCTTGGCGGTAACTTTCAATTGCCCTACACAGTATGCTTCCATGCTGGTTTTGGGTTCATGTGAGGAGAAACTATACAGGCTTGGGTTATGCTGAAATTTCAGGGTGGCTGATCGTAGAATTTTCAGCATACCGGTTTGAGTACCAACTGTATTATGTAGAACTTGCAACATACGGAGTACTAGTATAATTTGGGTTAAGGGACCGACCTCTGTCTACAAAGGACAATTCAAACAGACCAATTTATTGATGGTGAATGGCATATGATGATATCCAAGGACAATGTACAAGGTTGTCCGACTCCAAAACAGTTCTTGAAAGGACACATACATTGATGCTGCTTAATTGTTGTCTCAAAGAGCCCAGCTACCTGAACAGATCCGCTTCTGAGCTTCTCGCACCACAAAGAATTGATGCATCTCAAACACTTGCATCCTCGTTTAAATGGCATGAAGTCGCCACGCATCCAGCATGCAAGCATATTATAGGGCAAATTATTCCCCAGAACTTTGGTCTTTTTTGCTCGTTGTTTTGGTCCATTGCTGGAAATGCTCTTGGACATTCGAGATGAGTATTTTACTTGAAACATGTTTGGAAGAATGCAGGAACTAAAATATTTCTATGCAAATTGAACTGTTTTCTTGTGAAATTTCTACTACGGGTGTGTTTAGAGGCCAAAATTTTGGCCCAAAATTCTGAAATTCTGGCACTGCAGCGAACTGAAAAGACTGTAACACGTTTCGTTTGTTTGTGGTAATATTATCCTACCATGGGGTAAGGCTCAAAAAATCGTCTCGCAATATACATCTAAACTGTGTAATTAGTTTATTTTTTACCTACATTTCATACTCCGGATATGCGTCTTTTGGTGCATTTATTGTTTCGATGTGATGGGATGTGATGGGAGTACAAGAAATTTTGGAGAGAAATTTTGGCCTCTAAACACAGCCGTAGTCTTGTTGCTCCATAGTGTTAGCCTGTTAGGTGTGATGTTTATTGATGATGCGATATATAGTGTTTGAGACACGAGGGGCAATGGCGTAGGAACATATATAGTAATATACCTGAGCAAAACTAGCCCGGCCCGCAGGCCCGGCCCGAGCCTGATGGGTTTTGGCCCGCCCACGAACCTTACTGGACAGGGCCTGGGCAGAGATTTTGAAGCCCGGTAAAATTTTTCTTGGCCCAAACTCGGCCCGAAATACATTTTTAGCTATTTTGTAGTGTAAAATACGCGGGTAACCCGCCCAAGTCCGGGCCCGACCCGAGCCTGGCCCGAAAAAGCTAGGCCCGACTTGCCCAGTGGGACGTCATGGGCAGGATTTTTTTGCCCCGAAATAATTATGATTTTTTTCGGCCCGGCCCGAACCCGACCCGGCCCGAAAAATGCTCAGGTCTATACAGTAAGGTGCAATATAAATAATAGAACAAAATGTGTGCTGAAATCTAGAATAGGCCGGCCATTCTCCCTCTGTTCCCAAATAGATCAATTCAATTCATGCTAGACTATCTTAAGTTTGACTAACTTTATAAGAAAAAATGTAACTATAAGAGGTGACCTGAGGGGGCTCACAGGTGATGGTGGTTGGCAGCGGCCTAGGGTTAGCCATGGCAGCGGCGGGTGCCATGGAGGCGGCGGCGTGCACAAGGGCAGGGGCGGCGCAGCGGCTAGGGTTTCGGGTGTGTGCGCGAGAGAGCAAGGAAGGGGAGGTTTCATTCTTTCTATTATTTGCTTGATCTGTTACATCTCCCCTCATATTTATAGTCATGGTACTTGACTTGACTCCTAAGCAAACCAAGAGATGCTTATTGATTCAGATTGTCCTTCTCCTTTAACAAGCTCGACTTTCTATCTTAACCGACTCTTTCTAAATCTAACTACTAGGACTCATTAAGGTAACTGGAGATGACGACGCTAGCGGCGGCCTAGGCGCTTCCTCCTAGGGTAGTACCATTCGAGGTTAATTAGGCTCCACGGGGTGCACGTGGTGTGTTCTGTGAGGTGTGGTAGCTTTCAAAAATGGGTGCCAAAGACTTAGTTATTAGGGACCAAAGTTTCTTTTGTCTTTGTTAAAAAGTTTCTATAGAGAGCTCATAGACTCACTTTGGATTTCTACGGGCAAGGAAAGGAGCAAAGGTTGCAATATCTATTCTCTTCTGTAATTTTTCCCGACAGTGCAAGAGTATCAATGGTGGTGGCTTTGTGGGAGCAACCCAGGAAATGCTTGCCAACAACTATTTTCTTGAAGGGCTCTATAAATAATAGACATGGGTTTGGTGAATTTAGCTATCTTGGTATAATAGTCATGGGTTTGGTGAATTTAGCTATCTTGGTACCATTGGCAAATGTCCATACATATTTGGAGCTTAAGAGAACACACTCCATTCACTTTGCTTACTTGAAATTGCATTCGTGTGAGATTGAGAGAGCATCACATTCACCTCCTCTCATCCCTTTTCTTTGTCCTTGCAACTGACTTCTTATGGACCCCTGTTGAACGCGACCAAGTCCATGTCATCCTTTCTTTGCATTGCCTTTCAATAGCATACTTCATGATGTTGTTAGACTACTTTTTTTTCCCCTATAACCATTTCTGAAATATAATCGGGATTATGAAGTATGATAGTTAGAGGAATTGGATTTGTAGATTATTATGGTGGATTATTATTGGTTTAAGTGATAAATACTTGTAATCATAAAGAAAACATATGAAGATGGATTATAGAGTTTTTTGTAATAGGTGTTTTAATTATAATAATCCTATAATTGCAAAGTGGATTAAAAGGCCCTTAATTAGACACCGCTAAAATAGTATAATTGTTTTAGCTGATTATGTAATCCTGGAATCAGCTAATTATTCTAAGAATCAGGTAAAATAATCACAGTGGTAAAATACAACAAATAAAATTACTTTAGATGATTATTTAATCCTAGAATCCGCTAAAATAATCATAGTGATGAAATAAAGAATTAGGACCTTTTATTTTAGCTGATTATTTAATCCTAGAATCAGCTAAATTGCATGTTTGATCACAGTTAGATTATTCTAGCTTATTCTTACAATCACAGTGGATTAAAAGGGCCTTAGACAGCCCAATCATTTTAAGACTAAGTTAATTTGCTTACCCTAAAATAGTAAGCACCGTTAAAGATGAACTAGCGTTGCTTGAGAAACAAAAATATATAAAAATGAAAACAGGTGTACCTTAACTATTGCCCTTATTTGATGGCCGTGTGGGCATCCATGCTCTGAATCACAGCAATTACAACTATCCTATCAACAATTCAAATGCACTACCGAATCATTCCAACATAGGAAAAGAAAACACTCATATTAACTATAGTGGCGTCAGTTTCTTCAAATCCAGTTGGAATTTTTGGTCCAACACCACACCAGAATAGACAACATTAATGCTGGAAATAATAAAATTAATGAATAACTCGTTGTTCATATATGGAGCCAAAAAGACAGGGGTCTCCGCCTCCGGAGGTCAGCACGTGATAGACCAACCGAGCCACAAAACAAGCCATCATCCAGCGCACGCGCCTCCACCACAGCCGAAAACGCGTCCTCAGTACTACTCACGAGAACCAAATTCAACGACGCAGTGACGCGTGTTTTTTTTTTTTTTGAAAGGAAAACAAACAAACGCGTTTGCTGCTTTCCAAAAAAATGGCTCTTCTGATTCGCAGTAGGAAACACAAAATTCACTGTTTTGCTAAGATATAATTCACAAAGAGAATTCAAATTAGTACCTGATAAAGAAAAGCAAGTTTATTAAGGGTGTGTTTAGAGGCCAAAATTTTGGGCCAAAAACGGAATTTGGTCCAAATTTCAAATTCGCAGATCAGTAATAACCGAAAATCTTGAAGCACATTTCGTTTGTTTGCGGTAAATATTATCCTACCATGGGGTAATTAGGCTCAAAAGAATCGCCTCGCAATGTACATCTAAACTATGTAATTAGTTTATTTTTTTTACCTACATTTCATACTTCTGAATGCGTCTTTTAAATGCATTTATTGTTTCGATGTGATGGGATGTGATGGGGATGTGATAGGAGTGCAGGAAATTTTGGAGGGAATTTTTGCCTCTAAACACAGCCTAAGTATAATAGTAGGTATTGTACGGAAGGCTAGAAAATCTCAACCAGAAATTTGTCTCTACAGCGAGAATTGTGGTCGATCCACTCGGCTCCTATGATATAATACTACACGCGCCTTGTTGTGTTACCTCGTCGGGCCATAGTATCGTTGCCTATGTGTTTGCTTTGCCATTGCATGATTGCATCTACACGATCATGCCTCGTCATCATGCCACGTTTATGCCATCCATCTACACCATATCTTCGTCAAAATATTCTAGTCTCCACCACCAATATCGAGCGCTACCATGTTCATTGGACTTGTGCCTTCGGGTTAGGCAAGTCATCCTCTGTATAACTTCTTCTTCGTCTAGCTCAACCACGTTTTCAGCATCGCCATTGCTTATCCACCTACTTCATCTACTCCAACACCTGCGGGTTGCGTCGACGCATTCTACCCAACCGTTCTAAGCACTGCAACAGAGTTCTCTGTTGATCCCTCATACGCTCACTGATACATGGTTGGGGTCGCTTCCTATTACGTCCGGTATTGGCGACACTGGTGAATGCTTTCGTCCACGACACATTTCGGCTTAGACCTGGTAACTTCGTTGCATCCTTGACGGCTTGGCTACACCAACCATCTATCGATCGCATTGATCTTGACTGTGTCGACGTCGACATTGCTCTCTTCCATGTTGACTGTCTCATGCATCTGCGTTCTTGTCAATTTCTTTTTCGATCTCATCATCTTCTCGCCAAAACAAGAAAATACAAGGAAAATCGGAAACAGATAATGAGGAATGGAAATACTGTATTTGCCAAATTTCCGGCAGTTTCCTTTTTTTTTTTGAAGTAAACAAGAAAATACTAGGAAAATAGGAAACAGATAATGATGAATGGAAATACTGTATTTGCCAAATTTCCGACAACTGGCAGTTTTTTTTTTTTTTGAAGTAAACAATAACTGTCTTTTGCCATCCTGTCACTCACTCACACTCCCATTCTTGCTTATATGTCGTCCTCTTCTCGCTCAATCCCCATCCCCAAATCTCCCATGGCTCCCCCACCGCCCACCCGCACCGTCCTCGCCGCCACCCTGCTCCTCCTCCTCCTCCCGAACAATGCCGACGCGTCGCCGGCGGTGAACCCGTTCACGGCCAAGGCGGCATTCATCCGGTACTGGAACCGCAAGGTGCCCAACAACCGCCCACACCCGGCCTTCTTCGTCGCCAAGCTCTCCCCGCTCCCGGCCGCCGACTCCGCCTCCTTCCCCACCGCGCTGCCCGACATCCGCGCCCGCCTCCCCGAGCTCTGCACCAAGGCCGCGCTCCTCTGCCCCGGCCCGACCGACGCGGCGTCGCTGGCGGCCGCGTCGGGCCCCAGGGGCGGGGGACCGTTCAGGACTACAGCAACGCCAACTTCTCCAACTACGGCACCGGCGGCGTAGCGGGGGCCGACTCGTTCCGGAACTACTCCCCGGACCTCAACATCGCCGCAGACAGCTTCCGCCGCTACGGCCGGGACTCGTCGGGCCGCGCCGACAGCTTCGCATCCTACGAGGCCGACGGCAACGTGGTGACCGCCAACTTCACCTCCTACGCCGGCGGCGCCACGGGCGGGTCGGGCTCCTTCGCCGCGTACGCCGCCGAGACCAACGTCCCGGACTCCACCTTCACCAACTACGACGCCGCCGCCAACGGCCGCGGCCGGAGCTTCGCGTCCTACCCCAGGAGGCTAACCACGGGGAGGACGGCTTCTCCGGCTACGGCAAGGGCGGCAACGGCGTGCGGGAGACGTTCGCGTCCTACGGCAACGAGTCCAACGTGCTGGCCTCCGCCTTCGCCAACTACGGGCAGTCGGCCAACGGCGCCACGGACACCTTCACGGGCTACGGCGTGGAGGGGAACGTCCCCGAGAACACGTTCCGGAGCTACGGCGCCGGCGGGAACGCCGGCGTCGACACCTTCAAGAAGTACCGCGACGACGCCAACGTGGGCGACGACAGGTTCACCTCGTACGCCAAGGGCGCCAACGGCGGCGCCGCCGAGTTCCAGAGCTACGGCAACTCGGCCAACCCCGGCAGCACCATCTTCAAGGGCTACGGCGAGGGCACCAACCCCAACCACCACATTGGGTTCAAGGAGTACGCCGGCGAGAACAACACCTTCAAAGACTACGCCAAGACCGGCGTCAGCTTCAAGGAGTACCACAACACCTCCACCTCGGCGCTCACGACGACGGTGTCTGCGGAGGCGGCAGCATCGATGCAGCACCACGAGCACCTCAAGTGGTCGCCGGAGCCCGGCAAGTTCTTCAGGGAGCGGGAGCTGGTGGCCGGGAACCGAATGCCGATGCCGGACATCAGGGACAAGATGCCGCCGCGGGCGTTCCTGCCGAGGGACATCGCGTCGAGGATCCCGTTCGATCCCCGCGCCGTGTCGGAGGCGTTCGGCCTCCCCTGGACACGGCGATGGGGAAAGCCGTGTCGTCGACGGTGGCCGAGTGCCTGCGCGCGCCGAGCAAGGGCGAGACGAAGCGGTGCGCGACGTCGGCCGAGGACGTGGTGGACTTCGCCGTGGAGACGCTGGGCGACGACATCGTGGTGCGCAGCACGGCGTCCACGCGCGGCAGCGGCGGGGACGTCGTGCTCGGCGCCGTGTCCGGCGTGGACGGCGGCCGGGTGACGCGGTCCGTGTCGTGCCACCAGAGCCTGTTCCCGTACCTGGTGTACTACTGCCACTCGGTGCCCAAGGTGCGGGTGTACGAGGCCGACATTTTGGCTGCCGATGCCGACGCCGACGGTGGCGCCGGCGAGAAGATCAACCACGGGGTGGCCATCTGCCACCTGGACACGTCGGACTGGAGCCCGACCCACGGCGCGTTCGTGGCGCTCGGCGGGAAGCCCGGCGAGGTGGGAGGTGTGCCACTGGATCTTCGAGGGCGACATGACGTGGACAGTCGCGGATTTGACGTTCCTCTGCAGCCTACCTCAAGGACGGACGTCTTGCAAGAACTAAGAAGAATTATTTTCTCATCTCGCAATTTCATTTTTTTTTTTCACTCCTTTCTCGATCTACCTTATATAACGCACGAAGGTGGTAAGAATTGTGCAATTGGTGCAGGAGAAAAAGGTTTGGTGAATGATGAAACTGTAAATCTTGGGTAGTGGGTAGCTGGCGATGTGATTGTCTTGATCAAATTGCTGCTATGGTCAAATGGTGGTGCAAAACAAATGAGTTATAATTCCAAAACAAACAAAAGCTTTTGTCAAAATTTTCAGCTGCTGTATAAAGTGATGAAGTTCAAGTACGTCGTGTCATTTTCAGTGTGTAATGTAGCAGATCTCAGTCAGAAGCAATCGAATAGTTTCTTCCATGATCACATCTCATCTCACAAGAAAAGCGAGCAGCTTGTAACGGAAGGTTGGTGGATACGGGTGCCCGGCCTTTTGTAACCATGGACCATGGACGGATCGGATCATGCACCGACCGATGTTCCAATGTTGCAAAGGGGACGGACGGGAGAGAACGAAAGTGACACGACAAAGAAACCGTGCCGTGTGAGAAAGAAGCACAATGCAAGGTTCTCTCATGGCCGGCCTGCCACAATTCTAGCAATGGAATTGATTCCGAACTCGATCCTGCCACTGGCGTGGCTCTAGAAAACGGCAACTCCGAATGATCTGGTTCTGGTCATCACCACCTACCAGCTAGGAGTAAGTACTGGAAGTATGTTCCAATGTCATTTTTAGCAAGAATCTCGAGAAGATGGCCATCTTGGATTGGTAATCCTGAAAATGAAACGCCTCTGAAACCGCGTGATTCGTTGTTGCCTCATTGCGAGCTGTGCAGTTGACGCCGGGGTTCAATTCGGCGACATGTTCTAGTGCTCTTGGGATGGCTCCTGATTCCTGAACCCTGTACCGCATTGGATGGATGTTGATGCGTGTTCTCTCATCTCTTGGTTGTAACAGGGCAACGGGCGGTGGAAGACAACAAGAGGCTGGACCTGGAGGTGAGGTGACTGCGTTGTTGCCTAGCGTACGTGTGCATCCATCTTCAGTGGCTAGTTTAATCGGGGACGCGCGTGGGAGGGCTTTGGCGTCTGGCCGGCCAGTCCAGATTGCGAGCTGAGCTGCTGCTGTGCTCTTGCTGGGTAGGTGGCTTTGTCTGGCTGCTTGCTGCTCACGAGCTCTAGGCGGCAGGATGAGGCTGAGGCTGGGCCTTCTTACTCACTCTGCCCGTGACGGCTACTACGAGCCTGATGCTGCTTTGTGATCACGAGGGCAGCCTAATACTGGCGTTATAATATTCAGATCAGATTACTATACTGGTTGTTCAGGTTACCAGAGTCAGTGCCGCCGCTGGCCATTGACCGCTGTTACTGAACCTGGCCGCCCTGCTCTCTGATTCTCAACCATGACATGCCTATCAGCTACTAGTAGCTATCAGGTGTATCCTGTCGCCTGTTACTGAACCTCAACTGAAAAGATTTCATCATCATCATCATCTACCATCCATCCTGATCTTGCATTTGGCCTGGATTGATCGGTTGATTGGTTTCTGAAATGAGCAGTATCTGTATTTGATAATTTTGATTACTGCACGATTGGATGGAATCTTGGAGCAGGTATTTTTTTAGAAATCAGAAGAATCTGTAGTAGTATTGATTAAATTTTTGATTAGTGAAGGGTTTGATGGAATCTTGGAGCAGGTACTCTGAGCAGTGAGCACTGCAAATCTCTCGTCTCATTATGACACCGGACAATCCATGTCACCTCGGATGATCCGGCTATTTTTTTGGTGGGGGTGCGTGGGCGTTTCAGAGCACCCAGCGCTGAGAGAGAGAGAGAGAGAGTAGTTGGAGTGGAGGGCCCCGTGGTGACCTTCGTCAATGCAATGCGTTTGGCGTTGGGAAGGGAACAGTACTGCTGCTGCTGCTACCAGTCGACCACTGACCCTGTTGCCATGGGTGGCTGTGGCTGAGGTGAGCACCTTCGAGGTCAAAGAGCTGGCAGCTGGAATCAATGGCCAGAGTGTGTCGTGCGTGCATCACATGAACAAGAACAAGATTGGAATCAATGGCAGGGACTCCCTCCTCCAATTTGAGATTGGCCTGTGATTAGCACAAATGTGCGTCCTTTTCCACCCTATCCATGCATCGAATGGCATTATTTTTCATCTGTTTTTCCTTTTTTTTGTTTGTTTGTTTGTGTGCGCGTGTGTGGTGGCGGTGGCAGCTCCCTGGCTCACACTAGGGGCTGTGTGTGTGTACTATCGAGGAGGGGTACCATACCATGGGCCAGCCAAAGGATGAGTGGCAGGCAAGTTTGGTGAAGGAATTTAGGCTCACTAGCCAAGTAGCCATGCATAATGCCATAAATCATTCATTCATTTGGCACTGAAGAAAAAAATTGAATTTGTGGTGATGATGATGATAAGTGAAATCTTTGTGAGTTCCTGGTGTCGATGATTGCGTGTCTGAATACTAGTACCATGCATCTCCAGTGTGGGCACTGGCCAAACCGTAAACATCTTTCATCTACTTCTCAAAGAGAAGCCGTGCCATGACAAATGGCAATGATGTCGTTGCTTCGTAACAAAAAGACTAGTTGTGGTTGTGGATCCTTAGATTGGATGCGAATCATTCTTCCATGAAGGATTTTTGACCTTTTGCTTCAGTGGTTTGTGCTGGTACTTGCTGCACTTTGGATCTGTTCTTAAACTGGAGCCTGTAATTTACATACATCACTGACAAGCTCATGGATATGATGAGTAAAACCAGTTTTATTTACCTTTGAAACCTTAGAGTAAAAACTGAGAACAATCTTACTTTTGTACCCTTTCTGAAGCTATGTCAGAAACTGTGTTAGTTACATTACTAGTAAGAATGATAGTTTGATAATGATAGTTTGATAATGAGACAAAGATTTTAGCTAAGTACCCTTTCTGATACTTTCGATATACCACCACAGATCTTGATGCATGCATGCATACTCAATTGCTCATACAAAGTGTGTTTGCCTTTAAATTATGAACCCTATCACTAGCAACTAGCTTTAGCTAGGCTAGCCATATGGTAGGCACACGTTAATTACATATTCTCTGCCACTGAATTGTGTTGCCAGTAAATCCTGCAAAAAGTGAACGAATAGTACAAAAGTTTGGTTTGGGGTTTCCTAGTTGGTTTGCAAACAAGGCAAAGTTGTCGATCAAAGAACAAAGAGCGAGTTCATCGGTGAATTACTAAATTTAATCTTTCCCTTGTTACACTGTGGTCATTCCTCTGGAGCGAGGATAGTGTGTTTGCGAACATCCTTTAAATTAGTGAGAGGAAGCCCTCATCTTGCACGCACTTTGGCGACCGAGGGGAAAAACGGCGGAGGCCAAGCTGGAGTACGATGCCATGCCATATGGTACGGAGCTCTTCCCGTTAATTACATATTGCTCAGCGCATGCCACTGATCCACGGATCCGTCTTAGGCATGTGCAATATAGGTTGTCTAATCTCGTGAGTAATAGTAGAAAAAGGTTTGAGTTTGCGCATAATGTAATATCCTTTCCAAACAAGGCGAAACGACGGCGCCAATCGGATGTAAAAATTTCTTAAAATACAAAATAAAATTTTTTTGTTCGGTAAAAACACTGTGGTCATTACTCATTATTATCCCAGGTCAGCACAGGTCATACTGACGTCATGCTAGATGGGCGAATCTCCAATGCTTTGTCTATCTATCTACCATTTGTCCTAGTGCAACAGCAATGCATAGCACCATCTAAGTTGTTGTTAATCAGTTCACGCTATCACAAAAAGATCAGTGGTCTACCGGCTGGCAGTCTGCATTCTACAAACGATTGTGCGATCCAGATCCTGTCAATACGATTCCCAAATTGCTGGAAAAAGTCCAAACAAGTTGGTCACTGCGAGCCAGCTCTGCTCTGGTCTTTTGAGGCATCCTGAATGACCCCCTTTCAGACAAGCACACAACGCAACGTTGGTGTCGTTTCGATACAATGCAAGACCTGTTCCTGCTTGTTGCAGCTCCACTCTGCTGAAACTCTTGACTGCAAAAAGCCAGGACATCCTCAATGCCAATGGATCGCAGAAAGTAAAAAAAAGGCAGGCACATGCATGATGGATGAACGCACAAGCACCGCTTGTTTAACTTTAGCAAGAAGAAGACGACGAAGTGTGATATGAGAGGATACCTAGCTGGTGGCAGGCTCCCAGACCTCCTTTGTGTGGCAACAAGGTCACAGAGCGCAAGTGCTTGCTATAATTGGCTTTATTCCCTCATCCATCTCCTGCTGCTGCTTTTCAGCTCCACCTTTTTGTTTGGTTTGCTCTCGTCTGGCCTTCAGATTCTGATGGTCACCGATAAAAAGGTTCAACTCTACAATGGTCCAGAAAGGTAGCTGGTTAGGTTGCAAAGCACCATGGCTTCTGGTCTTTGTTCTTAGATTAAATTAACACAGGAACAGACAAACTTAGTTTGATTGCTTTTATATCGATCTCAGTTCATGCTAGCTAGTCCCTTAATTTAAAGAAGACCATTCATGCCCTTATTCTTTCAACAACGTGACTCTTTCTCCCCAATTCTTAGACATCAGCAGTGTATTCATTTTAGACCGGTCTTTGCCATTTCAGACCAAGAACAGGTGTCTGCATTTCACGAACTGGCCTAGCAATGATCAACGACGTTCGACTGAACGCGAAAAAACTAGCAAGCTTGCACTTCGCAGCAGAAGATCCATGCATGGTTCCATGCCAAATTATTCAGAGGGCGAGGCTGGTTAGCAAAGGCCTATTGCTGATCATGCATATATATGGTTTTTAGCAAATGGTGCTTCCTCTTGGTGCCATGCCTATATATGGTTTTTAGCAAATTGTTCTGCCATACTCAGGGAAACACACTGCTGAGCAGTCGAGGACCTTCAGATTCTGATGGATCACTGATGATTAAAAAAAAGAGGCTGAACTCAACAATGGTCCAGAAAGGTGGCTGGTTATGCACTATTTTTTCTTGGTCCTGTAAAGTTGCAAAGCACCAGGCTTTCTGCTCATTTGTTCTCACAAACATTAACACTAGGAACAGACAAACATTAATTTGGTTGCTTTTTCATGCTCCTGTTCTTTCAACAATAAGTATCCTCAGACATCACATCAGCAGAGTGTTTAAACCAGGCTTTGCATTTTCAGATCAAGAACTGGCTTTGCTGACTGAGGAACAGAAAATTCAGTGTTCATTCCAACATATATATATATACAGTAGGTTAACTCAGCAAAACCAAAGGCTGAGAGAACAGACAGAATTACTGACCATGGATGCTTCGACGAGTTACGTCCCATCGACGACAACCGAACGCGAGAAAGAGATCACTTTCAAGATTGCATTTGGCAGCAGAAGGTCCATGTATGGTTCCATGCCAAATCATTCAGAGAGCAGAAGGCCGTGCACGCCACCATGTGCCGACCGAGGGCGCGAGGTTGGTTAGCAAAAGCCTGTTGCTGATCATCATCATCGTATATATGGTTTTGGGTCCAACTCCAATCCGTAGCTGCTTCCTCTTGGTGCCTTCCATTGCACCAAAGATCCTTATTCTCTCCTGCTCCTCAGCGAAACACGCTGACTGCTGAGCAATCGAGGACCATCAGGTTCTTCAGATAAGGCAGGCACATTATGGGTGAGTGCTTGCTTTGTTTGTCATCTGGTTCAGACATGCCAAGTAGCAGCAAGTTTTGCAGCATGTGAAACGAACGAGAGGAGAGCTTCACTGATCACTGCAATATTCCTGCCTGCATCTGCAATTCTGCATGGTTTCTGTAGTGGACAGCGTGGTCCTCGCTCTAACTTTGCTTAATTTGTCTCACTGACATGTCAATGGATGCTTTTCGTCCTTCAATTCTCAATCACTGTGGAAGTGGAACTGTGCCTTTGCTTCTCGTCCATGGATGTTCCGGTGCCAGAAGAGAGCAGAAGGGGGTAATTCTTACGGTCCCAGAGGTGAAATTGTGCGGGAAAAGACAGTGGCTAAATTAATGGCAGGAGAAGCAAAATCACGTGTTTCATTTTTGCAAGGACTGAGATTTGAGAGACATGAGCACGAGAGAGTAATTAAGCACCGTGTGGTCCCTCGTCTTATCGGCTTATCGCTAAGAAACAAATACTATGTGGTCTCTTTCTGTGTTTTTCATTCACTAAAATCCAACTCAAAATGTATGTTTTGCCCTTCAGCTCATGCCAAAGCCACGGTGGATAGATAGATTATTCCAACGATCAAAAGCATCATATCAGCGACTATATGAAAAGGTCATTACTGTACGTATGCTGCAAGAGTTGCCCTTAAGAGCAAGTATAATGAGGATGATTCAGATATTTAGCAGACGACTGAGGTATCCACGTCACTATATTCCTATGTGGAGGAGTGAGAAAAACCGGAGAGGGAGGTTGTCGTCTCGCGAATCGCCGGCTCAAAGCATGCATATGCGGTGCATGCACACATCGTCTCTTTCTTTTGTTTTTATTCATAGTGGGATAGGTTGTTGCCTAAAACGTAGCCCACACAAGAAAATCGTATTAATTGGATATGGGGTCCGCCACCACTGGCTGATAAACTCGGATGAGGGGCTCAATGCTCGAGTCGTCGGCACCCGGCGACTTTACTATTCTTGCTCTAAGTGTTAGCCTATAAAAAAATGACTATCTTTTTCTTTCCTTAAAAGAAAATTGAAGGTTGTTTCGTCAACCCATCTTAAATTTGATCAACTTTCTAGAAAAGTAATACTTATTTACCCAATAACGAAAATATATATAATTAACAAAACAAAATGCTTGTGTCAGAATGTATCTAGCTTTCCACTCTAGGAAGTGGTGTCAATTAAAGACATGAAAATATAAAATGTTAAGTGCTTCCAACATATTCATATTTAGATGTAAAAATACCCCCAATAAACTGCCAATTAACAGCAAGTGTTTTTACACGTTTTGCAAGGATTGAGCAACGTGAGAAAGGAAGAGAAAATAGATGTTAGTACCGTGTCGTCTTTTTTGGCCACTATGATCCAACACATGTGACCGCTTTATTTGTTTTCAGTGATACAACAGATAAGGCCAAGATCAGTTCTAACTGTGCTTTGGCACTTAACAACTTACCAATAGACTTAAATCACGTTATCTATTAGGGCAGACGCAATGTATCTTGTTGAGGTTGGTAATAAGGTGGGACCAAGGGGTTGTGGGTAGTAGGCATCAATCCACTTGAGGGACTTCTTTCACTCAGCCTCGCTTAAGGGCCTGTTTGGAGGACTTCTTTTTATTTGTGCCTTCATGCTACTTCCCGAGGATGTAGTGAAATCAGTTTTTTTCGGATCAACTATGTTGTAAATTATTTTAAGAAAACAGATTAAAAACAATTATATACTACAACGTTTAAGAGTCCTAAAAAAAACCAGAAAGGAAAAGCTTTCCCAGATGAGACTAAGGTCTTATCAAAAACAAAATGAGACTAAGGTAAAAAAATTCATTCTTGAGTTATCTTAAAAGAGTTCGCTTATAGTTTTTTTTATAAGAGTGGTTAACTAGAGGGCCTATATTTGTCAATGCTTTAAGAGGAACTCCTTACTGCCAGGTCTCACAGGTCTTCTCCAAGTCATATGAAGATGAATTCTAGCTTCTCCTAGCTTTTGTAAAATAATAACTTTAGCTCGATCCATAGAGTTTTCTTGTGGAGTTGAAAAAAAAAAAAGAGCATTTCCCACTAGTAAAAACTAACGGAGCAATGCCAAAGGAGATCAAAGTTAGATCATTTGAACTCGGCTAGACAATATTTTAAGGAAAGTCCTAACTTATCTGTTTGTACATAGATCCATAGCTAGAGAAAGAAAGTGGTGCTACTGATAATATAACCCTCTAATGTTACTTTGAAAATGCTAGTATTTGTATTGTCATGTCCATTAAAACCCGAGTGGTGGGAAGGCTTAGGGCACGATGTGTTCACCTATGTGCGTAACCTAGATGGTTCTTAGGAGCCGGGCTTCCACTGGTCGGGTTGAACGTATGTGAGGCAACACTAAGTGACTCAAGTTTGTTTCGAGTTCGAGATGATTTATTACAAGTTTATTCTTGAGCCAACACATATTTGCTTTACAATACATAGAGCCATAGCTAGAGAAAGAATGTGGTGCTAGTGATAATATAACGCTCTAATGGTACTTTAGAAATGGCAATATTTGTATTGTCATGTCCATTAAAACTCGAGAGGAAAGCTTAGGGCACGATGTGCTCACCTATGAGCGTAGCCTAGATGGTTCTTAGGAGCCAGGCCTCCACTAGTCGGGTTGAACATATGTGAGGCAACACTGACTGACTCAGGTTTGTTTCGAGATGATTTATTACAAGTTTTATCCTTGAGCTAACTCATATTTGCTTTACAACACGCGTGCAATACACATAGTGTGAGGCTTTAGGGCGTGATTGGTGCCCGCACCTAGCCCGGTCTGGCCGGTGGCACGTAGAAACCAGGTGTTTGGTGTCCTGCAAGGAGGCCAGGGCCTGTCTGCCGCATGCAAACCGCCTTGCGAGGCCTAGCTCGGGAGGAACACAACTAGCCTTCGTTTTTCGCGGGCTTGGTCGCGACTGCGCGCTACACACGCTCACGGGAGCCAAAGTCGGTGTTAACGCTTGCATTTTCGTGCTTCATACGGAGAACCAAGGGCGTGTTTGGAACCCTGCCTATGGCCAACCAGAGTCTGGTCCAAACCATACAAGTGACAATGTTTGATGCTTGTGTGTGTACATGCGAGCTAAAAGTTAGGACATGTTTGTTTACCTTGCACAAGCATATGGTGGCCTTACTACCGTGTTCTTCGCAGCACTTGTCATTGACATTTCATCGAGCAGGTTATGGGCATGAGCTACCACGGCGAGCAGTAGCAACGCCATGGCCATCACCAGGGAGCGATGTGGGCGGCATGAGGTGGAGCTTTCGGAGGAAGGTTCGGGCCGACGCCCTCACTGGACATGCGGCGCGGCCATCGGCCGGCTCTTCAGCAGCATGTGGTCGCCTCGCACGTCTCGGTTGCGAGCCTTGGCTTTCCTCGTGTGCTCCTACATTGGCGCTACACCATCGCCCCCGAGATGCGGCGGCGTGGTACACCCATGGAGTAGCGGCGGCCCGCATCGACCATGGAGGCGGTGGAGGTGGGTGGCGCCATGAAGGATGTCGAGCGGAATAGAGGTAGGCGAGATGATAGGAAGGTGGCCCGCTTGCTCCATTCGGCCACTTCACTCGAAAAAAAAACGGCCCCATCGTTTTTTCTGAGGCTGACCCAAGCGTTTTAACCTCCGTCCATATCAGTTTGCACTCATAGAGTGAGCTAACAACCTAAACATAGTAGGTTGCAACGGAGAGCTCGAGCCGGGCCCGTTATTAAACACGCCCCAAACTTACATCTCGACCGCGACCGGGGACAGGATGAATTGCATTGCAGCAGTCAACCACACAAGCAAATCTTGAGGCCAGTTTGGAAGAGATTCGCACATTCGCGTTGAGTCTTCCAAACTTTCGTGGAATTCGTTCGCACTTTCGCTTAGCCAGGCCGCTTGGCTAGCTCGTCGCCGTCGGCCAGCCAACCAAATAGCGTGACTACTGTTGCAATTGCAATCCGGCTCCGGCGAGCCAATCACGTCCTTATCCATGCCGTTATCCACCTCAGCGCCCATTCCACCAATCCTAGCGCGCCACCGCCACCCCGCCTTATCCACCTCACCAACCCAACCACCGGCGCCTCGTCTCTTCGACTCTTCCCCTCTCTTCTCCCCCGCTCTACAAAGTCCAAACCCTACCCCACCCCAACCCCCATCCCCACCACCACAACCACATGGCGGCGGCGCTCGCCTCCTCCCGCTGCTGCTGCTGCCGCCCGTCGCTGCCGCCCCTACCGACCCGCGGCCGCCGCTCCGTCGCCCGCTGCGCGCTCTCCGGAGGAGAGGTCAGATTCATGGGCTCCAGCTGCATTTCTTATTAGTATTTCTCTTCTTGTGTGGTGGGTCTGTGTGAAACTGCTGGGATATTTTCCTTCAAAAGAACTGATGGGATATATATAGCTTCGATGGCTGTTTAGCAATGTGGCTCGTTCGTTGGTACCGCATTGCAACTTCGGTCAGGCAGGTGAAGCATGCCGGTGCCTAGCAAATGCTGCCTCGCTGATCCCGGCTGTTAATTGAAACCATGATCTCAACTGGTGAAGAATATTTTGTAGTTGATTGAAGCTGTAAACTGGTGACGATTTTTATGTCCGTTAGTAGGAATATGGGTAACAAGTTTCAGAACTTTTATCAGGATATAAAAGGGGGCAGGGTTTGCTCAATGTTGTGGTTCATAATTCTAGAAACTATTTGTGACGTGTGGTTGAGCAGTCAGTGAAAAAAGATGTGAAGTTGTGTGTAATCAATGGAAATTTGATGTGACACCTGTCACGAAAATAGTAGGGTGGGAAAAAAAATCATGAAATGCAAAGTAGTCTAGTGTCAAGTCCTGAGAATTCCCATGATTGAAATGGTGCTGTGTGTGATAAGAGGAAAACTATATCAGCCTTGAGTTTTTTGCTCAAATATTTGAAGCTGAAAGATTAGACTACTGTAGTTTTTATTCATGCACTTCAACTTTTTTTATGCATAAGCTTACTGCTGCATATTTTCCAAAGTTATTTTCATTACTGCACATTAATAACCATCTAAAGTTTTCCTTACTACCTTGCAGAAAAGAAACTCCTTCAGCTGGAAAGAGTGTGCAATTTCTGTTGCATTGTCAGTTGGACTAATCAACGGTGCACCAACGTTTGGGCCACCGGCGTATGCTTCTCCTCTTCAACCTGTTCTTCCAGATGTGTCTGTTCTTATCTCTGGGCCTCCCATTAAAGATCCAGGTGCTTTATTGAGATATGCTTTACCGATAGATAATAAAGCTATTCGTGAAGTTCAAAAGCCACTGGAGGATATCACCGACAGCCTCAAGGTTGCTGGTGTTAGAGCCTTGGATTCAGTTGAAAGAGTAAGTCATGATCCAGGGTTTATCAGATGATGGAAACTGTATCCATTCCATCCAAGTGTCATCAATTTGATTTACACCTCTTTTGTGGAACTTATGAATTTTCTTTTGAATTCTAGAATGTCAAGCAAGCATCAAGAGCACTGAACAATGGGAAAAGCTTAATTCTTGCTGGTCTTGCTGAACCAAAAAGAGCAAATGGAGAAGAGTTGTTGAATAAATTGGCTGTTGGACTTGAGGAGCTTCAAAGAATTGTGGAAGACAGAAATAGGGATGCAGTAGCTCCAAAGCAGAAAGAGCTTCTCCAGTATGTTGGAACGTGAGTAAACTTACTCCTTGAAGCAAAACTACCATGTTCTTTTTCATGCCTGTGTAGTGCAAAGCAGCAATAGTTCTAAAACCTATTTCTGGACGCCACGTGTGAAATTTCTTGCCAGAAAATTGTGGTGCCTATCAATATAACATTCCTATTCACTGAACGAAAATTCTTACTAAACAAAAAATAACTCTCTACTGCTAGAGAACAGAATTGTATCTGCCTCTGAATAGCTGTAAGAACTGTTCTGAAACAGCTCTTCTCATTTATACCTTGTCATTGACTCTGCAGCTGAGATCTTGCTGGGACATTGCATTTCTGCAGTGTAGAAGAAGACATGGTTGATGGCTTTCCGTATGAAATACCAGAAGAGTACAGCACCATGCCTCTTCTCAAAGGAAGAGCTACCGTGGATATGAAGGTTAAAATTAAGGACAATCCCAACGTAGAAGATTGTGTATTTCGGATAGTTTTGGATGGATATAATGCTCCTGTGACTGCTGGGAACTTCGTAGATCTTGTCGAACGGAAATTCTATGATGGCATGGAAATCCAAAGAGGTAATTCAACATTTCGGTTCTTCCTAACAATCAGTCTCTTTCTTGCACTATCCACCATTTGTTACTATGCTTCGATTTGGTAACCATTAAGTTTTATTAGACGTGAGTTTTATTTGGGGAAGTAGTATATACATTTCTGCAATTCTGAGCCATCACAAGGATGATATTTCCTGGAAATTTCTTGAACATTACATTCATCTAACCATTATAAATGTTCAATGTTTTAGATGATCTAGTATGCCTAGAGGTCAGTGAGCTTTCTCTGAACTGTGTTGGTTCTTATGCAGCTGATGACTTTGTTGTTCAAACTGGAGATCCAGAGGGACCAGCTGAGGGTTTTATTGATCCCAGCACTGGCAAAATTCGTACAGTACCTCTTGAAATAATGGTTGATGGTGATAAGGCTCCTGTATATGGTGAAACACTTGAAGTAAGCAGAAACATTTTTTTTCTCTTAACTCTTTCATTTCTTCAGTGCCTCTAATTTTCTTCAGTTGCATTTGAATAAGCCCTTACATCATACGGGTCAATTTGCAGGAACTTGGCCGCTACAAGGCTCAAACAAAGCTTCCTTTTAACGCTTTTGGAACAATGGCTATGGCTAGAGAAGTAAGAGACATGCAGATTGCACATATTAAGCATATGCAGACGATCTGCATAGCATCTAATGTATTCTAACCTGAGATAACTGAATTGCATGACAGGAATTTGATGACAATTCTGCTTCTAGTCAAGTATTTTGGCTCTTGAAAGAGAGTGAGCTAACACCAAGCAATGCCAATATATTGGATGGGCGGTACGCGGTATTTGGATATGTAACTGAGAATGAGGATTACTTGGCAGATGTCAAAGTTGGGGATGTCATCGAATCAATCCAAGTCGTCTCAGGCTTGGACAACCTTGTCAACCCAAGCTACAAAATTGTAGGATAGCATGTTTGGTATCAGAGTTCTTTATCTGCGTATCTCTGTCTTAAAGTCGATGTAAAGCACTATAGCATCTAACTTCTCATATCCTTCTCGCTTGTTAATGAGGTTTTGTGTCTTGCGGAATTCAATATTTAATTGAAAGTTCAAAGCTATTGAACTGTTGTCCCATGCCAATGACATGTAGGTTCATAGTGCCAGTGCATTTAACATCACACGTTTAATTGAATATATTTTTCTTTGTTAAAACAGTATGCTTTTGCTTACACGACTTAGAAATATTTGGAAGGAATGTAACTGTCGTATCTTTGAAGACAAATCGGCTTCGTTAGCGCAAGCTTTCGTGCTAACTAAAGAGGAGATAGCACCCAAGAGACAAATGTCTTGTTTGGGATCACTTATAATATTATTTCTAATATAATAATTGTAGCACTGATTTTTTTAATTCCTGATTGTCGATTGTGCTAGTTCAAAGTTCTGAACAGCGATAATCAAAAGCGTGTGGTCGTCTATGAACAGCGATAATCAAAAGCGATAAAAACAGAAAATAATCTACGCATTTGGCACACCAAGAATCAGATTATAACCAAAAACAAATATAGCCAAAAGCGTGTGGTCATCTATGGATAACCTGATCTTTTCGTTCTTATCACGTCATAATAATAATACATTATTGTAAAACTCTTTCTAACATGACAATATGACACAACAGTATTCCTGATGATTTTCAAAACCCAATAAAAAAATGAGCGTGATACTTATAGCTTTACCGCCTGCTAACTGCTAAGCGCAAGAACAATAATTGGTTTATAACCAAAGCAAATACTGATTTGAAGGAGAGAAGGGAGAAGAAGCACAGACACTGGTGGGTCCATAGATTAGGGATGTGCTTGGTTGCTCTGGATCACTAGCATTTCGTTGGATGGATCACTAGGATTAGCAAATCCACGAATAGGGAATATACACTCCTGATGCTAGATGTCCGTAAAAATCTCGTGAAAAGAGAACGTAGGATATGGATAAAAAAATCTTATAGACAAATAAGAGACTAATATTGTACAGTTGCTAGCAGCTTAGCTAACTAGGAGGGAGGATCCTCCATGTGTTCCCACGGATGTAAAGGAAGAATATAAGACTCTGTTTGGTTCCATGGACTAGGAAATAGGAATTTAAATGAAACTAAAAAATAAGTCCCTAGTCTCTTCCAAAAGTATTAAAATAGGGACTAAATGAGACTAAAAATTAGTCTCTAGTCCTCATGTTTGTTAATTTAGAGATTAAATGAGACTAAAAATTAGTCTACAGTCTCAAAACCAAAGAGACCCTAAATGAGTTGAAATGTTACTTCCTCCGTTCCAGTTTATTTATCATCGGAGGTTCAGCACTCAGTTACCAATGAGGTTGGCAAATGACACTGTCACTCCTACCTACCAATCATATCTCTACATTTGGATGGACTGCCATCAATGCTATTCACCTCAGCATATTTCTTACAATAAGCAAATCAACACTCATCCACCTTTTTCACGGTTAAACTTGCAGTACAATGTGCGGTGGGTGAGTTTGGGAGGAGAAGGGAAGGGAAAAACTCGACAAGGCTTGGTGGTGCGGTATATGCACACAACTATGGCATAGCGGGTGGATAGGGAACCACAAATATTTGGAACACGCTATTGTTGCCCGAACGACATATAAACTGGGATGGAGGGAGTAAATAATAAGAATTGGGAGATGTATATGTAGAGTCTTTGGTAATGTAATGTAGCAACATAATATACTATATGTATATACAAAATATTAGCGCAATGTCGGTGACATAGAAATTATAATTCTTGTGCTGGTGAACATCTTGTTCGTTGGATGAGGATGATTTCTATTGTTGACAATATGTGAATTTATTGTGAGAGAAAAAAATATTATATTATGACCGATAAAAAGCAAATATGGTGTTAATTACGATAAATAGCTAGTGGTATCTTATAGATAGCCGATCACTTTTTTTTTGAGAATGACACAAACGCACATACACTCACCCCTTATGAACACACGTACACAAACCCTACTACCCCTATGAAGCACATCCGGCGGACCGGAAGAGCAAGACATCCGAGATTCCCAAAGTCACCATTGGGCGCCGTCGCCGTCGAGGGGAACGCCGCTACCACTTATAATGCATAACGCCCGGTAACCATTGAGGGCCGTCGTCGTCGGGAACGTCCGCTACCACTTATAATGCATAACGCCAGGAAATCACAGAAAAATCAGGAAAAAGGTGCGAGAGGGATTTGAACCCGGTGGGTAGGCCCCACCGAACTATATCTACCATTGGACTACAAGCCAATTCACGCCGGTCACTTTGCTCTTATTGGACTTGTTCGAGTGTATTACGGTGCAAACTTATCCAAGTCCATCTAGTCATCCGTGCTCAGCGTGGGTCCCACATTGAAGAAAGTACTCGTAAGAAAAACACACTTCAGGGACTATAATCCTGATCGTGACGCGCAACGCACGCTCGATTTCCATCATAAGGCTGTTGCAGCAATAATACTGAACAATCCAGGGGCAAAACTGCAAAATATGCTCTTCTTTTTTTTTACCTTTCTATTCCTCTCCGGACTTCAACCCCTTCCCCTCGTATTCGTCCTCGGCTCACCGCGCGCCCTAACCCTAGCTCCTCGATTCCACTCTGCCCGAGCCAAATTGTCGCCCGAATTCGTTTGCTGGGAGCAGTTGCAGCCTCGCCCCCGCCTTCCGTCGCGCGGATTCGGTGCCGCGCCTGGTGATGGACCCGATGGACATCGTGGGCAAGTCAAGGAGGACGTCTCCCTCCCCAAATGTAAGCTCCCTGGCCTCGGGTTACCCCCGTAGAAGCCGTATTCTGCCGCCTTTTATTTGTTGTGGTGAAATTTGGACGCCATTAGGGGTGTCGTGTGTGTGGGCGTGTTCTTCTTGCTCTGAATAACCTCGTTAGCTGGGTTTGGTCTGCGTAATCTTGTCAGATGATACGCTAGGAAAGCTGGGGGTTTTGAAGCGATGCTGTGAGGAAGGTTAGGCCTGTCCTAACTGCTACTCAATTTCTGCGCCAATCCGTATGCAGGATGGTTGTCCTGGGGCTTGTGGCGAAGGCTTGAATTTCGTGAGTTGTGGATAGCTAAATCTGGCAGCCTTATTGATTGATGATGATAGTCACGGGTTAGTGGACATTTTTAATTAAAGGGAGTGTAGTGGTGCTACTTGATAACTGATGTTGTTGCCCCTGGTTTCTTGTGTCTGCTAGTGGGGTTCATGTTTTCTTATTGCTAAAAAGATTAGGTGGTGCTTTTAAGTCCGTGTGTATAGTCATGTAATGCCTAAACTGTCATGTTAAATGCGTCTTTGGGCTAACCTGGTTGGAGTTATTCGCTCCAGTCCGGTTTTTAAGGCGTGTGAGAGAGTTTTGGGAAAAGTCCACTACACAGGGTGCAATGTTCCGCTAGGGCGGCGGTGGCGGTGGGGGTGGAGTGTCGGCGGAGGTTTCTGGTGGCGAAGGAGCTTCGGACACGCGCGGACGGCGGCGAAGCGGTTGTCTTGTGGGCGCGCAGAAGAGGGAGAGATGCCAGAGAGGGAGAGGAACCTGCGGTGGCGGCTTATGCGGGAGAAGGCAGCGGGCGTCGAGTGCAGGTGTGGCGCGATGAGGACGGGCATGCGGGCGGGTGCGGCTGGAACCAGGGAGATGGATGGATAAGGTTGGAGTCTGAGTGGGAGATGCGTTGGGCCCTTGCCTCTTGGGCCTTTCTATCTATGTAGGCCAGCCTTTCTATCTATCTATCTATGAGCTGTTTATTTTTTCTTTAGAAGATAATATCAGTATATTAGTATATATACAAAATGCCTAGAAAAAACGTCTAGGGACTTCTAGGCTAGCCTAGGCTCACCTAGGCTAAGGGTCGTCGCCTAGAATTCGCCTAGCGCCTAGTGAAACTTTGGCAGGGTTGATGGGGAATCTGATGAGTATTAGCAAGAGTATTAATGTGTCACAGGAGCTTAATTGTTCTTTACATGGCACCATGCAAACTACTGTGATCTAGCACTATATAGTTCATTTATTGGGGTATGCTTGAGTGCTCTGGACGGATCCAATACAAGGCTTTGACATGGCATGTACAGGACCATTGGAGCTCAGCATTTGGCTCTGGTTTAGTACGATTCTTGGGTTTCCTGGTGCTCCTTGGTATATGGAATTTTAGCCCCTGTGCCTTACAAACATGACTGGATAGACTAGTAACTTAGTATAGTTTTGATTTGATGGTTTCAGATTGGTGAACTATGACACTCTAGTTGTTCGAAATGTTGCATCATGTAATGGTTTGGTTCTTGTTGTGGCTCGGTATATGAAATCTCTTCTGTGAATTGTATGGCTGTTGATGATAACATAGGAAAAGAGGGCTTTGTTTCATAATTTGATATGCTTTTTTATATATATTGTGGATTATACTTGAAATGTTTGATGATCATTATTATATAATAGTTTTAGATTATCTTTTAATTAATGTCATACCATGAAATGTGAACGGAAAATTATATGGAGTTACAACTATGCTAATACGGTGTTTTTGCTAAATTAGTGCTATGCGATTGAATAAAGTTCCTTGGACCTGGATGCGGCGGATCATCAATTGGTTGTTTAAAATCTTGTACTGATTAAACTTTCTGCTTTGCTTTTTAGCAACAATGTTTAAGATAATTAAGGAGATGCTTCCTCCTGATGTACGAGTGGCAAGAGATGCACAGGATCTTCTTGTTGAATGCTGCGTTGGTAAGACATCTGAGTGCTGTACAGTATAAACAACTATAGTATCATCCATCATATGGTACAACTTGTATGCCTAACTATGCAAGAATCACTACCTGAACAATATGGTTCTGCACATGTATCTACAGTGTGGCATGAGGAGTTGTCCTTTATGAAATACCATTTTGGAGCACTGAGCTTTCTGGTTGTAGTTTAGAAGACAACGAGGTGTCAGCATTAAAAATACACTGCACAGTGCTGACTGTAGTAACATATAACATATATATATATATATGGTTGTCTGTTTGATTGTCTGGGAGCTTTCAATCTTGCATAATCATATTGTGAAGGATAATAGATAATTAAACATGTTTTTTTAGAAGCATAGCATAGGTAAAAATTGCAAGTTTATATCATACCATATCCTGTCTACATGAGAAAGCCAATGTACTCCTACCATATTCAGTTCATTACTCATTAATGAAGTAACTACATAGCTTGTTCTGTTTAAATAGTTTATGCTTGTATGGATATCTCTCACTCTCACAGCCTTACTTTCAACCAAAAAAAATCTTCATAAACATAGAGTTTGGTCTCTCTTTTTCTAATCTAACTTCATGTAAAACCAATCTTCAGAGTTCATCAATCTCCTTTCGTCTGAATCCAATGAAGTGTGCAGCAGAGAAGAGAAGAAAACGATTGCTCCTGAGCATGTTCTTAAGGCTCTAAGTGTTAGTATTTTCTCCTTCCATATGTTTTCATGTTTGATTTCTCAAAGAATAATTTGTTGTAAACACAGGGTTAGGTATCCTTGATGGTTTAGGGGTTTCTTGGTGAATGTTCATTATTTGGCTTTAATTTTGTGTAGACATGCTTTTGTAGATTTTTTGCAAGCTGGATGTTTGTTTAATATAGAAGCACATCATCTTTATCATTCAATTTTCTGCAAAATCTGTGTAAATATAATATATACTTGGAGATAGTGTGTAAGAGAAGCATATCAGTGATTAGCACAATTTAGAAGGTGATATTTTCATCTAATCTGGTATAATATCCCATAACAAAATTTCGATTTCAACAAAATATTTGGGTATTGTTATATGTAATATGTGGAGATGCATGCTATCTTTGTATATACTCCTTCCCAGAATGAATCAATTTGAGTTATCCTAAGGGAAACTACCTTAGGTGTGACCATCTTTATTATGAAGAGATACCAGTATTTGAGCAATAAAGAAATACACTGAAAAAAAATATTGCATGGTCTATCTAATTGTATATTAAATTTGTTGTCATAAATATCGGTACTCTTTCCCATAAATTTGGTCAAACTTGAGATAGTTACTTAAGACTGGCGGTAGAAGTTGATTTATTTTGGTATTAGGGAAGTAGTGTTTATTTGTTTAAATTCGAGGTGTCAATAACTCAATATTACTAATCAACATGTGAGTTCCCTTGGCTTATCATAATTCTTCCTAAATCAGGATCTTGGCTTCAGAGAGTACATTGAGGAGGTTTATGCTGCGTATGAACAGCACAAACTTGATACTCTGGTTTGTACCACTTCTTACTCACAGGGCTCTGCATATTATTCCCTTTCTCTCTAATCTGTGTATACTATGTTTGACACCAATATGTCTCTTGAGCAGGATTCTCCAAAAGCCAGCAAGTTCACTGGGATTGAGATGACAGAGGAAGAAGCTGTTGCTGAGCAACAAAGGATGTTTGCTGAGGCTCGAGCAAGGATGAATAATGGAGCCCCAAGCCAAAGGAGCCAGAACAAGAGCCCCACAGCAACCACAAACACAACCCCAACTTCAGATGCATACTCAACCACAGCAACCTGTGCAATCTCAACTGCAGTTGCATTTGCCAACACAGCATTCCTTCAATCTCAACCACAGCTGCACCCTCAGCCTCAACAGTTGCCACAAGTGCAGCTGCACCCCAGCCGCAGCAGCAACCCCAAGTGGGCTGCACCCTCAACCACAGCAGCCCCACAAGTGCGGTCCATCCGCAGCTGCAACAAGCCCCCACAAGTGCAGGTCCAACCACAGCCTCCCGCAGCAGCCCCGCAAGTGCAGTTGCATTCATCAGCTCAGCAAGCCTCCCAACCCCAACCTCAGGCACATCTGCAATCGCAGGAGCCCTCAGAAGCGCAGCTGCAATCCCAACTGCCAGGTCAGCTGCAGACACAGGCCCAAAGCGGACCTGCCATGGACAGTTAGAACACTGTTGTGTAGCCTCAGTATAAGCGAAAAACCGGGCACCTCTGCTGGCATATACTAGGAACCTGTATGCCTGCTTGTGACTCCTTAGATCCCTGATTTAGGTTTTCTGTGCTTCCTGTACAATGTAAATCCAGTGTGATTGCAGTTGCCTTGTTGCTAATAATGCGAAGCCGTTAGTTACTACTGATGATGTCCTTACTGTGTCGAATACTGAATTCTGACAAGTGTCACGGCGTGGTTTATGTGCCGTGCTGAAACATATCCGTTGTCATTGTAATAGCCTAACTTGACATTTGCCCATTGTGATAGTGACTGATTTGAATGAGCACTTGGTGCATATCGTCACTGGGACTGACCTGGGCGGTCGTTCCGTGTCTCATCTGTGTTTTCTTAGCACTTGGGCTTGACATTGTTGTCTTGTTGCTGACCACCTCGGAGGCATCCATTCGAGCCATTTGGATGTGACCCAAACTGCTGTCACTCAACTGAAAGTTCGATGCAGCATATTTCTTTTTGTTTAAGTTGTGGATTGTTATCCAAGAGCCCAAAGTATATATATTTATTTTATATAGGCATATAGCACAAGGTGTTTGTAGGAAGTTCTCTTAGAACGTCTCTGCTTTTTAAAAGCAATTAAGCATACGTCAAGTTACAAACTGGAACTGGGAATACAAACAGGTGACATCCAGAAACTCTCCACCACTTCAGATTGTAAATAGTTGCCCGGGTTGACGCGTCTAACCCAACTGAGCGCACTATACGCCATGTCGTCAACGCGGGACGGCAAGTGGCCCAAAAACTATGAACAGGCACTATCTTCTCAACACTCAACCAGAGTCGCCCAAGAATTTTCCAAAACTACGAACAGGCACTATCTTCTCCGCAGTTGCTAGGTTGCCCTTCTTCCCCCGTGGCTGCAGCTGCAGCTGTTCTTGGTGCATCGCCGTTTGCTAACTGCTAAGCAGCAGCAACAGCTGCAGCATAAGCGCAAAAGAGTGCAGCCGAGCAGGCTAAAGAAATTTGACAGCTGATTAGCTGCAGGCACAACAAAAGCACAACCGATATATTTCAGGCGACTGAAATATAGCAAATCCCTTTCTATTTAACATTGTACACATGCATATCATATTATAATTTTATAAGCTGCATTCATATTCATGCATGCTCACTTTACTCGAAAAAAGAAGAATCTATAGTAGATAGAATAGCTTACAACATCACACATGGCATGCCAATTGCCATGTACAGCTGTCAAGCATGACGATCGATAGATTGCCAGACGCTCCTCACAAACACAACCGAATATGTACTACGCAAAATATAATAGTATAGGAAATATCTTTATTGCACAGCGGACTGACACCAGCACAAGTACACAACATGGCCGATGATCGAGGAACAGGCCATGCGTGTAGGAATGCAGCTCAGCGTCTGCGCCGCCAGGACCGGCCGGCCGGCTACGGCGACGGCGACTCCATCATGGATTCATCTTCGATCACTTGCAGGTGGCGACGAGGACCCTGCGCGGCGCCTTGGATGGGCGGCGGCCGTGGAGCGTGGCGGGTTGTCGAGGATGAGGATGTCCCCTTCTCCCACCGGAACTGGATGCTCTCCTCCTCGATGATCTCGCCGCACCGGCGCCACAGAAGTCGGCGGGGATCTCTGACCCGTCGGCGAGCGTGGCGGAGCTGAGCTCCGCTGCCGTGCATCCCCACCACGGTGTTGAACCACATGCGTCGGTCCTTGCGGCCCGGGAAGACGCGCGTGAGCTTCCGCGGGCCGAGGATGGTGCGCGCGCCGCCGTCGGGAGCCACTCCACGTCCATGCCCAGCGCCCGCGCGCATCTTCTCGGCCTCGCCCTTGTCGGGTGGCGAAGGCGTCCTCCCACCCGCGCCCGCGCATCGACTTGGTGTCGTTCTTGCTCAGCGCCGTGAAGGTGTACCGGAGCCCCTTGTCGTCCAGCTCCTCCACCAGCTCCGGGAACTCCTCCAGCGCGCGCTCCGTCACACAGCGGAGGCTCGGCACGAACGGCGTCTCCCCGCCGACGGCGGCGGCACCTCGCAGAACAGGATCACCTTCGCCGGGAACTCCTTGATCTATCAATGATTGGATCGATTCATTCACGATTTACAAGCATGCCATCATTTAGCAACTAACAATGCTCCGATCGATCGACCGTACGTACCAGGACCATCTCGTGGTGGTAGTAGATGAACTCCTCGAGCGGTCCCTCGTTGGCGGTCCAGACGCGGCCGTGGACGTGCGTGCGGGGGGCAGGGCCGACGTAGCGGATGTCCGGCCACCCCAGCGCCTCGACGACGGCGTTGAACTCCGTGGCGTCGCGGACGTCGAAGCCGCGCAGCAGCACGCCGCTGTTGGCCACCACCTTGGCCTCCACCCCTCCCGGTTCGCCTTCAGCGCCTCCACCAGCGCCTCGTAGCCGTTGCTCTTGGCGTCGTCGCCGGAAGAACCAGGACCAGGGGCACCTGCTCGCCGTCGATCGTCTTCTGCCCTTTGCACTCGCTCACGGAGAAGAAGTTGGTTGACGGCATTGTTACTACGTACTGTCTCTCGACCTGTTCACCCTTGGATGTGCGTGCTCGGTCGATTCGATGGTACCTGCTGCGCGCTGTCGATCACTAGTGACTTGTGAGGTGCAATGAGCTAGAGTGCACGCGTATATATAGCGAGGGAGAGAAGGCTATGCAGTTCAGTGCGGATTTAAAAATCGTGATTTGGAGGATGACATTGTTTGAAGCGACGAATATATATATTTATGCCTACAAAAGATTCAAAAGCAGCCGCAGAGGAAACCATGGGGTTTCTTTGACGTGTATGATGGCGGCAACGGTCTTTTTCGTCACGAAAAAATTTAAAAGAAGTGACATGGCGGCAACAGATAAGCCAAACGGTGCTGCCGCAGTTACAGATGACCCGGAAATTTCCATCATCATGACATAACTCAGGACGACACCCTTACATGCATATTACCTTCGTCTTAAAAAGAACATGCAACTATGATATCGAGGTCAACAACTAAAAATTTGATCAAGTTTATAGTAATTAGTATTAATATGTATGTAACAAAATTTTTAAAAAAATATTTCATCATTTTAATATATTAATATTTAATAATTTAAAAAGTAATGTTTTATATAAATTTGGTTAAAGTTAAATCACTTAACTTTTTTCAGGGCGGGAAATTGCATGTTATTTATTTTTTTATTTGGGACGGAGATGAGGGAGTATTTACGTACGCAACATAATAGTACAAGATAAAATTACGGCTTGGTAGGAGGGATGGCTAGTTCGTACTCTCAAGTGCGAGTGCGACAGGGAGTTTGATATGTTCAATGACGAGTTTTGTTGCTTGCATTGTTCCTTTTTTTACTGCGAGTTAGCATGCCACAAAGGGCACAAGGTGATCGATATATATTTTAAAAACTGGAAAAAGCAAGGCACAATATGACGAGGTAAAACAAATGCCGCCATGGTCGAAACAAAGGTTACTCGTACTCGTCGCAGTGGGGCGTAGTTATCAACGATGTACGGTTTTGCAACGCAACGCGCAGGCACATCAGATCCATCGATGTTGCTGTAATTATTTCGATAACCTCTACCACCATACTTGTACTATACCATGTTTGGTTTTTTTGTTATACTACAAGCTTCCCTCTGATGACGATGCTCTGCAATCAATGTTTTTGCCAGCAGTGGAGGCAACAAATAAAAAAAAGTTTTACAATGATTGGAAACAAAATAACATTCATCCATATTCAGCGTGGTGAAAATAAAAGCACCTATTAAAAGGAGCTTAGATTGTGGATCGAGACTGGAAAATAGTGGACTGAAACTGAAAATTAGTGGACTCATAGCTAGTTTATTTCAAAAGGTTTGATTGTATTTTCATATCAAGGGTGATTTCCCTGGAGATGAAATCTGTGAGACCTAGCCCATGGGCTGAATTATGGTTGGGCCAATCTATAGCTGTGGAGGAAAATGTTACTAATGAAACCATTTTTTTTTAGTGAAATACTTCCTCCATCTCTAATTATAAGTCGTTTGGCTTTTTGACACACCACTCGTCGATTCAATTGTTTTTCACAAAAATATCACTTTTTTTTTTTTTATGCTTGCTATATATTAATAAAAGTTCTTCAAAAATAACTTTAATCGACCATTTTGCACAATTTTTTTTAATAAGATGGATGGTCAAACTTGGGGCCAAAAGTTCAACGACACAATTTAGGATGGAGAAAGTAGTTTATAATGAAGGCTGAAACATTTTTATTGAGTGGAATGTTGTCCCCAATTTACTGTTGCAATATTTCCCTTTTGCGACTTTTGAGAGGTTCCAGCTAGCTCCACCACACTAGCAGTACTATTGCAGGCTGTTGGAGCCTAAAAAACTACTACTCTAGCTCTCCACTTTATCGGTTTTGCCATTTTTTTCCAAGGGTGTGTTTAACGCCCCAAATTTAGTCACAAAAATTTAGACCCGGATGTGACGTACATATCACATAAAACATTACCTTTGTAGCTGCGATTTAAGTTTTGTTAGTGGTAAATATTGTATCCTACCATGCGTAACTGTAGGCTCAAAAGAATCGACTCGCAATGTACATCTAAAGCTGTATGAGTAGTTTATACCTACATTTCATACTCAGGACATGTGCAGGCATTTTGATGTGATGGGAGAATCTTCTTTTTGCATAGTGAAATTTGGGGGGAGGATTTGGGGCTCTAAGCACACCTTGGAGCGTTTTGCTTCATGCTACAGTGTGCTACTGTCTTGCACGGAAGCACTACAATGCACACCTAGAGGCTAGAGTGGTGCCAAACAATGCCTTAGATAAAATGTTCTAGATTTATGAGAAAAATTGTTCAATATTTATAAAAAGATCAGCTTCATAGTTGTTCTAGATTCACTATAAAATATTCTAGCTTCAATAAAATTTCTAGCTTCACAAGAAAAAGATATATACCACCTTAATAAAGTTAAAAATGTGCCATATACTCATTTTGAAATGTATCATCAAGTGTATTATGGTTCCATCACTTTGTTCCATTAGACATTGGGTGAGTGAAAACATGTGGGAAACCTTCAACCATTTTCTGATTTTTGAATTTCATAAATATGGGAGCGAAACCAGAAATTGTTTGTGATGAAACAAAAATGAGATATTGGGAATAGGAAACAAACAAACATAAACAAGATCTATTTAAGTTAAGATCATGACAAAACTTGGTACTCTCTCTTTCCTAAAAATATAAGAAAATTAAGGGTTCAACATTTGTCAAAATATAAAAGTATTATAGATAGACACTCAATGTTTACATGCATATCTAACATTATTGTTTATGGAGTGGGAGGTTATATATCCATTTGTCTTAACACATAATCATATATGTTCTAAGTTCTATTTCATGACAAAGGGGTATATCCATTCGATATGTTAGTACCTTGTTTATTTTAGGAGCAAATGTAGTATGAACTGTTAAAAATTTAGCCGAATAGAGATTCTTGATTGTTCGGGGTCCATATCCTCCATAAGGTCCCCTTCTACTTGCATGTTTATACTTCACATGCGAAGTATTCTTTGAAAGTGCTCCCCATGAATGTGACGTCTGCAAGTCTCAAAAGGAGAACACGAGATATCTGAAATGACGATTCTATAGGAGGAAGGTCAAGGCCACCCAAACCTCACGATATTCACAATGAAGCTCATGTTGACAAGAAAACGCTTAATATATTGAAAACAGCGGTGCATTTACTGAGATAGGTCCTCCAAGAGGAACAAATTACATCAAAGGATTCACGCATCTTACATCGGATCGAAGCATAAATTAAGCCCGGTGATGTGGCCGGAAGGGGCAGTAGCTACGCCGTTTAAGGAGGGCCGTAGGAGCGTCGAGAGGAACACATACACGAGTGGAGCGGGCCGGCGCATAAGCGCCCGGTCCGAGGAAAGCCGGTTGTGCCTGCGGCGTCTTACACCGGCGGCCAGAAGGATGCGGTTAGCGCGTCGCCGAGAAGGTTGAAGAAGAGCTCGAACCGGGAGTCGGATGGTGGCGGAGCGAGTCTAATCGACACGCGCGGTGGAGCTACCTGGTTGGAGAAAAGAAGCACCGAGGACCATATAGGTTCGCGTCCGGAGAGGAAGCGAGCCGAAGGAAGATGGTCCGGATGGGCGAGATCACCGGTAATGGCGAGGATTGATGGCCGATAAGATATATGAAGGGAGGAGAGATGCGCAAGTAGGAGAAGGGGTTTATTTTGTACCACATACCTTAACGCGTCGACAGAGGCGAGAAAGTGCGAGGAGAGCCACGGCGACCTTCACTGCCGGCTGAGGGCGGCGATAGGAAGGGACAACTACATACGGCACAAGCATGGAGGCAGAAGTAAAACTTCTAGCTATGTACTACAATGAGAGCCGAGGCCCGCTCCTAGGCC